>MU968551.1:38290896-38629504 GCA_034641835.2 Pinus albicaulis
GGCTTTCTCTGTTGCTGCATAGGTTCGGAGTTACATTCAGAGGGGTAGATATTGGCATCATGGCGATGCCTGGGCCGGATGAGCTTGTCTCTCACAGATCTCCCGCCACTAGGGCTTAGGAGAGGAGGATACAGTTTGCATATGGTGGGGAGTATGTCATAATCAAATTAGCGATAATCAGAGTAGCGCAACATCAACATGATGGCACAACTTTGAGTTTGGCAAGGGACCTGAGCATTACAACTCTACACAGCTCGATCACCTTTAGGGATGAGTTGAATACTACAGGGGGAGATCATCTAGATTTTCCATTGGGATTTAGTGAGTCAATGATGGAGTGAGGGACTTCATTAGCATGGTAGGATGGTCAGCAGGATGATATCAGGAGGAGCTCATGCGAGCGAGACACTATCTCTGCAGGGATTAGGTGGTATTTTCGAGGTTTTACTTTTGGAGTGCATGAGATGGATTACTTGGTAGGGAAACTTCATGAGGAGTTGGGAATAGTGCCATATTATCATGATTCCCTACTCACTGATGGTGTGTAGAGTGCTTCTGATACTTATGCTCGGCAGGATAATGAGTGGAGCAGGGGGAGCTTCATGTTGGGCAGGATGGCTTGGGATCTTGGTATTGAGGGATCCCTTCATATCAGGGCGATGCAGAGGTTAGGGATGATTCAGTGTTGCATCTAGGACCCTAGCGCCTTTTTGCAGTGAAAGTGGGGAGCATCAGCTAGACCGGATTCTTGTTCAGGAATTGCTTGAGAACAAGCAATTTTTGGTAGGGAGGACTGTAATATTCATGTTTAGCAATTTTGCTAACCGGAATATTAATTCTGGACAATTTTGATAATATCACAGTTTTGACTTAGGAAATGTGGATTTGGGGACCCACAAATAAACTTAGTCAATTATAGGGCTTCTAGACATTAGGGTAAGGTGAAATATTGTGGCAGTAGTGGAGGATGGGGCCCAATGAGGAGAAATTGTGGCCCACATGGAGGCAGTGCAGTCATTGGAGCGTATTGGAGGCTAGAGGCACGAGGTGGGGCCCAAGAGAACGTTGGGAAACATTCGATAAATAGGAATCATGGGGCTCATTCTGGGATTCATTCATTCACTTATCATTCTAATTTTCATTTTTACATAGCACGCTTGTGTCGGATGCCAAGTTTGCAGTGCTGTTTAGCACACGAGATTTTTAGGCGAAGATCTCAACCTCTACCTCGGGGGATTTTGAGTGCCCGCTCAGGAGAGGAGTCTTATCATTTTGGAGGAGCTTTTCACAATAGAGATTACAGGAGGAGTGTTTTCACTTCAGGGACTGCGTGGAGGACGCAACACATGGAGAGAGGTTGTTTCGAGAGGTGAGAAGAGAGGGAGTTGCAATTGAGATTTGGTGGGGAGGCTTGGAGCTTTCTAACAGGGATTTTTGTGGCATTTTGGAGACTTCCAGCAGCAGGATTTACAGGAGGAAATATTTAACCAACAGCGCAGTGAGCCAAGCCCAAGAGGGCCAATTTCCAGCGTCAATATTTGGGCGAACCCTTTCTGGGTTTTTCTGGGTTTATTGAGGAGAAGCCAAGATTATTTTGGCAGAATTTTCTGGAAAGATTTGAGGTGTCAAAAAAAGATTCTAACTCAGCCAACAGCGAGAGGAGTTAGGGAAATTGGGACGAAATTCTACGATCAACATTTGGCCAATTCCTTCGTGGGTTTTTGTGGGTTTCTTGAGTAGGGTTCGGGGTTAAAGTTTCAAAATTTTCTGAGCAATGTAGCAGGCCCTAGCAACATTTCTTCGGGAGCAACAACAACATTTCTCACAGATTGTAGCGTAGAACTACAGTTATACAACATACCATCAATGGTGGATTTCAACATTGATTCAAAGGGTTTCTATAGATTTTCTTGAGCAATCCCAGGTGCCTTCATTCCAGCACCTCCATTGTACTCATTTCCAACAAATTAATAAAATGACTCAACTCAATTTCATGGCTTAATTTGTGTTCTAATGACATGATTTTTATCTGTTGTTCTTTAAAGTCTTTTGATGCCTGTTATTACTGTAATTTACTGTTAGGAATATTACATTTGGACATATTTGTCTTGTTGATCTATCCTTATTTACTGCTGCAAATTAATTTTTCAGATCTGAAATTTTGCTGAATACATCACCTTAAAGTGGTCTAATCAAGCTAAATTACATTTGTTGATCATTAGAAATTATGTGTTTCATTTGTTGGGCAAGTTTCATCATTTGAAGTGGTTTATGTATTGTTGTCATAACGTTGATAAGATCTGAATTTTTTGAAGTAGTAGTGCTGGTACAAACTATCATAAATCTATGATCATCATCTTGATTGTTTATCTTATGCATTTGGCATCTTGGGTTCATTGTTTACTTGGTATCTTGTGGAATATTGTTGAAGTTTACACTTGTATGTTTTGGCACGTATTTTGTTTAAGATTATAACTCAACATTGTTAAGTACTCTTGCCTTGAGACAAATTCTAATTAAGTGCTTAAACAACTTAAGAAAATCTTAACTCAATATATGTCTCTCCCATAATCTCTTGCATTAGCATACTAGATCTAGATTGCACTAACAATTTACCTCCTAACATAAGCTAGGTTGATAGAGATATAGGGCAACCCTTTTCCAATCTATCTTGAGAGATTCAACTTCTCCTAGTGGCTAACCCAGTGTTCTTGCAATCGTCAGATTTATAGTCTCTGTAGCACCAGAGGCACTGGGTGGGTGGAACACATTAGGAGGTATCGTTAATCAAGTCGTTGCCTGCTTCCCGTTGGCTTCCATTGCACAACCTACTTTGAGCACTATTTCTCAAAACAGTTAGGGGAAAGGTTACATTTAGACATGGCATTTAACTAAAATTTACCAAGATCACTGCACTACACCTAGGTCTTAAGTCTTGCATATCATATAGGTTAATCAATCATCTCAAGCAGTGGGTGTCCATCCAGTCATTTGGTTTTAATTTACTAAAAACGAGGATTTGTGACTGGATTAATGCACTGGTCTCATAATAAAGAATCTAATCTAGTCAATAACCTTGCTTAAATTCAACCAAGTGGCCAGGCCACTTATCCATGTCTCTCGAGCAAGTTGGTTTCTAACTTGTTTCATTCCATCTCATTCCATAGGGACTCCCCCCCATAGTCTGTTGTTGGGAGACAGCTAGAACGGAGTCGGTGGGGATCAGATTGACAACCCCCGTCCTGAGCATTGTCGCGGTGCCTATACAATCCGGGCAACAACAAGACGGATATTGGAATGTCGCCAGAGATTCAAGAGATTATTCCTCATATCATTGATATTGTGAATGGCAGACCCAATGAAACCAGCAATGATATACTACTATGCAGATCAAACTTGATACCTATTCAGAAACTAGGCAAGCTGTACATCAGCGGCTTTTGCAACCTTGATGTAGCAGATGGAAAAAGTTGCACAACTGGTGGACATGCTAGCACAACAAAGCCCTGAAATACTGACATCAGATCACATTTGCATTCTGAAATGAAACGATACACTGGCAGAACTGTTACACTGTTCTGGTAATCCTCTTGACTCTAGAGATGCTAATGTTTGTGTTGAAAACAGGTCCACTCTTACGACAGATTTTGGTTTTGAAGATGCAAACTGAGAGTCACTTTTTTCTGGCTGCAAAAGCTCATCCTGAAGACTGTCACTTTGATGAAGCGCCAAATGCAGATTATCACCCTGCTGGTGATAGATTTTGGGACATGACACATGAACAGCATACTGAGGTCAAAAGGGCATGGCTTAGTCATCCTTCCTGGGTAGAAATGAAGCATGACGAAATCGTATGCTTAGGCTTACCATTCAACCTCAAGCAGATAAGCCATAAAATGTATATGTTCCAGTTCGATGTCCCACCAATTTATGATGATTATGATCACTGTGCTAAGGGAACCGTACGTACAACTGACCCAATTGACTAACTGCATGAAGCACAAATGATCTCTTTCAATTCAGAAGATAGGATCCTTAATCACTTTGAAGAAGTTGATTGAGAGAATCACATACAATGTCATCAACTCTTATTGCTAGCTTGTTCTTAACATTGTATGGTAGAATTTAATAGCTTATACTAACTGCCATGCCGACTTGATCTTTTTGATCATTGATTTCAGACTTCTGTGATCTATATTATTATTGTAAATGTCTTTTGGATAAATCACATCATCAGTTTTTGGTCGATGTTTCGAACCATCTAACTTTGTAGAAAAATGTTTATTTCTTTCTTTTCACAATGGAAATGCCTAAAAAAATCCCTTGTCCTCATTTTTAAGTTCTAATTGTAGTGTTTCTGTGGTGCCATTTATCATCAATGGTCATAATTAGACATTAATAAATACCACATTTTATTTCTAGTTTACGCTATCATAAATTGTGTTTTGTTTTATTTATAGATGCAGGTTTTTGCTAGACAACGCTTATTCTATTTCATTTGACATAGTAATGTGAGAATTAGGCTGGAGATGCTTGATACGTTCCTTCACATCGTTCTCAATATCAATATCTTACATGTCTCATTAACAGGCTTTTCTCACATGCACATCAATGCATTTTCCTTCTTTCATTCTCTATGATTAGTTTTATCTCTTTGGACAGTATGACTTTGATCTGATAAATTGAGATTATAAGGAAGTTTTTTAATTAATATGTCAAATTCTTGACTTCCAAATTGAACTTCAAAATCAAATGTGAATATTCTACCGTAGAACATGACTAGTGGGAATTTTGTCAATACGTAATGGTTGTTTTTTGAGCATATTATTTCATGATTAATATAATGTTGTTATAAGCATAATCCATTCTAAAATAAACTCAATGGGATATACTAATAGTTGGGAAACCATTCTATATGCAAGAAAAAAGTGGAAAGCATGTCTTTTGCCTTGTATATTCAATGACTAGAAACTGTATATCTACATATGGTAGTTTTCCTTGACATATTTTCTCCTGTTTACACAGAGACTCTAATACAATTGGTCAGAAAGATAGCATCTTTGCGAGCAGTCATTTTAGGTGCACCTATGAGGGATATTTTGAAGAACCTTACTTCCAAAGTAATTGTTCCTGATGGAAATCAAGTTATTTCACTTATGCAACGGCCAAAGGAGAATTTGTTTCTTATTCCTTTGGTAAGTTTGCAATATATGAACTGCAATAAGTTTTTTAGTATTTTCCTTCTCTTTTTTAGTTATTTTTATTTAGGCATGAATCTTATGAGAAACTAAAGAACTAACGAGGTTTGATTCTAGTTCCTATTGGACTTATTCCAACTTTGCATTATATTTGTATCTTATATCTCACCTACCTCATTTTAAAATTAAAATGTTCTATAGGTGACAACTGCAGATGATTACTCACTAAATTTATATTTTATCCTTGTGCATCTCAGTGGAGACTTGGTCAAAGATGATCACTCTCCACAAATTTTGGTATTTGTTTATGTATATATGTATACAGTCATAGACCTAAGGATCTTCTCAATCAGTTGAATCATGTGCCCAAGACATATGGCCAACAGGAAGGTCATAGGTCTGTTATCATGCAAATCTACACTGGCAGACCTGCCTAATAATTATAGACAATCAACTCTCTCACTCTTAGAATCCTATCCATCCAAATTGGTACTTTCCAATCTTAAGGGGTGCCCCTAGGGTCTTTGTGCTGTTATCAAAATAATATTTCTATTTAAATCTCCAATTTATTTGCGCATAATAAAACTCACTCTTGAGCTGCCAATATGCAAATGAAAACGAGAATGAACTTAAGAAAAAATAAGAGTGGTTGAGATCATATCCCAAAGATAGTTGTAACAACAAATTAACAAAAATGAGTAAAGTGAATGTGCACCTTAGGTGCAAAAAATTCAAAATAAGTGAACTATAAGCTATCATAACAGTACAAAACAATTTATCTAATGACAACCGATAGATTCAAGGAGCTAGAACAAAGCATAATTGGACAAAATCACATGTGACACGAGATTGATTGCATGATAGTGAATTATGGGTAGTAGGCTTCCATCATTCTCCTGGCTTGCAGTGGAGGTAGTGATCTAATATCCAGGGGAAAAAGGAACAAGTCATCTGCTGTTGCAATCTACTCTGAAAGACTACTGTCTGATCCCCAAGTTGTCTTTCCACTTTTTATCTAAAGAACTGTCATCTCCTCTAACCAAGTTACCCTTGCAGCTGTGAGAAAAAGGGAAAAAGCTCAGAAGATCCCAAAGGCTTTGCATGCAGGCTAAATCCCAAGGAAAAATTATTGTCCCATCCTCCTGTGCCATAATTTGTTCAGCTCCTTCCCACTGCTATTATCACTGTCTATTAGTGCCATTGGAAAATCTATCTGCAGCCTATATAACCTGTTGCTCTGAGCACCAATCTGTCTCACCTTCTTCCAGCTAGAGTGTTTGACATACACTTTTTTTCCCACGAGGTGTACATCGTACCCCTTGTCCTATAACTGGGACACTGAAATTAGGTTCATACCCAATCCTGGCACATGCAGTACATTAGTAGCATTGGTGCTGGTTCCTGTTTCCTTTTGAAATTCTATGGTTCCTCTCCCTACCGGAGTACACTTAGTTCTGTTGCCCATAGTGATATGGAAGTCCATCTGCGCCTCTTGATAGCTAGAGAAATATTCTCTAACTCCTGTCATATGAGCTGAAGCTCCACTATCAATATACTAGACACCAGATGATGCCGAACCTGACAAGCACGTGAACTCATCCTCCAACCTGAAAGATAATTTTGAGGCTTCTTGACTGTTGATTCTATCGATGATTTTTTGAGCTATTTCTCCTTTCCTTCCCAACACTGATTTTTCTGTTGCAAAGTACTGCGTCCCAGCTGAAAATATGCTTTACAAGGAAAAAATTGTTCTCCCTTTGCCTCTGACAATATTTGGTCTGGAAAATCTAATTTCTCTGTTGACTCTATCAGAGAAATAGAAATTTCCTCAAAAATTGTTCTGTTGGCCAAATGGACTGCGCAACCTCTGGGGTTTCGAGCAGCTGCTTACGCAGTGCTTTGAAGCTGCTTTTTCCTGCCTGCAACTGAGCTCTTCGGATTTTATCTGTGCTATGATACCATGTGAAAATTCCAAAATGTGGAATCCTACTGCAACAACTGATAATGTTTATTCTATTTGTTAAATTACTTAAACAAATTATTTACAATTTCCTACGACAAATTTCAAAACATATACACTGCAGCCTTCACAAAATAAATACCGTGGAAGAAAATAAATGTTGTAAAATTAGAGAAATTCTAGCACACACACAAAGATATTAACACACTTATTTTTGGACAATTGTGCCCAGAAAAACCCAATGCTGGAAAACCGGTGCAGCAGATGAGAGTTTCTTTATTAATCTTCAACAGTGATTCAAGTACAAGAATTCAGACAAAAAAATAGAGGAAAAATACCGAGAGAAATTTATCACTCTCCACGGTGTGTAATATTCCTAATTAGCATTGCTAATTGGAATATTTCATTTTTGTTTAATTTTGCCGCTTTAGCTAAAAATAATAAATAAAGTGAGAAATAAGGGGGTCATCTCACTTTATAAAATAAAGTGCTTTCCTAGTTGATGGACGTTGTAACTTAAAGGGGTGGCCTTGGGGGTCCACACGCACATGAGGAGGCCTCACACTAACCCAAGGGTGACTGCGCAGGTCAAGGAGGGTGAAGGACGCAGTTAGGGTTTTTGGAGGGAGCTAGCATTATATAAGGTGGGGTTTTCACTCCATTTGGCATTGTTGATATGATATTGATATTGAGAGCTAGACTTACATCTGCTTGACATCTTAGGTTGTTTAGTGGATGCAAACCTTGTTTAGTGCAAGCCGGAGTGTCTCCCGGTCGGAGATCTCACCCTTGGCTCGGGGGACTTCGGTGCCTGCTCGAGCAAGGTTTTCCTTCGGTTTCGGTGGTGATTTGCGGTGGATTTCTGGTGGACGTTTTGCAGAAGAGCTGCCCCTTGAGTGACTGCGCAGTCTAGGAGAGAGGACGCAGTTTCAGTAGGGAGGACGCAGTCCTGGTTGTGCAGTATTGTTGGGAGGTGATTTGCCGGTCGTTTCAGCGTTTTTCCAGCTCTGGGAGGGTGTTGTTTCAGCAGGAGGTTTTGCAGGAGAGTTTGGGCCCCTTTTCCCAGCGTTTTCTCGGGCTTCTGCGCTATTTCTGGGAGAGACAGTGTTTTTCTCTGGAGAGGGTTTATTTGGTGCATTTTCGGAGGTGGAGCATTTGCTTCACGATTTCTGGGTTTGGTCCGGAGGGTTGAGTCCAGCTAGCCTTCCAGTTTTCAGCTCATTCCAGTGAGGGGATCAGCCCCTAGTTCCAGTACATTGCAGCAGCAGCTTCCTACGGCAGTTTCTCTAGTCAGCTAGGACGCAGTCTCTGTTGCAGCCATTTCTTATTCTGAGAGGGTCTCCACTTGCCTAGAGCAAGGATAGGTGCACTCATTCTGATTATCTTTGTACCCATATACATATATTCTCAGATTAATAAAATGGCTTAGTGTTCTGGCATTTGTGTTGTCCCATTTCATAGTTAGGCATTTTTGTTCTGTATATTTGCTTGTTGTTTTACGGGTATTCTTGGTTATTTCCCGTGCAGGAATCGTATCAGGAGCACTGATCCCAGCTGACTGTGGTGCTACTTGATCGCAAGCGCACGAGGGATAATCCCTACATCCATCGGAGGAGACGCAGAGAAGCTGAGGGTAGGTGGAATTTTCCCTTCGGAGGGAGGGATTCTGATCAGGAGCCACCTGAGACAGATTCAGAGGAGGAGCAGCCTGTGAGGGACACAGAGCAGCGGGACCCGATGGCAGACACAGATAGGAAACTGGATGCACTCCTCCATCACATGCAGGATATGTCACAGAGGCTCGCGGCTGTAGAGGTAGCACAGAGGGAACCCCCTAGGGTTTTCCAGGTCGGTGAGGGATCGGGGATGTCTCACCACATACCAGTGCACGAGGCTATCCCAATTGTGACGACTCAGGCACCCACGCGATCCACTATGCCCACTTTCTTGCCAGAGGACACAGGGGCAGGAGTACAGGGAGGTGCACGGATGGATATTCCAGCACCCACGCGGCCCACCATGCCTACTTTCCTGGCAGAGGATGCGGAGACAGCAGCACCACGAGAGATGGATCCGGCTCGGTTGGCTGGCATTTTTGCAGAGTATCAGGCTTTCGGACAAGCCTTCATGGATTCTCTCACCTTCGAGAGCTATCTCCATGTCCAGTATGGCATTAGACCCCGTGATCATCACAGGGGGCACAGGCACCACCGTGATGACCACCGCGCAGCGAGCAGATTTCATTTGCCCACGTTCGATGGCTCATCGAGCAGTTCGGCAAAGTCCTGGGTGGAGAAGCTGGACATCTATTTTCAGCTTAACCAGATGTCGCAGTCAGAGGCCATTAAGGTGGCTACATTGCATCTGGAGGGTGAGGCCCAGGATTGGTGGTTCCATGGGATGGCGACACTCGGGCATTCCACAGTGACGACATATGCCGAGTTTACCCGGAGGGTGGTAGAGCGCTTTGACAGGAGGGATCCGGAGCAACATTTTGTTGAGCTGACCAAGCTCAAACAGACTGGGAGTGCAGAGACATACATTTCAGACTTCTTGAGGGTTTCAGTGATGGTACCTGACTTATCGGCAGCCCGGATGGTTTACATGTTTGTGGAGGGGCTGTCAGAGCCACTTCGTGGCCTAGTCCGGTCGAACAAACCGGCTACCCTTCAGGATGCCATCAGCAGGACTCGGGACTTACAGGATGTCTTACCCAGGACTCGGACACCTTATCCCCAGAGACAGGCCTTCCAGCCTAAGGGTAAGGACACGAGGGCTCCGCCTCCCAAGGCGAATCTTGGACGAGGGCAGTTTGATGATGAGGCCAGGAGAGAGCTGAGGAGGAAGCGGTTGTGCTTCACTTGCCAGGAGCCATGGGCACCGGGACACAGATGTGCGGCAGGGAAGGCACATTTCATAGAGGTCTTCTCCGAGAGCAGTGGAGAAGAGGATGATGGGGATGATGTGGAGGCAGGAGATTGTTATGCAGCACAGAGTACCTTACCACCTCCACCACCCGCAACAGGTGGGGCATCGTTTGCACCCACTGGGGGAGCTCTAGCCGCATTGCGGGGAGTCCCCAAGTACTTGACACTGTGCGTACGGGGGACAGTGCGCGGACAACGGGTTTCAGTCTTAGTTGATAGTGGGGCCACCCACAATTTTATTGATGCCCAGATGGTTGAGCGGAGAGGCATACAGACAGAGGGCTTTGATGGGTTTTCTGTTTTGGTCCCAGGAGATTAGACCATGGCATGTGCTCGATATGTCCCGGAGTTATCAGTGACGATGGGCAATTATACATTGACAGATCACTTCTTCGTGGTGGACATTCCGGACACCAACCTGATATTGGGTGTTCAGTGGCTTATCACTCTAGGGAAGGTCACGACAGATTGGAAGGCCCTAGAGATGGAGTGGGATGATCCCAAGACGGGGAGGCATGAGAAGATACGGGGGCAGCACACATACCCACCTCAGACGGTGTCGGCACACAGTATGGAGGCGACCTTCCGCAAGGGAGATATAGAGTGGGCGGTAGAGTTGCGGGCTTCAGAGGCAGTGGATACAGGGCAGACAGTGCATCCTGATCTACAGTCTATTCTCGACAGGTATGCAGTGGTTTTCGGGGATATTCCACCAGGGCAGCCACCGGATCGGGGGTTTGAGCACACGATAGAGCTTGAGCAGGGGATACAGGCCGTGATTACCACACCGTATAGGCATCCCAAGGCCTATCGGGACGAGATAGAGCGGGCTATCCAGGAGTTGCTGGCCCTTGGTCACATTCGGCCCAGCACAAGTCCATTCGCTTCTTCTGTAGTATTGGTGAAGAAGAAGGACGGCACATTGCGCATGTGCATTGACTACAGGGCTCTGAATAAGAAGACCCTGAAGAATAGGTACCCCATCCCCAGGATCGATGAGCTGATGGATGAGTTGAGAGGGGCACGGTTCTTCTCGAAGATTGACTTGAGATCCGGGTACCATCAGATACGTGTGAGGGAACAGGACATTCCCAAGACCGCTTTCAGGTGTCACTATGCGCACTTTGAGTTTCTGGTCATGCCATTTGGGCTGACCAACGCACCTGCTACCTTCCAGTCATGCATGAACCACATTTTCAGGGGTCATCTGAGAAAGTTTGTGCTGGTTTTCTTTGATGACATACTTATATACAGCAGGACTTGGGAGGAGCACCTCCAGCATATTGAGACAGTCTTGCACATCTTGGAGGAGCAGCAGTTCTATGCCAAGCTCTCCAAGTGCGAGTTCGGGTTGACTGAGATGCTGTATCTGGGACACATTATAGGAGTGGATGGGGTGAGAGTCCACGAGGAGAAGATTAGGGCTATCAGGGATTGGCCAGAGCCGCGGAATGTGACGGAGCTTCGGGGATTTATTGGTATTTGCACATACTACAGGAAGTTCGTCAAGGGCTTCTCTCAGCTTGCTGCACCCCTCACGGATCTGACGAGGAAGGGGGCATTCATTTGGTCGGACACAGCACAGCGAGCTTTTGACAAGCTCAAGGAGGTGATGAGCAGTTGTCCTGTATTAGCGTTGCCAGATTTTACGCAGCCCTTTGTCCTAGAGTGTGATGCATCAGGAGAGGGGATTGGTGCAGTTTTGATGCAGGACGGTCATCCGATTGCTTTTGAGAGTCGGAAGCTCCTTCCACACAAGAGGTTGTATCCCATATACGACAAGGAGATGTTGGCCATCATGCATGCATTGGCCAAATTCCGGCAGTACCTGGTAGGTGGCAGATTCAGGGTGAGGACAGATCATAACAGCCTGAGGTACTTTCTGGAGCAGAAGCAGTTGCAGGAGAGACAGCAGAAGTGGATCAGCAAGATCCAGGCCTACGACTTCGACATAGAGTATGTCAAAGGGAAGAATAACGTGGTAGCTGATGCCCTTTCTCGTAGACCGGCCACGTTATGACTCATGAGCTTGGACGCTGATTGGAGGGCTCGACTGTTGGTTGAGTACTCCAAGGATAGGTTTGCATGCGAGGTTCTGGATGGGCAGGTAGCAGATGACAGGTACAGGGTGGTCGATGAGATCATCTATTACAGGGACAGGATCTTCTTGACTGAGGGGTCTCAGCTCAAGAAGAAGATACTCCAGGCTTCACATGATTCACCGTTGGCGGGCCATCAGGGGTTCACCAAGACATACAGAGCTATTCGGGAGAGGTTCTCATGGAAGGGCCTCAAGGAGGACGTACTCCAGCATGTCAGGGAGTGCGATGTTTGCCAGCGAAACAAGGGAGAGATGAGCCATCCTGCAGGGTTGTTGCAGCCTCTTCCCATTCCGGAGGGGAAATGGGAGAGCATATCGATGGACTTCATCACGGGGTTGCCCACGGTGCAGGGCAAGGATTGCATCTTCGTAGTCGTTGACCAGCTGACGAAGTATGCCCATTTTTTTGCCATATCCGCACATCACACAGCAGTACAGGTGGCTGAGCTGTTCTTTAGGGAGATTTTCAGATTACATGGTCTACCCAAGACCATCGTCAGTGACAGGGACAGCCGCTTCATGGGCGGATTCTGGCAGGAGCTCTTCTGATTAGTGGGGACCGAGTTGACACCGAGCACTAGCTATCACCCCCAGACGGATGGGCAGACAGAGATAGTTAACAAGTGGCTGGAGGGCTACTTGCGTAACTACGTCAGTGGGTAGCAGAGGGCATGGCTGAAGTGGCTGCATTTGGGCGAGTACTGCTACAACACAACGCACCATATGTCTATTGGTATGTCACCTTTCTATGCTTTATATGGATATCATTCCTTATCTTTTGTGGACAGGATGTTTGGTGTTAGCAGGGCTCCGAGAGCCAAGTTATGGATCCAAGAGAGCCAAGATATCCTCCGAGCTCTCAAGGACAACATAGCCACAGCACAGAATCATCAGAAGTTGTATGTTGATAAGGGTCGGGTGGAGAGACACTTCGAGGTAGGGGACCTGGTCTACCTACGGCTACAGCCATACCGACAGTCTTCGCTCAAGCAGAAGGGGGCGGAGAAGCTTAAGCCCCGTTTTTATGGGCCATACAGGGTGATACGCAGGATCGGGCAGGTTGCGTATGAGTTGGAGCTGCCCCAAGGCAGCAAGATTCATAACATCTTTCATGTATCATGCCTGAAAAAGGCACTGGGCTAGCAGGTGACAGTCACAGAGGAGCTACCACCTACGGATGATGAGGGGCATCTGGTGTTGCAGCCGGAGGCTATTATTGACACTAGGGAGAGGCAGCTGCGGAGCAGGAAGATCAGGGAGTTCTTGGTGAGATGGAAGAACTTGCTGGATGAGGATGCCACTTGGGAGGATGAGAGGATCTTGCAGCATCCATCACTTCAGTTGCTTGAGGACAAGCAACGTTCTGCCGGGGGAGACTGTAATATTCCTAATTAGCATTGCTAATTGGAATATTTCATTTTTTGTTTAATTTTGCCGCTTTAGCTAAAAATAATAAATAAAGTGAGAAATAAGGGGGGGTCATCTCACTTTATAAAATAAAGTGCTTTCCTAGTTGATGGACGTTGTAACTTAAAGGGGTGGCCTTGGGGGTCCACACGCATATGAGGGGAGGCCTCACGCTGACCCTAAGGTAATTGCGCAGGCCAAGGAGGGTGAAGGACGCAGTTAGGGTTATTGGAGGGAGCTAGCATTATATAAGGTGGGGTTTTCACTCCATTTGGCATTATTGATATGTTATTGATGTTGAGAGCTAGACTTCTGTCTACTTCAGCACGCCGGTTGTTTAGTCGGTCTGCAGCACTGTTTAGTGCGAACTGAGTGTCTCCGGTCGGAGATCTCACCCTTGGCTTCGGGGGACTTCGAGTGCCTGCTCGAGCAAGGTATTTCCTTCAGTTTCTATAGGTGGTTTGCAGTGGATTTTCGGGTGGACGTTGCAGAGGAGTTGGTCTCTTGGAGTGACTGCGCAGTCCAGGAGAGAGGACGCAGTTTCAGCAGGGAGGACGCAGTCTTTGTTGAGCGGCATTGTTGTGTGGTGATTTGGCAGTGGTTTCAGCGTTTTTCAGCCTCGAGGAGGTTGCCATTTCAGCCGGAGGTTTTGCAGGAGGATTCAGGCCCTTTTCTCAGCGTGTTCCTTGAGCTTCTGCGCTGTTCCTGGAGGCACAGCGTTTTTGTAGGAGGAGGGTTTCTGGGGGTGATTTTCGGAGGTGGTCCGTTTGGTCTATGATTTCTGGGTTTTGTCCGGAGCAGCGAGTACAGGTGATCTGTAGATTTTTAGCTCATTCCGGCGAGGGAATCAGCCTCTAGTTCCAGTTCTTTCCAGGAGCAGTAGTTTACGGCAGTTTCTTCCAGCAGCTGGGAAGCAGTTTCTGTAGTAGCCATTTCCTGTTTCTGAGAGGGTTCTTCACTTGCCTGGTGCAAGGATAGGTGCTCTTATTCTGATTATCCATTGTACCCCTTTATATTCTCAGATTAATAAAATGGCTTAGCATTTCTGGAATTTTATGTGTACTTGCTCTATATTCTGTTTCCGGCATTTTTCTATATAGTTGTATGCTTGTATTGCTGCCTATTTTCCCGTTGGGGATATTACAGTGGTATCAGAGCATAGTTCTGGCTCAGCCTGTGGTGCTAGCAGTCTATGACGCCCGGGGATAATCCCTACATCCATCGGAGGAGACGCAGAGAAGCTGAGGGTAGGTGGAATTTTCCCTTCGGAGGGAGGGACACTGATCAGAAGCCACCCGAGACAGATTCAGAGGAGGAGCAGCCTGTGAGGGACACAGAGCAGCAGGACCCGATGGTAGACACGGATAGGAAACTGGATGCACTCCTCCATCACATGCAGGATATGTCACAGAGGCTCGCGGCTGTAGAGGTAGCACAGAGGGAACCCCCTAGGGTTTTCCAGGTCGGTGAGGGATCGGGTATGTCTCACCACATACCAGTGCACGAGGCTATCCCCATTGTGACGACTCAGGCACCCACGCGATCCACTATGCCCACTTTCTTGCCAGAGGACACAGGGGCAGGAGTACAGGGAGGTGCACGGAGGGATATTCCAGCACCCACGCGGCCCACCATGCCTACTTTCCTGGCAGAGGATGCGGAGACCGCAGCACCACGAGAGATGGATCCGGCTCGGTTGGCTGGCATTTTTGCAGAGTATCAGGCTTTCGGACAGGCCTTCATGGATTCTCTCACCTTCGAGAGCTATCTCCAGGTCCAGTATGGCATTAGACCCCGTGATCATCACCGGGGGCACAGGCACCACCGTGATGACCACCGCGCAGCGAGCAGATTTCATTTGCCCACGTTCGATGGCTCATCGAGCAGTTCGGCAAAGTCTTGGGTGGAGAAGCTGGACATCTATTTCCAGCTTAACCCGATGTCGCAGTCAGAGGCCATTAAGGTGGCTACATTGCATCTGGATGGTGAGGCCCAGGACTGGTGGTTCCATGGGATGACGACACTAGGGCATTCTGCAGTGACGACATATGCCGAGTTTACCCGGAGGGTGGTAGAGCGCTTTGACAGGAGGGATCCGGAGCAACACTTTGTTGAGCTGACAAAGCTCAAACAGACTGGGAGTGCAGAGACATATATTTCAGACTTCTTGAGGGTTTCAGTGATGGTACCTGATTTATCCGTAGCTCGAATGGTTTACATGTTTGTGGAGGGGTTGTCAGAGCCACTTCGTGGCCTAGTCCGGTCGAACAAACTGGCTACCCTTCAGGATGCCATCAGCAGGACTCGGGACTTACAGGATGTCTTACCCAGGACTCGGCCACCTTATCCCCAGAGACAGGCTTTCCAGCCTAAGGGTAAGGACACGAGGGCTCTGCCTCCCAAGGCGAATCCTGGACGAGGGCAGTTTGATGATGAGGCCTGGAGAGAGCTGAGGAGGAAGCGGTTGTGCTTCACTTGCCAGGAGCCATGGGCACCGGGACACAGGTGTGCGGCAGGGAAGGCACATTTCATAGAGGTCTTCTCCGAGAGCAGTGGAGAAGAGGATGATGGGGATGATGTGGAGGCAGGAGATTGTTATGCAGCACAGAGTACCTTACCACCTCCACCACCCGCGACAGGTGGTGCATCGTTTGCACCCAGTGGGGGAGCTCTAGCCGCATTGCGGGGAGTTCCCAAGTACTTGACTCTGCGCGTACGGGGGACAGTGCGCGGACAGCGGGTTTCAGTCTTAGTTGATAGTGGGGCCACCCACAATTTTATTGATGCCCAGATGGTTGAGCGGAGAGGCATACAGACAGAGGGCTTTGATGGGTTTTCTGTTTTGGTCCCAGGAGATCAGACCATGGCATGTGCTCAATATGTCCCGGAGTTATCAGTGACGATGGGCACCTATACATTGACAGATCACTTCTTCGTGGTGGACATTCCGGACACCAACCTGATATTGGGTGTTCAGTGGCTTATCACTCTAGGGAAGGTCACGACAGATTGGAAGGCCCTAGAGATGGAGTGGGATGATCCCAAGACGGGGAGGCATGAGAAGATACGGGGGCAGCACACATACCCACCGCAGACGGTGTCAGCACACAGCATGGAGGCGACCTTCCGCAAGGGAGATATAGAGTGGGCGGTAGAGTTGCGGGCTTCAGAGGTAGTGGATACAGGGCAGACAGTGCATCCTGATCTCCAGTCTATTCTCGACAGGTATGCAGTGGTTTTCGGGGATATTCCACCAGGGCAGCCACCGGATCGGGGGTTTGAGCACACGATAGAGCTTGAGCAGGGGATACAGGTCGTGATTACCACACCGTATAGGCATCCCAAGGCCTATCGGGACGAGATAGAGCGGGCTATCCAGGAGTTGCTGGCCCTTGGTCACATTCGGCCCAGCACGAGTCCTTTCGCTTCTTTTGTAGTGCTGGTGAAGAAGAAGGACGGCACATTGCGCATGTGCATTGACTACAGGGCTCTGAATAAGAAGACCCTGAAGAACAGGTACCCCATCCCCAGGATCGATGAGCTGATGGATGAGTTGAGAGGGGCACGGTTCTTCTCGAAGATTGACTTGAGATCCGGGTACCATCAGATTCGCGTGAGGGAACATGACATTCCCAAGACCGCTTTCAGGTGTCACTATGGGCACTTTGGGTTTCTGGTCATGCCATTCGGGCTGACCAATGCACCTGCTACTTTCCAGTCATGCATGAACCACATTTTCAGGGGTCATCTGAGGAAGTTTGTGCTGGTCTTCTTTGATGACGTACTTATATACAAAGAAAGACCTGGGAGGAGCACCTCCCGCATATTGAGACAGTCAGCCTTTGCACATCTTGGAGGAGCAAAACAGTCGAAGTGCCAAGCTCTCCAAGTGCTAGTTCGGGTTGACAGAGTGTCAGAGCTCAGATACATTATAGGAGGGATCGTGGTGAGAGTCCACGAGGAGAAGATCGTGGCTATTCCCAGATTGGCCAGAGCCGCGGAATGTGACGGAGCTTCGGGGATTTATTGGCATCTGCACATATTACAGGAAGTTCGTCAAGGGCTTCTCTCAGTTTGCTGCACCCCTCACAGATTTGACGAGAAAGGGGGCATTCAGTTGGTCGGACACAGCACAGCGAGCTTTTGACAAGCTCAAGGAGGTGATGAGCAGTTGTCCTGTGTTGGCGTTACCAGATTTTACACAGCCCTTTGTCCTAGAGTGTGATGCATCAGGAGAGGGGATTGGGGCAGTTTTGATGCAGGGCGGTCACCCGATTGCTTTTGAGCGCCGGAAGCTCCTTCCACACGAGAGGTTGTATCCCATATACGACAAGGAGATGTTGGCCATCATGTATGCATTGGCCACCCTATAAAGACCGGGTAGGTGTGCGTATCTGTGGTGAGGATGATCATACTGTACCGAGGTCAGATAAGAAGCCAAAAGGAGAGACAGCGGAAGTGGATCAGCAAGATCCGGGCCTACGACTTTGACATAGAGTATGTCAAAGGAAAGAATAACGTGGTAGCTGATGCCCTTTCTTGTAGACCGGCCACGTTATCACTCATGAGCTTGGACGCTGATTGGAGGACTGACTGCTGGTTGAGTACTCCAAGGATAGGTTTGCATGTGAGGTTCTGGATGGACAGGTGGCGGATGACAAGTACAGGGTGATTGATGAGATCATCTATTACCGGGACAAGAGCTTCTTGACTGAGGGCTCTCAGCTTAAGAAGAAGATACTCCAAAGCCTACATGATTCACCATTGGCGGGCCATCGTAGGTTCACCAAGACATACAGGGCTATTCCTGAGAGGTTCTCATGGAAGGGCCTCAAGGAGGACGTACTCCAGCATGTCAGGGAGTGCGATGTTTGCCAGAGAAACAAGGGAGAGATGAGCCATCCTGCAGGGTTGTTGCAGCCTCTTCTCATTTCAGAGGGGAAATGGGAGAGCATATCGATGGACTTCATCACAGGGTTGCCCATGGTGCAGGTCAAGGACTGCATCTTTGTCGTTGTTGACCGACTGACGAAGTATGCTCATTTTTTCGCCATATCCGCACATCACACAGCAGCGCAGGTGGCTGAGCTATTCTTCAGGGAGATTTTCAGGTTACATGGTCTACCCAAGACCATTGTCTGCGACAGGGACAGCCGCTTCATGGGCGGATTCTGGCAGGAGCTCTTCCGACTAGTGGGGACCGAGTTGACACCGAGCACTAGTTATCACCCCCAGACGGACGAGCAGACAGAGATAGTTAACAAGTGGCTGGAGGGCTACTTGCGTAACTATGTCAGTGGGCAGCAGAGGGCATGGCTGAAGTGGCTGCATCTGGGCGAGTACTGCTACAACATGACGTATCACATGTCCATTGGTATGTCACCTTTCTATGCTTTATATGGATATCATCCCTTATCTTTTGTGGACATGATGTTTGGTGCTAGCAAGGCTCCGAGAGCCAAGATATGGATCCAAGAGAGCCAAGATATCCTCCGAGCTCTCAAGGATAACATAGCCACAGCCCAGAATCAGCAGAAGCTGTATGCTGATAAGGGTCGGACGGAGAGACACTTTGAGGTAGGGGACTTGGTCTACCTGCGACTACAGCCATACCGACAGTCTTCGCTTAAACAGAAGGGGGCTGAGAAGCTAAAGCCTCGCTTTTATGGGCCATATCGGGTGATACGCAGGATTGGTCAGGTTGCATATGAGTTAGAGCTGCCCCAAGGCAGCAAGATTCATAACATTTTTCATGTATCATGCCTGAAAAAGGCATTGGGACAGCAAGTGACAGTCACGGATGAGCTACCACCCACAGATGATGAGGGGCATCTGGTGTTGCAGCCAGAGGCTATTATCGATACCAGGGAAAGGCAGCTGCGGAGCAGGACGGTCCGGGAATTCTTGGTGAGGTGGAAGAATTTACCGGATGAGGATGCCACTTGGGAGAATGAGAAGATATTGCAGCATCCATCACTTCAGTTGCTTGAGGACAAGCAACGTTCGTCGGGATCGAATATTCAATTAGCATTGGAATATTTCATTTTTGTATAATTTTGCCTCTTTAGCTAAAAATAATAAATAAAGTGAGAAATAAGGGGATCATCTCACTTAAATAGAATAAAGTGCTTCCCTAGTTGATGGACGTTGTAACTTAAAGGGGTGGCCTTGGGGGTCCACACGCACATGAGGAGGCCTCACGCTGACCCAAGGGTGATTGCGCAGGTTAAGGAGGGTGCAGGACGCAGTTAGGGTTTTGGAGGGAGTTTAGCACTATAAAAGGTGGGGTTTTCACTCCATTTGGCATTGTTGATATGTTATTGATATTGAGAGCTTGACTTCTGTCTACTTCAGCACGCCGGTTGTTTAGTCGGTCTGCAGCACTGTTTAGTGCGAACTAAGTGTCTCCGGTCGGAGATCTCACCCTTGGCTCCGAGGGACTTCGAGTGCCTGCTCGAGCAAGGTATTTCCTTCAGTTTCTATAGGTGGTTTGCAGTGGATTTTCGGGTGGACGTTGGAGAGGAGTTGGTCTCTTGGAGTGACTGCGCAGTCCAGGAGAGAGGACGCAGTTTCAGCAGGGAGGACGCAGTCTTTGTTGAGCAGCATTGTTGTGTGGTGATTTGGCAGTGGTTTCAGCTTTTTTCAGCCTCGAGGAGGTTGCCATTTCAGCCGGAGGTTTTGCAGGAGGATTCAGGCCCTTTTCTCAGTGTGTTCCTTGAGCTTCTGCGCTGTTCCTAGAGGCACAACGTTTTTGTAGGAGGAGGGTTTCTGGGGGTGATTTTCGGAGGTGGTCTGTTTGGTCTATGATTTCTGGGTTTTGTCCGGCGCAGCGAGTACAGGTGATCTGTAGATTTTTAGCTCATTCCGGCGAGGGGATCAGCCTCTAGTTCCAGTTCTTTCCAGGAGCTGGGAAGTAGTTTCTGTAGTAGCCATTTCCTGTTTCTGAGAGGGTTCTTCACTTGCCTGGTGCAAGGATAGGTGCTCTTATTCTGATTATCCATTGTACCCATTTATATTCTCAGATTAATAAAATGGCTTAGCATTTCTGGAATTTTATGTGTACTTGCTCTATATTTTGTTTCTGGCATTTTTCTATATAGTTGTATGCTTGTATTGCTGCCTATTTTCCCGTTGGGGATATTACAGATTTGGCCAAACCGTTTCTGGGTTTTGGTCGGATTGGCTTGAAGAGTTCGGGAGTAATTTTTGAGAATTTTATGAGCATTGGATGTAGGTGTTTTGGCCAATCCATTTCAGTAACTAGTGCAGAATTGTTACCGAAGAGCATTTTGTTGAGCCAAATTTATATTGGAGGGCCAAAATAGTTCAGCTAGAATTTGGCCAATATTTTTTTGGGTTTTTCTGGGTTTTTTTAGTAGAGTCTGTGGTTAAAATATCAACATTTTATGAGCATCAGATCAACCCATTTACGCAGTCCCTACTCAGCTAGCAGTTATAAGAGCTAGGCAAAAAGGGCAAATTTTGAAAGTTGGAATTAGAGAAAACCATTTATGGGTTTTTCTGGGTTTTGTGAGTAGAGTCTGTGGTTAAAATCCCGAAATTTTCTAAGCAGTATATCATCTCATTTACACAGTCCCTACTCAGCGAACAGCTACCGGAGCTAGGAGAAAAAGGGTCAGATTTTGAAGGTTGGAATTCAAGGAAACCAGTTCTATTTTTTCTGGGATTTGGGCAAGGATCACCTCCCCAAATTCCTAGAATTTTCTAAGCAGTAGAAGCAACCCAACCGACAGCCTAAAGTGAGCCAGCAACAACATTTCTAATAGTTGCAGAATTTCTAGAGTCAGCGCAGAGCTAAGGAGAGATCATTTCCTTATCTGGGGTAACATTTTTTTTTTATCTTGCTTTGCTCGGATGAATTCATCTTGTTGAGCAAAAATGATTTTACCAGAGCCCAATTTATTTTTCAGAGCCTAAATTATTTGCTAGAGTTAGATTTCTCTGTTGGGGCAGGGTATTGAAATGAGCAATGTAACAACATGCCAATAATGCATCATTGTTGTTGGCATTAGTTTCATTTCCGAGTTATGGCTAGACAATGTATTAATGTATGTGGGGTGTTTTTGTGGTACCTTTCATTGTTATCATAATTTGTATTGTTGTCATAAAAATGGAGTTCTTAAAATACCTCCTAAACCCACATGGCAACACAATTGTTGAAGCCTTGAACCACAATATTTCTATGGGCGAAGAAACCAAGCAGAACAATAGACCTTTCTCAAAGGGGGTCTATGCCATTCTTCAAAAGGGGCAATTCAAGGGCCTACAGAAAGAACTAGAAATAGGGAACAAAATCCTTGCGCTAGGGACAGATTTGAAACACATGAAGATCACATGGAGAATTCTTTCCAAACTTGAGGAACTTGATGAACTCCTTTCCAAAGTAAAACAGTCAGATGGGAGAAAATTAATTTGGGCCTTAAAACCATGTATGCTTGCTCTCATACAACCCAAGTTCTTGGAGGAAACTTGTGGAGGCGTCACACTTCCAGTTGCAACTTGTCTCGGCAACATCATGAGACTAACCGCCCCTACAGCCCCTTACAATGATGACATTATGAGGAGAGTTTTCAGACTGATGGTAGGGACCTTTCAGGATTTGGACAACAGTGTAGGCTCTACCTTTCAGAAGAAGCTTGAGGTTTTAGGAGGTATGGCCACATTCAGAAGATATTGCATCATGTTTCATCTTGAATGTGATGGCTTGATTCTGCATATGTCCAAATGCTTCTTCAACATTAGGAGACATCATGCTGAAACAGTCATAGCACACATGGAGTCCATCCTGTTGTCATGTGTAATATTTCGAATAGAAATAAACAATAATACAATAATACAAAGCAACATAAACAAGCATCTACAGCAAATAGAGAGACATCACACAAATAATGCAAATATGGAGAAACGTTGAGCCATTTTATTATATAACCGAAAGATAACAATGAATACAAAAGTGATAAGAACGATGGCACCTTGGCTTGCACAAGGCAAGATGGAAATACTCTCAGAAATGCTCAATGAATGGCTGCTCTGTCAAGGACCTGCATAATCTCCAAATGCTGCTGCTGTTGGACTGCTGCTACTGCTGGAATGGAATGGCTCTTTGGGGTTATTCCCCTGCTCAGAAAAATGTGAAACTTTGGAAATGAGCTCTCCTCCAATAACCCAGAAAAGCCCAGAAAGGAATCCCGGAATGGCTGACCCCGGAATTTGACCTCCCTTGGGAAATAACGCTATCCCAGTGAAATACGCTAGCCTTGAATGATACTCTGCAAATGATGGACTCCTCTTGTATCAAAATGATGAATAGTGAAGGGCTGGTCCCTCCACACTAACCTCGGGCTGAAATCCCTGATATCTTCTCACTCTCGGAACTACCTCTACCATAGATTGCGTGATCCCTCCAAGAGACTGCGTTGTCCAAGCAACTGTGTGATCCTGGATGAAGATTCTGTGGCTCCCTCGTGAAAAACGATGGATAGAACTCCTCACCAGAGCAGGCACTTGAAGTCCCCCGGGGCTGAGGTTGGGATCTCTGCTCGGAGACACCCGGTGTGCTAGATAGCACTTGCAGATTTCGCTCAACAGCAAAAGCGTGCTCAATGTCTAAAGACAGAAATCAGAGATGCATAATAGAATGAGAGAATGAGGAGCCTCTTCCCCTTTTTATGCTTTGAGAGCCTTGCTCTCATCCGGGCCCCACCAAACTGCACTGTCCCTCTTGGCCCATGCTGTCCCTCTCTCACTGCGCTGTCATGGGCCCACGTTGCCACTTCCCTCACGCTGCCACTTCACCCTCATGGGCCCCACGCTGTCAAGTAAATATGTGCTCAAGTGACTTTAGGGAATAATTATTTCCTAAGTATAGGCTATGTGTCTCATCACCCACTTTATTAACCGACTTAACATTAGAAAAGCAAAACTGGCCAAAATTAATATTACCAATTAGCTACTGCTAATTGGGAATATTACAGCCCTCCTCGTCAAAACGTTGCTTGTCCTCAAGCAACTGCAAGGATGGGTGCTGCAAGATTTTCTCACTCTCCCAAGTGGCATCCTCATCTGACAAGTTCCTCCACCTCACCAAGTACTCTCTGACTATCCTGCTCTGTAGTTGTCTCTCCCTGGTGTTTATGATGGCTTCTGGCTGCAACACCAAATGCCCCTCCTCATCTGTAGGTGGAAGCTCCTCTGTTGCCGTCACCTGCTGCTCCAATGCCTTTTTCAGGCATGATACGTGGAAGATGTTGTGGATCCGACTACCTGTAGGCAACTCTATCTCATATGCAACCTCCCCAATCTTGCGGATCACCCTGTAAGGTCCATAGAAGAAAGGCTTGAGCTTCTCGACCCCCTTCTGCTTCAGCGTGGACTGTCGGTATGGCTGAAGTGGTAGGTAGACCAAGTCCCCTACCTCAAACTGTCTCTCAACCCGTCCCTTGTCGGCATACAGCTTCTGCTAGTTCTGAGTTGTAGCTAAGTTATCTTTAAGAGCCTGGAGTATACCCCGACTCTCTTGGATCTAGTCCTTGGCCCTGGGGGCCTTGCTAGCACCAAACATCACGTCAACAAAAGTCAAAGCATGGTACCCATACAAAGCATAGAACAGAGACATATCGATGGACATGTGAAAAGTGGTGTTGTAGTAGTACTCTCCCAAGTGCAACCAACGTAACCATGCCTTCTATTGCCCTGTGACAGTTTCGCAAGTAGCCTTCCAGCCACTTGTTCACTATCTTTGTCTGCCTGTCCGTCTGAGGGTGATAACTGGTACTCGGAGTCAACTTTGTACCCACCAAACCAAAGAGCTCTTGCCAAAAGTCGCCCATGAAACGACTGTCCCGATCACTGACAATGGTCTTCGGAAGACCATGCAACCTGAAGATAACCTTGAAGAACAACTCTGCTACCTGTGTTGTTGTATATCGTGCTGATATAGCGAAGAAGTGTGCATACTTTGTCAATCAATCAACGACCACAAAGATGCAATCCTTGCCTTGCACCGTGGGCAACCTCGTGTTGAATTCCATCGAAATGCTTTCCCATTTCCCCTTCAAAATGGGAAGTGACTGTAGTAATCCTGTTGGATGGCTCATCTCTCCTTTGTTCCATTGACACACCTCGCACTCCCTGACATGCACGCGATACCTTCTCCTTGAGCTGAGAGCTCCCAGTTAAGAAGATTCTGTCACTGAAGTATATCACCTCGTCCATCACTCTCTACCCGTCATCTGTGATCTAACCATCCGGTATCTCACAGGCAAAACGGTCCTTGGAGTATTCCACCAGTAACTGAGCTCTCCAGTCCGTGTCTAGGCTCATCAGAGACAACATTGCCGGTCTGCGTGATAAAGCATCGGCCACCACGTTGTTCTCCCCTTTGACATACTCCGATCCAGGTGGATATTGGTGGCCACCCGCCTATTCCACTTGGGGCCCCACCATTGCCTCTTTCAGTTTTTCAGTTTCGGCACAACTTACTATTTTTAACAGTTTTTCGGGTCCTGAACTTCCGGAGCCGTTTTGAGGCCCTAAGCAGTGTTTTTTGGGCATCGTGCCTTTAGCAAAAATCATTCCGCTCCGGAATGAATATTCATGGTGAAAGTTGTAGTCCTCGGATAGATCTTTCTAATGATGTGTCATGTGCGTCAAACGGAGATAGTATGCCAAAGTTACGTCCCTGGGAAGTTGAAACACCAATTTACCCAAACGGGGCCCATAGTTTTGGCGCTTCATCTCCTAGGGTTAGTTTTTTGGATGTTTAGAGTTCTCCATTGTTTCTCAATAATAAATAAGCCCTCGAGCCTCATTGTAACTCAGTTCAGAGGCCTGTAGCCGCCACATCTCTTCTCAGAGATAGCTACCAGCGCCCAAGCTAGTTTTATTTCCATTCTGTCTGTAAGCAAATTTCAGTTCTTTGATATTAATGAAATGAAGTGTTATTTCCGCTGCATCTCTGTATTTATGGTTATGTGTTTATTCTGTTGCGTTCCTGCATAAATCCGGATCATACTCAATGTCAAATTCATACTCCTGGATCTTGCTGACCCACTTTTGTTGCCTCTCCTGCAACTACTTTTGCTCTAAGAAGAATCAGAGGTTGTTGTGGTTTGTCCTCACCCTGAACCTGTTCCCCACCAAGTACTGTCGAAACTTGGCCAGTACATGCATGATAGCCAACATTTCCTTTTCATATATGGGATACAACCTCTCATGCAGCAGTAGCTTCCTGCTCTCGAAAGCTATGGAGTGGCCCCCCTACATCAAGACTGTGCCCACTTCCTCTCCTAAGGCATCACACTCCAAGACAAAGGGCTGCATGAAATCCGGCAAAACCAAGATTGGACATCTGCTCATCACCTCCTTGACCCTGTCAAAGGCCCTCTGCGCTGTGTCCCTCCAACTGAATGCCCCCTTTTTCGTAAGATCTGTGAGGGGTGCAACAAGTTGGGGAAACCCCTTGACAAAATTTCGGTAGTAGGTGCAGATGCCTACAAACCCCCAGAGCTCAGTCACGTTCCTCAGTTCCGGCCACCCGAATGGCCCGGATCTTCTCCTTGTGGACTCTCACTCCGTCCACACCAATGATGTGCCCCAAATAGAGTATCTCTGTCATCCCAAACTTGCATTTGGAGAGCTTAACATAAAAATGTTGCTCCTCCAAAATACGCAATATAGCCTCAAATGTGTTGTAAGTGCTCCTTCCATGTCTGACTGTATATCAGGATATCGTCGAAGAATACCAGCACAAATTTCATCAACTAACCACAGAAGATGTGGTTCATACAGGACAAGAAGGTGGCCGGTGCATTGGTTAGCCCGAAGGGCATCACCAAAAACTCAAAATGGCCATAGTGACATCTGAAGGCCGTCTTGGGGACATCTTGGTCCCTCACTCGGATCTGATGGTAGCCTGACCTCAAATCATTCTTCGAGAAGAACTTCGATCCCCTCAGCTCATCCATCAACTCATCAATCCGCAGAATGGGGTATCAGTTCTTCATGGTTTTCTTGTTGAGAGCTCGATAATCAATGCACATCCTCATTGTGCCATCCTTCTTCACCAGAACAACAGAAGAAGCAAAAGGGCTAGTGTTGGGTTGGATGTGTCCCAGCGCTAAGAGCTCATGAATAGCTCTCTCAATCTCATCCCTGTAGGCCTTGGGGTGCCTATAGGGTGTAGTAATCATGGCATGAATGCCCTGCGCCAGCTCAATGGTGTGCTCAAACCCTCGATCTGATGGTTGTCCTGGAGGTATATCCCCAAAAACTGTAGCATATCTGTCCAAAATCGACTGCACATCTGGGTGAATTGTCTCTCCTGTAGCTCCTGCCTCTGAAATACGCAGCTCCACTGCCCACTCTATATCTCCCTTTCGAAAGTCTACCTCCATCCAGTGTGCTGAAACTGTCTATGGGGGATAAGTGTGCATGCCTCAGATCATCTCATGCTTACCACTCTTCTTGTCTATCCACTCCATCTCCAGATTCTCCCAGTCCATAGTGACCTTCCCCAACGTGATCAAGCACTGCACTCCCAGTATCACGTTGGTGTCTGGAATGCCCACCACAAAGAAATGATTTGTCAGAGTGTAAGTCCCCATGGTCACTAGCAATGCTGGTACATATCCAGCACATTGCATAGTTCTAGCACCCGGTACCAATACTGAAAATCCATCAAATCTCTCTGTTGGTATGCCCCGCCGCTCTACCAACTGTGCATCAATAAAGTTGTGGGTGGCCCCACTATCAACTAGCACTGAAACACGATGTCCCAGCATGGTGACCTGGACACGCAGTGTCAAATACTTGGGTACCTCGCAAAGAAGTAAGGACTCCCCAAGTAGGTGCAAACGCTGCCCCTCTTGCCCTTGGGGTTGGAGGTGGTGGATGATCCCCTCTTTGCACTACGGCGCTGCCTCTTGCCTCTATCTCCTCATATGCATCTTCTTCCCCGTCACTGTCGGAGATGACCTCTATGTAGTGGGCCTTCCCTGTGGCACATCGATGTCCCAGCGCCCATGGCTCTTGGCATGTGAAGCATAACTTCCTCTGTCTCAAATCCCTCCAAGTATCATCGTCCAAAGGTCCCCGGCCTTGGTTCCCCCTCGAAGGTGGAACCCTCGCGTCCTTCCCCTTTGGCTGAAATGCCGGTCTCTGGGGGAAAGGAGCTTTGGTCCTTGGTAGAGCATCCTACAAATCCCTGGTCCTCCCAACTGCATCATGAAGTGTAGCAGGCCTCGTGGAGCTGACTAATCCACACAAAGGTTTTTCCAACCCATCAATAAACATGTAGATCATCCTGGCTGAGGACAAGTCGGGCACCATCACTGAAAGCCTCAAGAACTCGGAAATGTAGGTTTCCAGGTTCCCGGTTTGCTTGAGCTTGGTCACCTCAACAAAGTGCTCTTCCGGATCCCTCCGGTCAAACCGCTCTACCAGTCTCTGTGTAAAATCTGCATACATTGTCAATGTCGAGTGACCCTGCATGGCCATCCCATGGAACCACCAATCGTGGGCCTCTCCCTCTAGGTGCAGCATTGCCACCTTGATGGCCTCTCCCTCTGCCATCTAATTGAGCTGGAAATCATATCCAGCTTCTCCGCCCAAGCCTTTGTCGAACATTTTGAGAACCCGTCAAATGTTGGCAAGAAAAACCTGCCCACTGTATGCTGTACGTCCCCATCCTGTGTGTATCTACCCCCTCTGTTCTGGTTACAGGGTCGGTTGTCCTTCTTGAGCTAAACAAAATCATGGAAAGTGAGAGCTTCAACAAACTCTCACCCATAGGACTGATACTCGGCAAAATAATCCCCCATATGAATCGGCTCCGGCTCCTGAGGTGCTCCCTTCCCGGTGCCTGCAGTCAGAAATGTGGGCATCGCGGAACGTGGGGGAGTAAGTGACACAACCTGTTGTGTTGTGAGCTGCTCCTGCAAATGGTGGGAAGTGTCGGACCCTTCTCCGATGTGAAAACCCCTTGGGGTTTCACGTTGTCTCTGGTCTGCGGTAAACTTTTGCCCCATCATTTTGATCCTCCTTGATAGCTCCTGCACAAACTTTAGGAGGAGTTGCTCGAACTCCCTCCCTTCATCTTTCTCCTCTGCCATTGGTTCTTCCTCCTCTGCGTCCAGTACTGGAACACAGTGACCTTCTCCAAAAGTGGTCTCAAGCCTCCGCTCTTGGTCCTTGTACTTCCTTCCCCGGTAAGTGATATATGGTTTCTTGTTGGTGTCATAGACTAATCTGCTCCACAAGCTAAGCCAAGTCTATGAGCTCTAATACCACTGTAATATTCCAAGTAGAAATAAATAGTAATACAAAGCAACATAAACCAGCATCTACAGCAAATAGATAGACATCACACAAATAATGCAAATATGGAGAAACGCTGAGCCATTTTATTATATAAATGAAAGATAACAATGAGTACAAAGGTGATCAGAATGATGGCACCTTGGCTTGCACAAGGCAAGCTGGAAAAACTCTCAGAAATGCTCAATGAATGGCTGCTTTGTCAAGGACTGCGTAATCTCCAAATGTTGCTGCTGTTGCCGAACTACTGCTACTGCTGGAATGGAATGACTCTTTGGGGCTGTTTCCCTGCTCAGAAAAATGTGAAACTCTGGAAATGAGCTCTCCTCCAATAACCCAGAAAAGCCCAGAAAGGAACCCAGAATGGCTGACCCCGGAACTTGACCTCCCTTGGGAAATAACGCTATCCTAGTGAAATACGTTGACCCTGAATGATACTCTGCAAATGATGGCCTCCTCCTGTATCAAAATGATGAATAGTGAAGGGTTGGTCCCTCCACAGTAACCTCGGGCTGAAATCCCTGATATCTCCTCACTCCCAGAACTGCCTCTACCACAGACTGCGTGATCCCTCCAAGAGACTGTGTTGTCCAAGCAACTGCGTGATCCTGGTTGAAGATGCTATGGCTTCCACCTGCAAAACGATGGATAGAACTCCTCACCCGAGCAGGCACTCGAAGTCCCCCGAGGCTAAGGTTGGGATCTCCGCTCGGAGACACCCAGTGTGTTGAACAACACTTGCATACTTCGCTCAACAACTAAAGAGTGCTCAATGTCTAAAGGTAGAAATCAGAGATTCATAATAGAATGAGAGAATGAGGAGCCTCTTCCCCTTTTTATGCTTTGGGAGCCTTGCTCTCATCCGGGCCCCACCAAACTGCGTTGTTCCTCTTGGCACACGTTGTCCCTTTCTCACTGCGCTGTCATGGGCCCATGCTACCCACATTGCCACTTCACCCTCATGGGCCCCATCCTGTCAAGTAAATATGTGCTCAAGTGACTTTAGGGAATAATTATTTCCTAAGTGTAGGCTATGTGTCTCATCACCCACTTTATTAATTGACTTAACATTAGAAAAGCAAAACTGGCCAAAATTAATATTACCAATTAGCTGTTGCTAATTGGGAATATTATATCATGTATGAGAGACTGCGAGGCCAATTGCTGAGAGTTGTAGACTAGGGTGTTGAGCATTTGGAGGAGAGAGAAGTTGGTCTCACCTGTTGCTTATGAGCTAGCCCAAGGGCTGGTTGAGCAGAATATTGGGCTATTCGGGAGATAATTGACTAGGGAGGAGCTACTCTAGTTTGTTGGATCAGGCAGAAAAAATGAGTTGAGGAGGAAGGGACTTTGCTTCATCTGCAAAGAACCTTGGGGGCCTGATCGCTCATGCTTGAGTGATGCAGATGATGTGGTAGAGGTAGAGCAGAAGGACATTACTTCTGTATGCCAGGATGAGGACTCTTCGTCATATGAGTCCTTGGGATCATATGAGGATGCTTCTGGAGAGCGAGAGCAGTCATGCGGAGTCAATGACAGTAGGCCGAAGCTGTATTCCAGTGTGCAAGGTGAGCAGTCAGGGGACTCTACGGGAGATACTCTGGGTGATGAGTCACTTGTGACGATTCTGCCGGAGCAGCATATGATGGAGCATGAGTCAGCAGAGGAGGAGGCTATGCACATCATGCACGATAGTCCTTTGGGGGAGAACCAGATGGAGGCTCACATTGAGTCCGTGATGGATGTACGACTACCCTTAGGGTTAGCCATGGGTGAGGAGCAGACGGATGTATGGGCATCTAGCAGGGAGGCAGTAGTTGCAGATACTTATCCTCATGAGATGTTGCAGGTTGATGGGATAGTTCTGCGGGAGGCTAGTATACAGCAGGAGCATGACATTCCCGATATGGAGAGGGATGAGTTGTTGGAGATGGTGGAGCATCCATCCTTGGGCCAATACACAAATGAGGTGCAGATAGATGCACGTGTAGTCAGTGGAGCGACAGTGCTTTAAGGGAGTAACATTCTCCAGGAGTACATCGATGGGCTTGCAGCATATCTCACCCACCTTGGCCTTTTATAGAGAGAGGGGCCTTCCTCTACAGGCAGATCTCATCGGCAGATGGGACAAAGCAGCGTGAGTTGAGTATGGGCTGGTGACAGCGCTCCAGACGTGTTACGTATGCAGATCTCACTACATTGGATTCTTCTTCCAGGTTAGATTGGCGGGAGATCATGAATTGGTACCCTCTTGATGGTACGATCTTTTTCGTAGGGAGCATAGCGGAGCAGGGGCCCTTAGACATGACGGATGCTACAGATTCCTGTTGGCAATGGGGCACAGGCTGACAATTCTTCAGCATTCCATCCCGACTTTAGGAGAGCAAGGTTAGCATCAAATCGAGTCTGGAGTTGGATTGGAGAGAGGTGATGATTTGCTATTTTATTGATCGAGTATCATTCTTGGTCCCGGGTACATTTCGGCAGGAGCACTTGGACGCGAGAGATGTCACATGTTCCATTGGGCCATGGATTGTGGGCCGACAGTCCATTAGTATTTTAGTAGCACTAGCTCGACATCCACAGATTAGGATTGACCTCGGCCTAGACAGGGAGTTGGACTGGAGAAAGGTGATGAGTTGGTACGCAGTTGGTGGGCCAACTTATACAGTTAGAGGTTCAACACAACAGGAGCCATGGAGCATTGATGCTCGCTGGCAGACTTCACTTCATGGGGCAGCAGCTATAGCCAGACGCAGTACGTAGTCCGAGTCGTGGGACTTGGGCGATGATTGGCCATGGTGGTGTTGGGATTCGGGAGGATTGTTTGATGACAGGTACAGTGAGAGTTCAGTTTGGGATCCTGGCATTGAGGGGTCTATTCCGGGTGGCTTGACATAGGTGCATAGCAGCACCTAGGGGTTTGTATGGAATCCGGGCATTGGGTCTCAGTTGTATCGGGCCAACAGGGTGGACCACATATTTGGATTGCTTGAGGGCAAGCAATCTTGGGGTGGAAGGTCTGTAATATTCCTTTTTTTGGTATCACCTATGACAAGGTTAGGATGGACTTCCAGAGTTGGGAGCAGACAGGTCACAGATACATGTTAGTGTCATCAACAGGCCCAGGGGCTTTTTGGAGGAGTTTTGAGGAGTTTCTATGAAGACCGATGGCATTCGCTTGATATATTCCATCATTCGCACAGTTTGCCTTTCGTTCCGGCACATTCCGACAACTTTCAGAAAACCGAGTTATTTTTGGGCTTAACTCAATTAATTACACTCAAGGTAGCATTCCGGGAGGAATACATGATAGAACACCTTAGTGTAATAGCTCGTTGGAACCAGAATGAGGAGATCTTCAGGATGGGACGTTGAGAAGTGACTTATAGTTGGCCAGAGATAGAACCATGGGCGATATACTATTTTCCTTAATTAAAAATGACTTTAATTAGTCATTTAATTAAAGGGAAAATAATATTTAGAGGAAAAGGGGGACAAAAGTGACTTAAGTGAAATGTAATTAAATTAAAGTCACTTTGATAGACTCAATGGTGGATCTTCTAGAATAATAATAAAATAATAAAATAAGATGCTTCTAGAGGATTGGAGATCTATCCATCAGATCTATAAAAGGAGAAGCAAAGGTCATTTGGAGATATCATAGATTAGATCACTTTCTTGTATGGGAGGTTTGAGAACTTGGTTCTCTACTCTATTGGTAGGCCCAAGACAGAAACCCTCGGATGATTTGTGTGAGTGTTAGACGAAAACCCAACTCTCTTTGAGGAGACTTCATTCAGAAGTTTCGCAGAGCTTCAGAGATATTGGAGTGAGGATCATTCAGATCTTCAATGGGTGCTTCAGTTGATTCAGTGGTAGCTGTTGTCAGAGGGAGAGTGCAGCAATTCAGTTTTGTAGGCCATCGCAGTGCAACAGATTTTCTTGGGGCCAGTAATATTTCAATTCTCTCAGCTATCTCTCATTTCAGCATGTAACCCCGTTATATAATAATAAAGTTGAGTTATTTCCTGCATTATGGTGTTATGGATTTGCATGTACTTGTATGTTTATTTTACATGGCAATCTTTTGTTAAATGCATGTTGATTTTACGGCAAATTTGGGGTTTAATTGAATTTATGCAAATTTAGTCAAAATATCCATTTGGGGATATTACGTGATGCTAGTTATTTATGTGTTTTATCTTTCCATGAACCACTAGGTCTTCAGACAACCTTATAAAGTTGGTGTTGTCGCAATGTATCACTGTAGGGTCCATCGGTCCTTCAAACAGGTCGGAAAAAAAACTTCCTCAACTAGACAACTTCTCTGCTTACTTCACAGGCTACAACATATTCAACCTCAACACTACTCAAAGTAACTGATTCTTGCTTTCTACTTATCCAAGATGTCATGGAGGATCCCAAACTAAAACATCCTCCAGTAGTGCTTCTCCCATCCATCCCACTGCCTCCCCAGTCATAATCTGTATATCCAATCAAGTGGATATCATTCCTCTTATCATACTTCAGGAAGTAGTGGATTGTTCCTTGCAGATATCTCAGTATATGCTTGGATGCTATCCAATGATCATGCTTGGGCTCTACCTAGAACTGACTGAGAATGTTCATTGCAAAAGAAATGTTTGGTTGAGTATTTACCAAATACATTAGTGAGCCAATGAATTTTCTATGCCTCTTTGGATCGATAGGGCTTGGTTCCGAACTTCTTAGCATGTAAGGGTGCACATAACCACAATAGTACCAAGTGCAATCCATATCTGAACCAAAAATCATCAACAAACAGGTCCTATATGGCTTCCGACATCCAAAATAAATCATGCTACAACTAATACATACATATCATCAAAATGTTTTCCTATATTTGGGTCTTCATCATCAATTTAACCCTATAAGCATTAAAATAAGATAAGTCAAGATTTTTTTTGAGTGATGGGTACATTTTTAGCAAGATCGTGATAGAGGAGTTCAATAATTAATGCCACTAACATCAAGGTACATAGAGGGGTTGATGCTCTTGATTAAATGCTAGTTCCATACCCTTGTACATGACAAAATCCAATGGAAACATTGTAATCCTCCCAATCTTGAAATCCTAAAAAATTGTTAAGTTTATTAGATTCTGAGTGAGATCTAAAACTCTACTTTCTTCATATGAAATCCAATGAGTTCAGAACCACTCTTAAACATCTTGAGTCAATTAATGGTAATGTTAAAAATTTAAGAAAAAGGATAAAATTCATTCTTTCACTCTTAAAAATCTTGAGTCAATTAATGGTAATGTTAAAAATTTAAGAAAAAGGATAAAATTCATTCTTTTACTTTAAGAATTATACATTACCATTAATTGCATAGCATTAGTAGGGAGGTATGGTCAAATAATAGGCTTCCCAGTCATAAATCATTGCTTTAAAAGAATTGTGTTTAAAGTGTGCTTGTCAGCATTGTACAAAACCGGTAGGTTTGGTACCAAACCAACTAGTTTTGTACAAGAACTGGCCAAAACTATTTGGTTCACTAGTGCGAAACATTTTTTCCTCCAACCGGTCAGACCAACCAATTTTGACCGCTCCAGTCCAGTTCTAATAACATTGCATCATATATCATTATCAATGTATTGTCTCAAAGCTAACCTATTGGTATTATCAAAAATTGACAATTAAAATTTCAATGTGTTTGACCTTTCCTACTAGCAATATCATGTTCTATACAACCTATAAGTAATTGATAACTTATTCAACTATACAACCTATAGGTAATTGATAACTTATTCAACTATACAACCTATAGATTACTCATAAGTGATCTAACTAAAAATCCTAATAGAATATTTGGCTTTTAGGGTTTCAAATGGTGGTAGATATCCTTGATAAAAGAAAAAATAAACCAAAAATTCTAATGTTATTTTCTTGGCATTTATCGTGTTTGGCACATGGTCCACTCAGTAGCATGGGATTCGTTTTGTGACGGCTAGTTGACATAGGATATGTTCAGTAGCATGAGATTCATTTCCGGGTTTGAAGGATCCGTTTACATGGTGGATCCTACATGGATCTGGGTGGATTTGTATCCTTATTCAGAACTGAAATGCAAATCCGTGGATCCGGCATCAAGACCTTGTGGATCTAGTAACATAGCTCAACATTCAATGCCACCAACATTGAGGTACAAAGAGGGCAAGGTGTTCTTGATTAAATGCTAGTTCCATACCATCATACATGACAAAATGAAATGCAAGCATCACATTCCTGTTAGTGGATGGATATGTTCTTCATTGGCTTGTAAGTGCTATTTAATGTCATACTTTCGATTTTGATTAATGTCTAATGCATGGAATATTGTCACATGGTTATTAATATGCCCTAATTGATGAAATATTGTTTAAGCGTTGAAACTATTGGGAAATTTGCATCTGTTACTCATAGATGATGAAAGAATGAATGTTCCTAGGGGTTTTGTTGCATATGCATCCTTGAAACTCCATTAATTATTGCCATCGAAGTGTAAGTATCTAGAAGTTGTTTTGTTATTGCTTCCATTTAGGGTAGCAAAATTTCTTCTAGGTCTGCTTGAAGAGCGATTTGCCTTATCAAGGTTATCTTTGACTCCAATTCTCCCGATTGCTAGGCACTAGTCTTAAGTCCTCGGTGATCACTCTTAAATTGGTAAATCATTTTTCTTTTCACCTCTTTTTCGCCTCGTCTCCTCGTCCCTTTAAGGATAAGGAGGCCCCTCTAGGGCTGGGTGTGAAATCCATTTGGGGGTGGGGGCGTTTTGAATTTCATCTAGATAGAATTCTTCCTTAGTGTCTCCCCTTGTGATCTTCAAGTTTTGGTGACTTTCCTATGGTGGAATCTCCGGAAATTTGATGCCCTAGCCATCACACCAAGAGGGAATGCTAGAAGCTAATCCTTCAACTTGGGGATTCCTTGAAGGCATTTACTCTAGTGCCTGTAGGAGTAAATCATAAATTACCTTTTCTCTTTCCTACCTTGACCTTGGATGAGCTCATATCTCACTAAATATATCGCTAAATATCTCAACCCTAGGACTCGTGTAGCCTTCTTTCAAGGGGGTTTTTCATGGAAAGTCTCATTAGCTTCTCCCAAAAGCTCACACTTTTGTTGAACCTTTCCACTGAATGAGACACCTTGCCTCACTTAGAGCCTATCATAGACATACATTTATTGGAAATGAGGAATATTGGGACTCCTCTCGTCGGTTAAAATACGAGAAGAGTAGGAGACTTAGGTTGTGGTGACAGTGGGCCTCTGTCCCAATTGTTGTTATGCCCTCTAGATTTTTTTTATGTTGATTTATAGTAGCATCGGATGTGCTCTAGCCTTGTAATTGTATATATGGGCTAAGACACATGTATTCCATAATACCCAGAAAGGATTTTGGAAGATTCCACTTAGAGATGGTTTAATTAAAATAATTAATCATTTTTTAATGTCTTCCTAAGTGTAAACATAGGGAAACTAATTAATTAAAGGGTATTAATTAAACTAATTGTGAATCTTCTAGAAAAAGTCATGGATCACCTCCAAATTAATCTTAGCCCTTGATTATGTTTTAATCTTGGTCGTTGAAGGTTCAACAGAAGAATATAAGAAGGAGGGTGAGGGGCCTATGGAAAGATACATCAGACAGAGAAAGAATCAAGAGTTCGATTTCTTCAGTGAGAGGAAGAATCGAAGTGGTTCTCATTTGCAGAGAGGGGAAGGTGAAATCTCCAGGAGGGAGAATTTCTGAAGCATAGAGAGTGCATGAAGAGGAGAGAGAGAGGAGCCAAAGCATCAACGCAGAGTTACCCTAGCAACAGTTACGTTGGGCCAGCGCAGAGAAGCAGAGGGAGTTTCGTTTTCGGTTGGAGGGGCAACTGAGGGTTCATCTAGTGTCAGGAGGACATTTCGAGAAGGAAGGAGCACTCTAGTCTCATACAGTAGCAAGCACAGAAGCAACCCTGACAAGCAGCAAAAGCAGTGACACAGTGACAGCGTGAGTGATGCAATCATTGTGCAGAAATCACACAGAGCCAGTCAGTGTGGGTGCAGGTTAGTGCTGGAACTCAAATGGTGATGTGAGAATTATCTCACTCAATCTTTTCTCATCAGAATTCTTCAAGTGATTGATTGACATTTACAATCACACATTTGTACTCAGAATTTCTGCATACTAAAGAAACCCTTAGATCTACTGCACTGGTTTTCCCACATTGGGTTTTTCCGGGGACAATTGTCCAAAAATAACGATGTCTATGTGTGATTACTTGTGCTATTTTTATATGTGATTTGTTAATTGTGAAGTCTACAACATATTTTATTTTGTTATTTAACACGAGAAATGTTAAATAATTGTGTTTGACAATGCAATAGAAGAAATTTAACAAGTAGCTGCAGTAGAATTCTCCATTTTAGAATTTTCACATGGTATCAGAGCTGTCAAATCCAAAGGAAGCAAGGTCAGGAAAGGGACTGCGTAAACCAGAAGCTTCAGAGGGGACGCAGCACAGAGAGAAGAAAGCACAGATAAGTATGACAGACTCGAATGTTCTATCCTCTAGGTTAGAAGAGGATGATACATGCCTAGCAAGTTAAGCATCTGCAGGAATCTGGTATATTGATAGCGGGGCTTCAGCTCATATGACTGGAGTACAAGAATACTTCTCGAGCTATAGGGAAGAGCAGATGAACTTCCAAATCACTATGGGAAATAGCACGAAGTGCACTCCAGTTGGGAGAAGATCCATAGTGTTTCAAAAGGAAGCAGGAACCAGTGTCAGAATCACGGATGTACTACATGTGCCAGGGCTTGGGATGAACCTAATCTTAGTATCCCAATTGCAGGACAAAGGGTATGACATACACTTTACTGGAAAGAAAGTATATGTCAAGCATCCTAGTTGGAATCAAACAAGGCAGATCGGAATCAGAAGCAACAGACTATACAAGTTGCAGATCGAAACTCCGAGGGCACTAGTCAGTAGTAATCTCGAAGACAAGAAAGGGTTGAATAAACTTTGGCATAGAAGAATGGGGCACCTGCATCACGGTGCATTGAAGATGCTCAGAGAAATAGTTGATGGGGCACCTGTTCTCAGCACGGAGCATGATGATGTATGCCGAGGAGGCGTACTTGGGAAGTACGTTAAGGCAACTTTTCCCATAAGTGAAAACAGGGAAGCAAGCATTTTGGGATTGATACACTCAGATATTTGTGGACCAATGTCCACTAACGCTCTCAAAGGTGGCAAATATTTTGTCACATTCATTGATGATCACTCTAGGAAGACCTGGATCTACTTCCTGAAGACAAAAGATGAAGTCTTTGAAAAGTTCATAGAATTCAAGGTTGTTGTTGAAAACATGATGGGGAAGAAGATCAAGACATTGCATTCAGATAATGGTGGGGAATACATAGATGGAGACTTCACAGATTTCTGCGCAAAGGAGGGCATCAGGAGTGAGTGGACTGCGCCATACAATCCAGAGCAGAATGGTGTGGCAGAACGGAAGAACATGACAATTGTACGAGCAACCAAGGCCATGTTATTTGACCTTGATTTACCCCGATATTTATGGGCTAAAGCCTGCAATACGGCAGTGTATATCCAGAATAGGACACCTCATAGAGCCTTGAGTAAGAAGACTCCTGAGGAAGTTTTCACAGGGAAGAAACCGGAGGTAGGTGTGAAATTTTCAAGAGGAAAATATTTCTGCAATTCTTGGTTTATTTCTCCTACTTATGAGATAAGTTATTTACAGATGCTTTAGTAAATTTTGAAATAAACACATCTGCAGATCTTCACTATCGCTAAGAGCATAAGAACAGAAAGATAATTTACACCAATAACACAATAGAAATAACCATATGAACACAGATGTTTTTGGACAATTATCCCCGGAAAAAACCCAATGTGGGAAAACCAGTGCAGCAAATGAGGGTTTTATATTTATCTTCATAAATGGAAAGTACATTTACAGGAGTTTGATGAACAGAGAAAAATAAGCAAACACCCGACACAATTTTCTGGACCTCCCAGACAATTTTCGGACCCTCAGGGTGACCTCCTTCACCCTCTGCGTCAACCACCGTGGATGCTCTGCACAATCCCTCTCTGGACTGTGTGATTCTGTGTGGAGGGGTTCTTTCTGTTGATCAGCTCACCCTCCCCCTCACCCTCATAAGATCTACTTCCCGATAACTGACTTCTCCCTCCTCCTTCTACTTCTGCAACCCAACCTCTACAAACTCACCCACTGAAATCAATTCCCTTCGGGTACTGAGAGTGTCCCCGGCTTGATTTCCAAATGGCCCTCAAGTCTCTTCTTATAGTCTTCTCGCTGATGAATCAACAGCCAAGATTATATCTTTAATCAATGGCTCAGATTAAAAGATGACTTGATCTTCGTCTTCTAGAAGATTCACACTCTACTTTATTAATACTCTTTAATTATTTAATTTCCCTAAGTTTATACTTAGGGTTTGCATTAAAATAATTAATTATTTTAATAAAGTCATATCCGAGTGGAATTTCCACAAACGATTTCTGGGTTCTCTGGCTCACTGATTTCTAAGCCTCTCTACCAAAAATGAGACTTAGAACACTTTCCAATGCTATAGAAATCAACAATAGGGCATCTTCGGATATTTGGTAGCATGGCTTACTGTCATGTACCTAGCGAGAAGAGAAGCAAGCTAGATCAAACTGCAGAAAGGGGGTATCTTGTAGGTACAGTGACACCTCCAAGGCATATAGGATCTATATTCTTGACAATAGGAAGGTTGTGATAAGACGCGATGTTAAGTTCATGGAGGATAGAGCATTTCAGAAATCGCGTGATATGCCGGCAGAGGATCAAACTGCAGAAGTTCCCTTGGTCCAAGAACAACAGGGGCTCCAAGAAGAACAGACAAGAAGACATACTTTGGTACCAAGGACACATACTAACATTTTCACAGAGGAAGATCAGGAAGATACTCAATCAGAGGAGCCGTTAGATCAGGAGGAAGAGTTGAGAGAGAAACCTTCCACCAATGGTCGGATCAGCAGGGAAGCTCAACAAATACTGAGGGATGTAGAAAATTTTATTAGGACTCCCTGAAACGAGAAGAGAAAGCGTAGAACTTCTGACAGGTACCAGGGCTTGGTGGCTGAAGTAGAGGAACCTTCCAACTTACAGGAAGCTGTTCAACACCAAGTATGGGTAAATGCCATGATAGAAGAGTATGCTTCTATCATGACAAATGATGTCTGGAAAGTTGTACCCAGACCTCAAAACAGATCAGTTGTTGGATCACATTGGATCTACAAGATCAAGTACGTTGCAGATGGCAGTGTAGAGAAATACAAGGCAAGGTTCGTGGCAAAAGGGTATGCTCAGAAGGAAGGCATTGACTATGAGGAGACCTTGGCACCAGTTGGCAGATATACCTCCATCTGGACTGTCGTATCTTTAGCTGCACAGATGGGATGGGAGATTCATCAAATGGATGTCAAGACAACATTCTTGAATTGAGAAATTGAGGAAGAGGTATATATCGAACAGCTAGAGGGTTTTGAGACTCATGAAAGGAGGTCTCATGTATGCAGATTAAAGAAATCCCTGTACGAGCTTAAGCAGGCTCCGAGAGCATGTTATGGTCGGATAGATAGCTATTTGCAAAAGATGGGATTTGTCAAGAGTGATGCGTATCCCAATCTTTACTACTTGCTGGTAGAGGATGAGCCATTGGTACTAGTACTATATGTAGATGATTTGTTTCTCACAGGATCATCTAGGCTCATGAAGGATTGTAAACAGAATCTAGAAGTTGAATTTGACATGATGGATTTGGGGTTGATGCACTACTTCCTAGGATTGGAAGTTTGTCAGAAAGATGGAGATATCTTCATGGGACAGGAGAGGTATGCCTTGGAAATTCTGAAGAGGTTCAAAATCCAGGATTGCAGGCCCATGGCCACACCCATGATCACCAATTGGAAAAAGATAGATGCATCAAAAGATACAGAGGTAGACCCCACCTTATACAGACAGCTCATCGGGTCATTGAAGTATCGGGTTAACACCAAACCAGACATTTGCTTTGCTGTCAACACTCTTAGTCAGTTCATGGTGGAACACAAAAGAGTGCATTGGGCCGCAACAAGGCACGTCCTGAGGTATGTACGAGGAACAGTCAGATTTAGTATCAGATATGGTAGAGGAGAGGATGTCAGACTCAGTGGATTCACAGATGCAGATTGGGTAGGTGGCTTAGTGGATAGAAAAAGTACCTTTGGGTACTGTTTCAGCGTTGGATCAGGAATGGTGTCCTCGTGCAGCCGGAAACAGAAGTCAGTAGCATTGAGGATAGCCGAAGCAGAGTACATGGAAATTAGTACAGCTACATGCGAATCAATCTGGCTTCGTAAACTTCTTGTGAGTCTATTCAGAAGCAGGATGGAGCCAACTAGCGTTTACTGTGACAATCAGAGTTGTATCAAACTCTCTGAAAATCTAGTATTTCATGATCGGTCCAAACATATTGACATCAGATGTCATGCAATACAGCTCCAGTACATTCCCACAAGCGAACAAACAATAGATATACTCACTAAGGCTGTGGGGAGAATTAAATTCACTCAGTTCAGGGAACAGTTGGGTATGACTGAAAATCCATTTCAATAAGAAATGGATCCTCAGCGTAGTTGAAGGAGGGAGTTGCAGTACAGTGGAAGTTGGCAGCAGTAAGCAGAGTCAGCAGCAGTACAGATGCAACATTTCTTGTGCAGTGTTGATGAGCAACATCAACAACACAACAGTAGATGTTACAGAAGTCAGAACAACAACACATTGAGTTGTTTGGCTAGAGCACTTTCCTCGCTAAGAGGGAGTGTTGATTTATGGTAGCATCGGATGTGCTCTAGCCTTGTAATTTTTTACATGGGCTAAGACACATGTATTCCATAATACCCAGAAAGGATTTTGGAGGATTCCACTTAGAGATGGTTTAATTAAAATAATTAATCGTTTTTTTAATGTTTTCCTAAGTGTAAACTTAGGGAAACTGATTAATTAAAGGTTATTAATTAAAATAAGTGTGAATCTTCTAGAAAAAGTCATGGATCACCTCCAAGTTAATCTTAGCCCTTGATTATGTTTTAATCTTGGCTGTTGAAGGTTCAACAAAAGAATATAAGAAGGAGGGTGAGGGGCCTGTGGAAAGATACATCAGACGGAGAAAGAATCAAGAGTTTGATTTCTTCAGTGAGAGGAAGAATCGAAGTGGTTCTCATTTGCAAAGAGGGGAAGGTGAAATCTCCAGGAGGTAGAATTTCTGAAGCATAGAGAGTGCATGAAGAGGAGAGAGAGGAGCCAAAGCATCCGCGCAGAGTTACCCTAGCAGCAGTGACGCTGGGCCAGCATAGAGAAGCAGAGGGAGTTACGTTTTTTGTTGGAGGGGCAACTAAGGGTTCATCCAATGTCAGGAGGACATTTTGGGAAGGAAGGAGCACTCTAGTCTCGTACAGTAGCAAGCACATAAGCAGCCACGACAAACAGCAGAAGCAGTGACACAGTGACAACGTGAGTGATGCAGTCACTGCGCAGAAATCACGCAGAGCTAGTCAGTGTGGGTGCAGGTCAGTGCCGAAACTCAAATGGTGATGTGAGAATTGTCTCACACAGTCTTTTCTCATCATAATTCTTCAGGTGATTGATTGACATTTACAATCACACATTTGTACTCATAATTTATGCATAATAAAGAAACCGTCAGATCTGTTGCATTGGTTTTTCTACATTGGGTTTTTCCGAGGACAATTGTCCAAAAATAACAGTGCCTATGTGTGATTACTTGTGCTATTTTTATATGTGATTTGTTAATCGTGAAGTCTGCAGCGTATTTTATTTTGTTATTTAACACGAGAAATGTTAAATAATTGTGTTTGATAATGCAATAGAAGAAATTTAATAAGTAGCTGCAGTAGAATTCTCCATTATAGAATTTTCACAGTCTATTCACAAGGAATGCTAGTTTGTGCAACAATAGGTCCTCCGTCACATCCTATAGAATCGGTTGGTTTTGTACATGACCGGCCAGTTCAGTGAAAAATGGTTGGTTTTGTACTAAAGTGGACAGTTCTGGTTTGGGGCCACCAGTTGGACCATGTTTGCCTCCAAACCGGTCAGACTAGCTAGTTTCACTAGTTTAAAATGAGAAAATAAAATTGCCCTAACTAGTCAATGCGGACTGGATTGGTTGATCAAGTCTGGGTGGTGATATTCACCATCATCAGTGCTCACTTAACCCCAAGGGTCGTGACATGTTTAGCCCCCTCATTAGAAGGGGCTGTATTGGCCAGTGCAGGCAGGTCAGATGTGGTGATAGAAAGATATCCTAGTCCTTAGTGTTGTTGACTTTTTGCCAATCAAGGTGTTGATTGGGTGGCACTAATGTTAAACTAGAAGCATTCAAGTAGAAAAAATTGTCCCAACTAATGACTTCAGTGTAATTGACCCCTTGTCTCCATAATGGAAGTGCCTATCTATTTTCATTACACAGTTAGAACTTAGGATGTAAAGGAGCTTGGCGACACATTGGTCAATTGTTATTAATCTCCACGACAATGTGCAGTAGATCCTAGATATTAAACAATGGAAACAAAATATAAGTTTGAGAATTGTATTACTGTGATCTTAAAGAGAGAAATAACTGATTAATATATTTCCTTTACAAGTCAATGTCTTTGTAAGAAGTTAGAATGTCCTAGAAAAGGTTTCTATGTGTTATTTCTTGTTAAACTTTCTTTGATTTTCTGGGTCTTTATATAAATATATAAATTAATTTTACTTTTTTAATCTGAGAGAAATATTTATTATCCTTTAAAATGGAATTATGTACTATCGTATGACATTACATGCACAATATGTGAAATGTGCTTCACAAAGCCTGCACGATTGAGTGGACTTCCTCTGGCTTTCTTTTAAGATAAGTGTGATGGGATTTCAGAGCTTATGTTTCTGTACGTGCACACTTATGCATGCATACTAGCACAAACTCTTCCCTATATTGAGCAGAATAAAACTGTATATTTTTACAACATTAATCAAGAGTTCTATCTGAAACTGATTAGCATAGTTTTCAAAACTGGCCCTCTCAGAATTGGAACCAGTAAAACCAATCGGTTGGACTAGGCACAGTATTGAACTAGCCTGCTGACTAGACCGAAGGGCCAATTTGTACCAGTTACGAACCAAACTGGTATAAATCGGTCTTTACTGGCCGGCCAGCAAACTTAAGTTTTTAAGAGATTTCTGAATGAGTTTTCTTGTACATGTTTAGATTTTGAGTATTGGGGTAGCATCGAGTGTGCTCTAGCTTTGAAATTTTGTGGAGGGGCTAAGACACGCAAGACCTCCAAAATCCAGAAAGCGTTTGGAGAAATTTCATCTAATGTGTGAGATATTAAAATAATTAATTTTTTTTAATGAGGACCCTAAGTCTAACTTAGGGAATTAGAAAAATTAAAGTGAATTAATTAAACACATGTGTTGAAATGTTGTAAGTGACGCGGATGAAGCAGTATTTTAATCTCAGTCATTGATAAGAGATTAAATCACGACCATTGATGTCTCAACGAAAAAGTATAAGAGAAAGGCTTGAGGGTCAGTTGGAGACACACACACGGAGGCAGAGCTGAGAGACTAAGCTGAAATTCTAGGGCGGGTTTGCTAAGAATTTCCAAAAGAGTTTCAACTGCAGCAAGGGGTAGTATTGGCCAAGGTGATGATCTGATCCCGGAGCCAAGAGTCAGCAAGAGGCAGAGAAAGCAACAACCAGGAGCAGCATAGAGGAAGTTGAGGCTACGCAGCAGCTGCGCAGCGCAGAGTGTTTCAGCTACTACGCAGGCCCAGAAAGGGCAGTGCTGGAGGTTTAGGAGGCCATCAGGGTTACGCAGAGGCCATTCAAGGCATCATAAGAACTGCATCACCCAGTCTGGGGTTACGCAATCCCCTTCTGGACAGCACAGGGGCACGCAGAGGCAGAACAAGGCTGAGTTCTGTAAATCCCATTTGATGGTGTGAATCAGTCCAGTCTTTAGTCTTCAGAACAACAGGTATTGCTGCAGATCTTATTTTCTCTGTTAGGTTAACCAGTAAGGTGCCCAGATTTGTTGTACTCTGATTCTACTTAATAATAGTAAACCCTCATATCTGCTGCACCGGTTTTCCCGCATTGGGTTTTTCCATGGGCAATTGTTCGAAAAATCTGTGTCACTTTGTCGAATGAGCATAATATTCAGTAAATGATCTGTATGTGTGTAGGCTGCTAGTTGTGTTTACTTTGGTATCTTCTGAATATTATCTGAAAATAACTTGTATAATTAAATCACAAGTAGGAGAAGTAAATCAAGATACTGTAGTAGGATTTCTGTAATGTTGTATTCAGAAATTTTCACAGTACACCCACAGCAGACTTAAGTTTTTAAGAGATTTTTGAATGACTTTTCTTGTACACCCACAGCAGACTTAAGTTTACTTTTTTGATGGTGACTATAGGCTTACAGTAACAGTTGTGAAGTTTTCTTAACACCTGGAAATCACAATCCCTCTGAATTATGACCCAAAATTTATAATTCTGATGTTGTTATGTCACATGTGTTCGAGTGAAAACTGTTTGAAATCCTTAAAAGAATTGTCTTGCACCTACATAATGGCATTCACATCGGTATTTATATGTTGGTCTTAGGGCTGTAGATGTGGGTTGGTATCCTTGTTAACATTGGTATTCTAGTTTCATAACATAACCATCACTTCTACACTAGAAAGACTAGGAAATTCTCCAGCCTGCTGTTTGTGGTACATGCACTTGAAAAGGTGTCATTTATTTGCTGAAACCAAGGCATTTTTTAAGGAAATTGACTCACAGCAGTAATGAAATTTATGACCCAATTTAGATTTGCACTATTTGTGTATTTTCCTGTCTATATGCTGAAAATTTAGTAGTGGGGGAATACCACATTCATGCCGCATGGGAAATTTACACCCAATTTGGACCCAAAATAACTATTTTCTGAATGCATATAAGTGATCTGAGTTTTCCTGCAGGAGAGCCATAAGGACATGTAAATTTCTTGTCATATTAAATCTTAAATATTTTTTTCATTAAAAATTAATTATTTTAGGTAATTTTTTGAAACACGGTTCGATCTGTTTCTATCTTATTTCAGTTCGAAAGCCAGTTAGATGGCTGACTGGTTCAAAGCCCGGTTGCAGAGTCAAGTATGACTGTAATGCTAATATTGTTTCAAATTTTCGTGCAGATTTCAGTCTACCCATACTCAGTGTTCTATATTTTCTTCGAGCAATACTTGGACATTTGGAGGACAACATTGATTAATCTTTCAGTTGCACTTGGTCAGTTATCTGCTATAACTATTTAACATTCTTTCTTTATTTCCTTATTTATGTAATATTGGTTACTTGTCTCATTTATTTATTAGGACAAGATTTGCTACTATACCTTTTAGGAACCATATCTATATGCTATTCTGGTGTTGAGAAATCGATAGGGGCAGCAGTTAGGTTGATTTCTCTTTACTTGATAATTTCTTGTGAAATTATGTTGACTTCTTATTACTTTTATTATGTTCTGTTCGTTAAACAATTACCAAAACCATAAATCATGAAAATCACAAATAGGCAATGGACACAAGATCTAGGCTCCAAGCTAGGGCAAAACCTCTCCTAGGGGAAAACCCAGAAAATTCTTCTCTTATTATAGAATCAGATCAAATGAGAAATCAAAGACCCAAACACCAAGACCAAGACCTTCAAGAAGACCCAAGTCAGCCCTCCTTCCAAACTTTTCTAACCAGTCAATGTCAACACAAGTCAAAAACTTCCAAATCAGCTCCAACTTCATATTTTCAGCCCCCAGCAAGAGAATTTCGGACCTGCAGTACATTTGTAACTTTGGCCCTGGCAGCAGCTGCAAAAACTTGCATGTGTGAGAGAATTAGGGTAGAATAGTTGTCTTTAGAACTTTACTTTCTCTCTCCTTGCTTCCTTAGACCTTAGCTCTTGCCTCTAGGCTCCTTTGCTGGTATTTGTTATTGAGAAATCTAGTGGCAGATATATTAGGTGATTTCTCTTACTTTGATAACTGCTAGTGATGTATTTTAACCTAACTTGATTAGCTCCTTCTTTCACATGATTATTATTACGTTTTCTATCATCAAATGGCTAACAAACAGTGCAGATCAAAGAAATGAGGAAAAAAAAGGTAAGCAGCTTGCCAGAGCCAAAACCTCTCTTCTTGAGAGGAAAACCCACAAGAATTATTCTCTTCTTATAGAATCTCCAAATGACGAATTCCAAGACCTAAGATCCTTGACAAAGACCCCTTCAAGACCAAGTCAACTTTCCTTTTTGATGAGCTTTTCTTACTCATTACAGCAACCAACATTGACCTTCCAGCAACAGCTTCGACCTCAACAACTTCGGCAACTTCGACCCCAACAACTTTTCCAACAACTTTGACCCCAACAACTTTTCCAGCAACTTCGACCCCGACAACTTTTCCAACAACTTCTGCAATTTCGACTTTCCCAACGATTTCTGCAGTTTTAACCTTCCCAACAACTTCTGCAATTTCATCTTGCCTAGCAACTTCTGCAATTTCGACTTACCCAACAACTTCGGCAATTTTAACTTGCCAACAACTTCTGCAATTTCAACTTTCCCAACAACTTTAAAAACCCTAACACGAGAGAGAGAGAGAGAGAGAGAGAGAGAGATCCAAAAACTTTGATTTTGTTCTTCTTCTTATCCTTGTTTTTCGTCCTTTTTCCAACTTCTTTCTTAAGGAGATCGAACTTGCTTGTCTTGTGTCCAAATGAGGTTGAGTTCCTTCTTATATATAGGTTTTCCAGGGGTACGAATTGCCTCCATGAGGCCGACATGATCTTTCATGTAGGCCGACTTGTTGTAGCTCGTTGACAAGGTCTTAGAGGGTCTTTTATGACTCAAATAAATTTCTCTTACATAATACAAGATGCCCAAAGGGGTCTTACATGTATGACAATGAGTCTTTTGACTTAATAATTCTATGACAAACCTAGAAGCACTCAATGGGTGCTTGACCTACGAATAAATTTACCTTGAGCATGAAACCCATGCATCAAGAATGAAAATAATAATTTCCTTTTTCTATTTTCATCAAATACATAAATCATGATTACAATAGACATTATGAAGATCGTACCTAGTTACATATTTCAACAATACCTCTGAACTAGGGAGGTATTCATAATCCATACATGGTACTTGGACATTCTCATACTAAAGAATTCTCATAAGAAGAGTTAGATTGGTAAGCCATCTTATAAACTATTATTTCATCTTATCTCATTACATCTTATCGTACAAACCAACATTGTCACATAGCAAGGCCTTGAATGACAGCTCTATCTCTCCGCAAGATCAGAGCACAATGTTGACGAGACAATGACTGATAGACACCATCATCTTAGTCTCTTAAGGCACATACCCCACCCGGATGTTCACAAGGTAGGTCTTTCTAGTACAATTCCTATCTTGGAATAACACATCCTCAACGAATTTCCTCTTCGACTACTCTTACCTATTGGATTCCCTACCACATCCTCAAAGAGTATCAGGAACAAGATGCTTACCCAATCCTCCATTCTTTCTTCATAACATGAAGACAAGAATGATGTGTCTACCTCTCCCTCTCGAGTCTCAACTAGGGAGGATCTACACATTGCTATAAAAGGAATATTCCCAAGCTCCCTTTTAACAAGGAACTTGCCAATGTTCTCTCTCAACTAGGGACTTGTTTCCAACAACTATCTGCTCTTTGGTGGAGATCATGGTCCCATCAGTCGCTTGTAGGGCTCCTTGTTTTGCATCATGTCATGAACTTCATATTCTTCGTCATGAAGCCTTTTTCATCATCTCTTTATTGTAGGGCATCAACCATCTTCTCCATCACGTTCCCTTCAAAGAATCATAGTATTGACCCAATAGTCATGTCATCCTTCTTTTCATTGAAAAGTGATATTCTTGTCCACATATGGCTTTTCTTCATACAACTACCTCTTCCAAGTCATGTTTTTTCCAGGATCTTCCATCCAATCACATGAGTGCTAGTTGTAGGTGACATCTACAACTCTCTTTCAGTAGCCTTGTTTCAACCCAACTAGGTGTTGTTCAAAAATTAAAATGAACATCTAATCAAATTTACCCTTTTAACGATGGCCTTTCGTCGTGACATCAACTTCTTGCAACATCAACATCCTCCACATGTATGAACCCATCTCCAAGACATATTTCCAAGGTCTTTCTTTTCCAACATACCTGTTGTCACTTAGATTGTATAGCCACAGTGTGACAACAACTCAGATTGGGGGTTGTCACTCTAATCCCCGAGCTCTCCATTTTAGTTATCTCCTAACAACAGCCTATGGGGGATAATCCCTATGGGATATGAAAATGAAAGACCAGTTGGCAGCCAACAAGTCCGAGAGACACGATTGAATGGCCTAGCCACTTAGTTGATTTTAGCATGTTAAAAGATTAGATTGAATTATTTATGAGACGCCTTATGGAGTCAACTACTTGCTTTAGATCGATTAAATACTAGGTGCCCGGATGAACAATCGCTGCTTAGATGCTTTGCTATCCTATATGAGGCAAGAAATCTTGGTTTATTTTAATTATATCCTACAATCTAGGTGTGAGGCAAGAAATCTTGGTTTATTTTAATTATATGCCTAACTAAGTGTATTTCTTAATCCTTATCTATTTTGAGGCTAGTCTCAAAAGTAGGTGGTAGAGAGAATTCAAGGTGAAGCAAGCGAAGGCTTGGTTAATGATACCTCCCGTTGAACTCTAACATACCCGGTGCATCCAGCACTACAGAGATGGTGGCTCTGACGACTGCAAGGCCACCGTTTTAACCACTATAGAGGGTCTAGATCAAGCAAGGCCACCGTTTCCCAAGGCTAAGCAAGCAAAATGCACACAATATTAAAAAGATTAAGTTATAATCAAGTGATACATTGGTTTTACAATGAAAAAATTATGGTAAATTGACAAGGTTCCTACCATTGGCATCCTTCTCTTGATGACATTTCATCCTATTATTATATTCTTCTTTGGACGGTCTTGCATCCTTTGATCTCCTTTTTCTGGATTACTCTCGAATTTTTATAGTCATGGGTCCTTGTTGGGGTTTCATTACATAGTATATCTCTAATATTCCTAGGGAATTTTTACTGTAAATAACAAAGCATGCATAAACATAATAACCATGAAAAATAAGCACAAAAATCAATCCATGAAATTGCACCAAAAGTTGCACTGTTGAGCCATTTTATTAATAAATCAGTGAGTACAATGTGGTGTTGGAAAGAGTGCACCTGGGCTTGCACAAGGCAAGCTAGCAAAGCCCAAGTGAAAGATATGAAGCCATTCTTTGATTTATTGTTTCTCTCTGCTGAATACTGTGCTGAAACTGCCCAAAAATATGTTGTTGGCTGCAAAGAATTGCTGCTACGGCATACTCTGATGCTCAGAAAATTTTGGAAAATTAACTCCGGGTTCTCCACGAATAACCCACAAAAAACCGTGAAGGAATTGGCCAAATGTTGACCTCGGAATTTCGACCCAATTTTCCCCTAGCTCCTCTAGCTGCTGATTGAGTTGGGACCCTTGTTTTGCCACTCAATTCTACCCAGACAATTCTGCCAAATTAATCTTGGCCTCTACTCAATAAACCCAGAAAAACCCAGAAGGGATTTGTCCTAGTTTTGATGCTCCCAACTGACCCCCAAATGCTTGGCCCGCGTCCAGAAGCAACATATGGAACCTATAGCAAATGTTGCGTTTGATGCTCCACCAAAATGTTGGAAAAGCCCCCAGAATACTTCCCCGGACTCCACCTCAATTTTCCGCCCTTACTACTAGAACTCCCCCAAACTCGCAACCTTTGCTGCTAGTACGAACTAGAGTAGGTGAGACTCCCTCCTTGGGCTTACACTCAAAGTCCACCGAAGCAAGGGTTGGGATTTCCGCTCAGAAACACCCGTGTGTTGAACAACACTTGCAAACTTGGCTTCAAATCAAGCATGCTTGTCTAAGAAAAATTCTCAAATGATTATGAATGCCCCAAATGAGTGCCTCTTGCTCTTTTTATCAAAGAGCCTCCAAAATGCCCATGTGATCCCAACTCGACTTTCCCCCAACAACTTCGCTCCAATGAGAGCATATTCTTTGTGTGGGCCTTAATTCTCCATGGGGTGGCCCCCACGCTCCACTAGAGCCACAATATTTCCCTTCCTTCCTAATGTTTATGCCCCCACTTAATACCAAAATTCATGCGGGGCCTTTGAACCGACATCTCCCAAGTGCAAACATGAAATAAGTCAAAATTGGGCAAGATTGATATTTCCCTTAGCAATATTGCTAAGTGGGAATATCACAGTCCTCCCTGCCAAAACGTTGCTTGTCCTCAAGCAACTGCCGAACAAGCACTCTCTCTAGTTGTTGCTCCCCACTGTCATTGCAAAAATGTGTCAGGGTCCCAGATGCGGCACCGAATCATCTCTAACCTCTGCACTATCTTGACATGAAAGAATCCCTCAATACCAGGATCCCAAGCCATCCAGTCCCACCTGAAGCTCCCCTCACTCCACTCACTATCATGTTCGGTATAAATACCAGAAGTCCCCCACGCCATCAGTGACTCGCTAAAGCCCAAAGGAAGATCTGAGTGACCTCCCCCTGTAGCAGCCAGCTCACCCCTAATGGTTGTTGAGTTGTCAAGTACTGTGATGCCTGGGTCCCATCCTAGCCTCCGAAGGGTGCCACCATTTTTCGCTGTCCCACTCTGGCTCTAAAAGACTGCCCATCGTGCGTACACTGTATCCTCCTCTCCTGGAACCCGATGGTGAAATACTGATAGAGGCAAGACATGTCCTGCCCAGACATCTCCAGGACGCCAAAGCCTACCCATCCAAATCTAAATCCGAATATGTGCAACAACAGAGAAAGCATGCCTCGCCATCCGATGAAGTCCTCTGTGTACCCCCATGTGCCAACCCAAGAGTGAACTAGACCACTCTCTGCCATGACTCTGAACATCACGAGACCGAGTGATCTATCAATCAACTAAATCCCTACATCCCTGTAATATTCCCAATTAGCCTTGCTAATTGGAATATTTCATTTTTGCTTTATTTTGCCGCGTTAGCTAGACATAATAAATAAAGTGAGAAATAAGAGGGGTCACCTCACTTTAGTCACCTCACTTTATAATAAAGTGTTCTTTTCCTAGTAGATTGACGTTGTAACTTAAGAGAAGGGGCCTTGGGGGTCCACATGACCCGACTACACGGGCACTGGGGCCGACCCAAGGTAAACTGCGCAGATCAAAGGAGAGTTAAGTTTTGGAGGGAGTTTGGCATTATAAAAGGAGAGGTTCTCACCTCATTTGGATCATTCATGATTTGATATTATTATTGATAGCTGGACTTCTGTCTGCTTCAGCACGCCGGTTGTTTAGTCGGTCTGCAGCACTGTTTAGTGCACGAGTGTCTCCGGTCGGAGATCTCACCCTTAGCCTCGGGGACTTCGAGTGCCGGCCCTGGTAAGGTTTTCTGGTTTCACCCTTAGCTTCGGGGGACTTCGAGTGCCCGCCCTAGTAAGGTTTGTTCTGAGTACACTTTTCAGTTCCAGTAGCAGAGCAGCAGCAGTTTCTGAAGCAAATCTGAGGAGGAGAAGCCCTCTAGTGGCTGCGCAGTTCATTGAGGAGAGGACGCTGTCTCATCCAGAGAAAGGACGCAGTTTTATTCAGGAGGGTGAGGACGCTGTCCTAGGAAGGACGCAGTCCAGTTCTGGCAAGGGAGAACGCTGTCCAGTGAGGAGGAGGACGCTGTCAAGTCTGGAAGGGAGGACGCTGTCCATTTCTGAAGGGAAGGGTTGCAGATTTGAAGGCCTATTGTTAGATCCAACCTTGGAAAGGGTAGATCTGAGCAGCCACTTGCAGATCCAGTCTTGTATCTTGCAGATCTGGAGGTTTAGCCCTAGATCCATCTTGGGGAGTTGCAGATCTGAGGAAATATTGCGCACGAGTCCGTATCCAAGGCTACATCGCATCCACCCAGGAGGCCGAGATCTCGAAGAGATATTGTCGATCTAGCATAGATCCGAAGGTTTGGTGGCGTATCCATGGGGAGGACGCAGATTCCGTTTGGAGGCTTCGCATCCGTCGTATCCGAGTGTTCAGAGCAGATCCACTGGCAGACGCCCGGACCGATGATGCATTTTGGGAGAGGCAGCTCAACAAATGGCTTAGCCTTCGAGGCCGATCTATTTGTCCGGAGGATTTGTGATCGGTGCCTATCTAAGCCGCGTTGTCACCAGCAGACAAATGCTTTTCATTGTGGAGGGTTTGGCAGCTGGAGATCAAGAAATTTATCGGGCCATGTTCTTGGGCAGACAAATGTGCTAGCTCATCTTCAACTTGCAGAGCAGCTAGGACGCTGTCCTTGTTGCAGCCATTTTCTGTTGAGAGGGTCTCCACTTGCCTAGGGCAAGGATAGGTGCACTTACTCTGATTTATTGTACTCCTCTCTAATGTACTTTACGATTAATAAAATGGCGATTCACAGTATTCCATGTGCTATGATTCGGTGATACGGTTCGATTATTATATTTTCTATACTCTGTATTGGTGTATTTAATTTATTACGGTTATTTCCTTTGGGGGATATTACGGTGGTATCGAAACATAGTCGCTCGACACATGGTCTATGACACTTAGGAAAAGGAGATCATACGGAGCAATAGCGATTTGCCAATTCCGAAGCAGGTTGGAAAAAGGCCAAAATAAAAAGGGTCAATTTTTGAAGTTTGGAATTAGGAAAAACATTTTACAGGTTTTTACGGGTTTTGACGAATCACTTTCCCAAATTCTAAATTTTCAGTGGTTTCGGTGGGTAAATTGAGTCGAAGTTAAACGGCGATGGCGGGAGATGAGTCGGCTCGATATGCGGCGTTTTTGCGGTTGGCGGAGACCCTGTGCCCATTCACCCAGGGACACGGAGACGAGTGCGAGAGGTGCACGGAGGATAATCTAGCTCAACATGCGGCTATGTTGCAGTTGGCGGAGCATGGAACGAGAATTCATGGATGCTTTCCCTTTTTAATCAATATATCCGATTCCAGATGTGGTATTAAACCCCTGACTGACACCGGCCTAAGGAGCACGGATACTCTAGTGATGACCAACACTTGTTTAGTAGAGATTATGTTCGGCCCGGCATGATAGTAGACCTCACGACTTTCACGGAGGAACAAACTCTCACATGATCGAGCTTACGGCGCAGAAAGGGCCAGTTGCATCTGAGCATTTGGCAGGTCATCCGGCGCTCGGAAGAGCTTGGGTGGACAAGTTGGATACCTCTTTCCGGCCAATGAGAGTATCGGAGAGGAAAACCATTAAAATGGTTACCTCGCACTTGGAGGATGAGGACACACGGGATTACGCGGGAGTTCAGGATACTGGTGAGACAGGACTCACCATCATTAGAGACCTCCTTGGCCAGTGTAGGTTGATATCATAGTGGAGATAGAGCCTACCGTGAGAGCCATCCATCGAGGTGATGACTGGGCCGTGTCCAGGTCTTCGGATGAGTAGCGACACACGAACGGATGGGTGGTGTCGGAGATATATCCACTATCGATGAGGCACGAGGGAATACAGTGGCGATGATCGCCGGAACGGCCCGGTACCATCGACCCGGACGGACCTTCGAGCTTTGAGGAGAAGGCGGCGTCGATACGGGAGACCGTTTTGTTGCCGAGGCCCGGAGGCTGGAGGGTATGAGGAGCGACTTTGTGCCCAAGTCGGCGAGTTGGTCCAGCGTTGGGGGACATTTGGATTCCCTTTGATGGTACGACGAGAGGGCACGGGCGTCGGATCATTTCCCCTTCGGGCATGTATGGATGGGACTAGCGGTATTGTTGGGTCATCTCTTTCCAGTTGGAGAGAGAGAGGCGAGAGCCACACCTAGTCGGATCTCCTTATCGGCTTGGATAGTGGTATGAGACGATCGAGTTGTGCGAGAATCGGTGACCACGTGTTGAGATTGGATGGCGAGGTCCCGAGTTGGTACTCGATGGAGCAGGACTATGGATGAAGGAGGTCTCAAGGAGAGATCTCATGGAGATACACTTCGACACACCATGGGGTGCAATGACTTTCTTCCCTTCTCGCAGGCGGATAGAAGATGGGGACATCTTGGATGGATAACATCTCTCATGCTTGTGATGGACATCCCTTAAGCCATACACATCATGATGGGAGGTTTTGCCTACCACCTATTTGATTCTTGATAGGGTCTCGGTGATCCTTGAGAAGTTTATATTTCAAAAAATCCCATGAAGTGCAAAATCAGAAATTTGATTTGGGAGGATGGTAGCCCTCATGGGAGGAGTACCGGGATGAGGAGAAGGAGGCATCCACAAGTGATTGAGTGGATGGGGATGATGAAGCGGGGAGCTAGGAGGCGACTTGGATCTATGACACCCGAGCGGCGGGGAGAGCTTGGTGCCTTTGGATACTCTTGAAAGAGTTTGGCCATCATGGCAAACACTCTTCCTAGAGTAGGAGGATGGGGAAAAATGGATGGATACTTGCATCCTTGAGCAGCATAGAGTATGGATGCATGGTGTTGATGTGTTACTCATATCATTCATTGTGTCTTCATCATGGGTCGTTTGATGGAGGTATGGAGAGGCAACACAATTTCTTTTGTTGCTTTGGCAGGAGGAAGCGGCGATTTGCTCTCACACTTTGCCGTGTTGCGGGAGGAGGAGATGGCACTATCTGTGGTCTTTGATTGGGAAGCACTTCCATCTTAGGAGGTATTCCATATTTGTCAAGCATTATTAAGTCTTTGACAAGGAGCATGTCAGAAACGAGTCTTGTATTGACGAGCTTATTTGCATGAGCTCTGTTTATCTGTGGACGAACGTTATGGATGAAGTGTGCGCGAGATATAGTGAATCTATAACCCATAGGTCAGGATCATATATTTGTTGCACAAGAGGAGGAGGTAATGGTGATAGAGACATCTGCTTTATTCTTCTTGACTTGGGTTTCAATCATGAGGAGGATTATCTTCTTGCGACACATGGTTCATTCTTCTTCATAGCATGCCAAAACTCTTATGGAGGACTCATTTATAGAGCCATGTACCATCTTACTTCCCGACATGTGGTGGGGGTTTTGTCTATACATTCCATTGATTTGCACACTCTTGCCATTCTTATACGATACATTGCTTCACAAGAGGAGCAAGCTTGTCCCTTGCTCCATGAGTTGTATTGGGCCAATCTACATGATGGAGGCAGCATCTCTTTTTTTGTGGCCTTGGGCAAATGTTTTATCATCACATGTATGTTCATTCATGACCTTTATATCATGTATCATGAGAAGACATACAACAGGTAACATAAACATTTTGCCTTGTACTCTTATCAAGCGACAACTTGTAAAAGCTGGGTACTGTGTTGGAAAGAGTGTTGGTACCTCTTTTCCCATCACATGTGACAGCCAGTGATTTCCTTCATTTTCTCTTGATAATATTGTCTTCATTCTTTGATATATACCAGTTGTATGGGAGGCTTGGCCCCTTGAGGGAGACACATGGCGGATGTGTCGTGAGTGGGAAAAATTACTCTAATTCTGCACTACATGTTCTAATGGGAGCATGGGAGGAAGCATAGCCACCATTCGTGTATGCGTTCTCTTTTGATGTGGGCCATGAGATCGATATTCATCCATTGTACGGTAACGAAGCGATGTTTGGACACATGTTGTTGTCATATTCGGCCATTTGCTATCCATTAGTAAGTGTTGAATCTTGTACATTGCTCGCCATGTGATTTTAGGGTTGCAGTGGATGAGGCACTGCACCTTGGTTTGTTTTAGACGACTTGTTCTTCATCGATGGAGGAACCTTACATGGTGGATTGTTTTCACTTTGCCATTGGAGGGCAATGATGACATAGACTCTACACTTGTCATGAGTGGAGAAGGACGGCATGAGGTAAGCTATGATGCTTGCCAAGTTCATATTTTCAGCCCACCTTCATTACCGAGAGCTTGAGGTGGAAGGAGATTTTAGAGGAGTTGCCTTGTTGGGAGGTGGCTCATTTGATGCAGATGATTGCTTGGAGATGGAGGATCCACGGGGAGGGAGATATTCCTCATTATGTTTCGACTCCATGCCTTGATGGGAGAGATGATGAGGCCCGGGTACGATCGATGGGACAACTTACACGGCCATAGATGCGAGCGGCGGTCATGGTCTTCGAGTCATAGCTAGAGCCTAGAGGCGATGGCGGTCAGAAACCATGGGGCTTGTACGGTGTGTGAGTGGTGGGATCGGAGGACTATTGATTGGGCAGTACCATGAGGGCCGGTTTGGGATCCACGGCATTGAGATATCCCTTCATCGGGGTGATGCGGAGACGAGAGAGGTTTGATGGGACCCAGGCACATTTTGCAGTATCCGGCGAGGACATCAAGCTGAAGTGACTGAACAGCTGGCAAGACAAGTAATTTTGCGGATGAGGATGCCACTTGGGAGAACAAGCGAGACTTTCGTCACATCATGAGTTGCTTGAGGATAATGACATTTCTTGAGGAAGCTAACAATATTCCCAATTAGCTGCTAATTGGAATATTTCATTTTGCTTTATTTTGCAGTTAGCTGAACATAATAAATAAATGAAAATAAGAGGTGCTACTTTAGTCACCTCACTTTATAATAAAGTGTTCTTTTTCCTAGTAAGTTCAGCGTTCTTAACTAAGAGAGGGGCCTTGGGAGGTCATGAGTACATGATGGGAGGCATCGGGGTGACCACAATGCTTGCGCGAGATCAAGGAGGTCAGTTTTGGAGAGGGAGTTTGGCATTATAAAAGAGGAAGTTCTCACCTGTTTGGATCATTCATGATTTTAAGTATTCTTTATTGATATACAAACTTTGTCTGCTTGACCTTAGGTTGTTTCGGCCCGGTACACGACCTTGTTTAGTGCACGAGTGTCTTCATTCGGAGATCTCCACCTCGCCTCGGGGACTTGATGCGCCGGCCACACAGTAAGGTTTTTAGTTTCACCCCTTAGCTTCGGGGACTTCGGGTGCGCCTAGTAAGGTTTGTTACGAGTACTTTTCGATTCCGGTAGCGGGCGTGACGGATTCGAAGCAAATCGAGGAGGAGAAGCCCTCTAGTGGGCTGCAGTTCATTGAGGAAGTGACATCTCATCGGAGAAGGACGCAGGTTTTATTCGGGGAGGAACAGGAATGTCCACAGGAAAGGGTGACAGTCGATTAACGAAGACGTTGTCCCGGTGGTGAGAGGAATGACTGTCCAAGTGCAGAGGGTAACATCATTTCACAGAAGGTTGCAGTACGAAGGCCTGTTGGTGATCAATCTTGGAAAGGTAGATAAAGAGACGGCCACTTCATGATCCGGTCTCTTGTATCTTGCGAGATGCGGAGGTTTAGCCTAGGTCATCTTGGGGAGTTGCAGTCCCGAGGGAAATGGCGGATCTAGTCCGGATGCGAAGGGAGTTGACATCAGATCACGGCCCACAGAGGCATGATCCCCAAAGATGTCGGATCTGGCATAGATCGAAGGTTTGGTGGCGGTCGATGGGGAGGAAGCGCATGGATCGAGAGGCCGGGATGCGGTTTGGAGGCTTGGTCTGCGGTCCCGAGTGCCCGGGAAAGCGAGATCCACTTGGTAGAGCCCGATCGGTAAGCGGAGACTTGGGAGAGCGGGCTCAACGGCGTTTTCTAGCAACGAGAGGGAGTGATCTATTTGTGCAGAGGTTGTTGGTGCTCTATCATTTCTGCATTTGTCCTTTATGGAAACAGCGTGCTGTGTGGAGGGTTTGCGGTTCGATCGTTAATTCCTCAGTCTTGACTGATGCAATGTGATTCATCTTCGGCTTGCGAGAGCGGCCTAGGACGTTGTCTTTATTTACGACCATTCTGTGGAGAGGGTCTCCACTTGCCTAGAGCAAGGATAGGTGCACTCATTCTGATTATCTTGTACTCCTATCTATGTGTTCTGAGATTAATAAAATGGCTTAGTATTCTGGCATTCTATGTGTACTTGATCTATTATCTGGTTCCAGCAATTGTTTATGTATATCTGTCTGGCATATTTCTGTGTATTACTGGTTATTTCTCTTTGGGGATAGACTGATAAGGCCCAACCACTACACCAAAGTCTAACCGTTAGTGAGGGCGCATCCTGTGTATGTTAAGGGTGAGCTCAATGCACCCTGACCGGGAGCATCTCGAGGACTATAAATCAGGAACAAATTTCAGCTCTAAATGTTCCCCGCAGACTCCGTTAGCCGTGTCAAGGCTCCACTGACCTCAACAGAGTGGTCACTTAAACAGATATTATGTACATAGACTGTGATGGGAGTCTCGACTCTCGAGACCTTTATCAGACGCCTTGTTAAACACAATTTCACCCGGTGCTTTCCGAATCGTTAGTGAGGGCTGCTTGGTAGGAGCAAGTAGGTGGAGCTCAAATGTTCCATGTGAGCATCTCGAGGACTAAGCCTAAATGAAATTCTCAGCCTAAAATGTACCTCGCAGACTCCCGCGCCGTGTCAAGGCCCACCGGACTCAACAGTGAGGTCGTCAAACAAAGGATATTACAATTGATGAGTCTCCTACAGCTCCAAAAGAAGAAAAACAAACAACAGATGAAGACGATGGTGACATATATCCTTCTACATAAAATAGAAATGATATAGATAGTGAACCCAATGAAGAACCTGAAGATGATTTATCTGAAAAAGCTCCATCCAGATATGTTCAAAAGAATCATCCAGAATCTCAAATTTTGGGAGAAAAGGGATCAGGTGTACAAACAAGAAGGACTCTTGTGGGATCTTCTAGCTATCTCGCATTTCTATCCACTATTGAACCACACAATGTCAATCAAGCTAGAAAAGATGAATGTTGGATTCAAGCCATGAATGAAGAGCTTGATCAAATTGAAAAGAATCACACTTGGGAATTAGTACCAAGACCTCATGACAAAAATGTCATTGGAACTAAATGGATATTCAAAAATAAGTTAAATGAGAATGGAGATGTTATAAGAAATAAAGCTAGACTTGTTTGCAAGGGGTATGCTCAACAATAAGGTATAGACTTTAAAGAAACTTTTTCTCCTGTAGCCAGACTTGAAGCCATAAGAATGTGTCTTGCTTATTCAAGCTTTCAACAAATCAAAGTTTATCAAATGGATGTTAAATCTTCTTTTCTGAATGGTGATCTAGAAGAAGAAGTTTATATAGAACAACTAGAAGGATTCATTTTGGGAAATGACGAAAAACTTGTTTGTAGACTTAAAAAGGCTCTATATGGTCTCAAACAAGCTCCAAGAGCATGGTATTATCGTCTTGACAAATATCTTCATCAACAAGGATTTTCAAAAGGGTCTGCTGATAGCAACTTATACACAAAAACTGAAAATGATAAACTATTGATTGTGGTTGTATATGTTGATGATATCATTTTTGGAAGTAATGAAGAGTCTTTGAGTCAGAAATTTGCTTCTGTTATGCAGCAAGAATTTGAAATGTCTTTACTTGGGGAACTAACATTCTTTCTTGGCTTGCAAGTGCATCAAACAACAGATGGCATATTCTTATCACAAGCTGTAAATTTTTGTAGATGTTCTATGCTTGATGCAACTTTACTTTTATTACAGCAATCACCCAAACAGTTAAGTAAAATGCTGATAGAACATACCAGTGGATCTATAGAAGACAAACCAGAAACAAAAGAATGTGATGGTGCGTTACGGCGGTCAACGGGATGCTTAAACCAGCAAAGTCTCCTTGATCAGCCAACCCAGAATGTGTCACAACAATCCTCAAATCACTCACCAAGTCAACACAAGTCAACTCCAGAAAAGTCAACGCAAGGCAGCAACATAAAAGTCAACGCAGCTCCAACTTCGGTCAACCTTTTGACCTCGATTCTTGTGCCAATGTGTACGGCCTCCTAAAATCGAAGTCTCCAATAAATTTCAGCCTCTTTGGACCATGCGTTGACCAAAGTCAACATTGGTCAAACTTCCTTGGAAACCCTAGCTGCAGCAATCTGCGTCCTTCTTCTTGGCTGTACAAACTCGTCCTTTTTCCCACGTGTGAGCTGAATTCGTCCTCCAAGGAGCTCGTACTAAATCAGAGAAGAGAAGAAGATGTGTGATGAGTGATTGTGTAATGCTCTCCAACTTTGACTGTATTTATATTCATCATTGAGGTGTGTGACACATCTGCTGGGGGTGTAAAACCTTAAGGCCGACCTGCACATATAATTTATTATAAATAATAAATTCAAAACAAATGTTCTGCTCATCGGATTAAGATAAATTTTATATGGATCTTACACCTCTCCGAAAGAGGAATCCAATAAAAATATCGGAATCTTCATCTGAGCATCACAACATGGAGTTTGGACCTAGTTGTGCAATTTTAACACTCCCTCTCAACTAGGGAGAACTCCATCCATCAGTGCAACCAAACATCGTGCGTCATCCCGCCGTAACTTGCTTTGTTGGCCTCTTTATTTCAGAACAGAAGTGGGTCAGTGACAAAGACATCATCCCCCGGCTGACAAATTCAGCCCAGAGGTCCGAAACCTCTATCAGACTCACAAAGAGTCTCCAACCAACCCGAAGTTGGTTCATCTGACCCGAAGTCAGGCGGAGGTCCGAAACCTCACTATACTTGATCCCAGATCAAGTGGTTGGACCGTGCCATACTAGATAGAGAGTACGGCAATCTCTGATGCGTCCATCAGTATTTGCTATTAGTTTCTAGCTTTTCCCACCTCATTGGCCAAATGAGAGGTACTTCCCATGAGCCCTGAACTCAATGGGTAGGATGCATACGGGGCATAGAAAAATGAGAGGTGAACCAACTCAATAATCACAACGGTGAGGCAGAAGCACCACAAGGTTCGGCAAGCCTAGCCCCGTGAGTTCTTATAGCTCCAAGAAGCTATCCCCAAAGCCCCCCGGAGCTCCCAGAGCTCATCGTCCAACGGGACCCACATCACAGGGTCGTTCCACGATACCAAGATTCTCACGGAAGGTTAGGAACTTGACCTTCCCCGGGGGCTTAGTGAGAATATCCGCGACCTGCTCATCAGTTCCTATATGATCGAGCCTTACGGCGCCTCGCTGTACCATATCCCGGATAAAGTGGTACATGATATCAATATGCTTGGATCGGTCGTGGAACACAGGATTCTCAGTCATGCGAATCCCACTCTGGTTATCACAGAGTATCACGGTGGTATCTAACACATGTCCAAACAGCTCACTAAAGAGCTTTCGCAACCAAACTGCTTCACAACAGGCCATACTCGCTGCAATGTGTTCGGCCTCAGCGGTGCTCAAAGCCACCGATCCAGTTTCGCTTCATCCATGGAATCGAAGCAGAACCAAGATTGAAGCAGCATCCCGATGTGCTCTTCCGATCCACCACACTGCCAGCCCAATCGGCATCAGTATATCCACGGAGTGTCACGCTCCCGGCAGTGTATCTCAGCCCATGGTTTATCGTGCCCCGAAGGTATCTCAGAAGATTCCTGGCACCAACCCAGTGAAAGTGATGAGGCTCAACCATCTTTTGACTCAAAGTGTTCACTGCAAAACATATATCTGGACGGGTGTTCACTAAGAACATCAAAGCTCCTATGAGTTGACGATACTCAGTAGGATTGGCCAATACTGTAATATTCCTAATTAGCACCACTAATTGGAATATTTGATTTTTGTATAGTTTTGCCGATTATAGTTAATTAATAAATAAAGTGAGAAATAAGTGGGGTCATCTCACTTTATAAAATAAAGTGCTTTTCCTAGTTGATTGACGTTGTAACTTAAAAGGGGGCCTTGGGGGTCCACACGAGTATGAGGGAAGGCCTCACGCTGACCCAAGGTTAACTGCGCAGGCCAAGGAGGGTGAAGGACGCAGTCAAGGTTTTGGAGGGAGTTTATGAAATTCAGAGAAAAGGAGGGGTTTCCACCTATTTGGCATTATGATATATTGATATTGAGAGCTAGACTCTCTGCTCCACTTCGCACGCCTGCTGTTTAGCCTGTCCTCAAAGATCGTTAGTGCGAACTGGTGTCTCCCATTTCCAGATCTCGCCCTTTTGGCTCCGGGACTTCGAGTGCCCGCCGAGGAGAGGAGTCCCATTCCGGGGCCGCTGGTGACGGCGGATTGCGGACGCTGTTTAGGACAGCCCTTTGAGTGACCGCGTTAGCCTTTTTTGAGGACGGGCGTGTGGAGGACGCAGTCTTGGTGGAGCAGCGTTTTTGTGGGGTGATTTGGCAGCGGGTTCAGCGTTTTTCAGCCTTGAGGAGGTTCCCATTTCATTTGGAGGTTCAGCAGGAGGATTCAGCCCCTTTTCTCAGCGTGTTCCTTGAGCTTCTGCGCTGTTCCTGGAGGCACAGCGTTTTTGTAGGAGGAGGGTTTCTGGGGGTGATTTTCGGAGGTGGTCCGTTTGGTATATGGTTTCTGGGTTTTGTCCGGAGCAGCGAGTATAGGTGATCTGTAGATTTTTAGCTCATTCCGGCGAGGGGATCAGCCTCTAGTTCCAGTTCTTTCCAGGAGCAGCAGTTTACGACAGTTTCTCCAGTCAGCTAGGACGCAGTCTCTGTTGCAGCCATTTCTTATTCTGAGAGGGTCTCCACTTGCCTAGAGAAAGGATAGGTGCACTCATTCTGATTATCTTTGTACCCATATACATATATTCTCAGATTAATAAAATGGCTTAGTGTTCTGGCATTTTCTGTGTATTTGTTCCATATTCTAGTTCCGGCATTTTGTCCTATATAGCTGCTTGTTGTTTTTCTGTGTATTACTGTTTATTTCCCGTTGGGGATATTACAGTGGTTTCAAAGCATAATTCTGGCTCAGCCTGTGGACTATGACATCGAGATCATACAGAGCAATAGCAGTTGCAATACCAAAAACGCAGTTGGAAAAAGGGCCAAAATATAAAGGGTCAAATTTTGAAGTTTGGAATTAGGAGAAACGTTTTCTGGGTTTTTCTGGGTTTTGGACAAGGATCACCTTCCCAAATTCTCGGAATTTTCTGAGTAGTTTTCAGTGGGTAAATCGGAGGTCGAAGTTAAGCAGCAGTATGGTTTTGCAGCAGCCGTGCAGTTTCTGAGGAGCCTGTAGACACATAGCAGAAAGAGCCGATGGCAGGTTATGAGAGGAGATTTGGAGAGGTGCTCCTCCAAATGCAGGATCTGTCACAGAGACTCACTGCGGTGGAGGTTAGGCAGCGGGAAACCCCAAGGGGATTTCGGATTGGTGAGGGATCAGGCACATCCCACCATTTGCGAGAGCATGATGCCACTCAGCATATGGCATCACATACACCCACACGCCCTACCATGCCTACCTTCTTGCCAGAGGACGCAGGGACAGCAGCATAGCGAGAGATGGATCCGGCTCGGATGGCTGACATTTTTGCAGAGTACCAGGCTTTCGGACCAGCGTTCATGGAGGCTCTCTCGTTCAGAAAATATGTCCAGATCCAGTATGGCATTAGACTCCGTGATCATCATCGGGGGCACCGGCATCATCATGGTGGAGACTACCACCGCACAGCTAGTAGAGATTATGTTCAGCTCCAGCATGATAGTAGACCTCACAACTTTCACAGAGGGAACAAGCACTCACATGATAGGGGCTTACAACGCACAGTGGACAGATTCCATCTACCGACATTTGACGGGTCATCCAGGCGCTCAGAAGAAGCTTGGGTGGACAAGTTGGATACCTCTTTCCAGCTTGACCGAGTATCGGAGAGGAAAACCATTAAAATGGTTACCTCGCACTTGGAGGATGAGGACACACAGGATTGCAAGGAGTTCGAGGATACACCTAGTGTGACACAGGACTCACCATCATTAGAGACCTCCTTGACCGTGCCGGTTGATATCGTAATGGAGGAGGTAGAGCCTACCCCGGTAGAGCCATCCACTGAGGTGATGACTGGAGCCATGTCTGAGTCTTCGGGTGGTAGCAGCACACGACAGATGGGTGAGGTATCAGGAGATATATCCACTATCGATGAGGCACTAGGAGATACAGAGGTATTGGATGGTGGTCGCAGACAGCGGTATCATCGGCTTTGGACGGACCTTCGAGTTTTGAGGGAGAAGGCCACGTCAGTACGGGAGGCCATTTTGTTGCAGGACCAGGAGCTGGAGGGTATGAGAGTGACTTGTGCCAAGTCGGCGGCCAAGTTGGTCCGCATTGGGGAACAACTGGATTCCCTGATGGTACAACCAGAGGGCACGTGGGAGCGTCAGATCATTCCCCTTCAGGCATGCATGGATGGGACTAGCAGTGTTGTTGGGTCATCTCTTCCCATTGGAGAGAGAGAGGCAGAGCCACCTAGTCAGATCTCATATGTTGAGTTGGATAGCGGTATGAGACGATCAGAGTTGCACAGCGTACAGCATCCACATGTTGAGGTTGGATGGCGAGAGATTTTGCGTTGGTACTCAGTGGAGCGGGCTATGGAGATAGGGATGGATCCGAGTGTAGCTCAGAGGGATTTTCTATGCATGGGGAGTACAGGAACCCCAGATTGGCATTGGGATCCAGGTGGGATCACCTACTGTTTCCCAGGCAGGTCGGCTGACTATGTCTTGGAGAGTACAGTTGGCCTAGTAGTAGAGCATGGGCAGCTTTGGTCAGCTCCAGTGGCCAACCAGTTTATGGGCAGACTCCCTAAGTTGTCTTGGCATGGCATTCATACACAGGATCACGGGGTGGTCAGCACACCTTGGCAGGAGCTTGTCGGAGGAGGTGGCATTGGCAGGCCACCAGATGGCACCTTGTATGGGGCCAAGGATTCTTCACCTTTGTGTGGGGCACAGAGGACGCAGCGGAGCCGAGTAGTGGTGGTAACACTACTGGCCCATAGGGAGATTCACTTCTCGGACCCCTCGAGGAGGATTTGCAGTGATGATCCATTTGTCGGCGGGTATAGTGATACGACGGTGGAAATGATGTTACCGGTTGATGGTAGTTGGACATGTAGAGGCACAACTCTATGTCATCACATCCAGGGATGTGTGGGAGCCTCTAGCATTGAGCGGTGGATTGCCGGTGGACATGGAGTAGCATGGTGGTGTACCATAGTGTGTGGGACTGCAGTGTGGAGTAGGAGTATCCTACATCACATTGAGAGCATGCGGAGAGTGACCGATGCCTGGACACAGTCAGGGCACGAGACGGTACAGGGTGCTACAGCAGTAGCACATGGTATCCAACAGCATACCGAGGTATGCCTCAGTGTGCAGTGGCATGTTGAGGAGTATATGGATGATCAGTGGTATGCGAGGGCATACGGTGCTGCACAGCAGGGTCTTAGAGCATTGCTTCCAGAGAGACTCATGGACAGGGACACTGGGCTTACCTTTGGGGGTATTTCACCCAGGATCGATGGAGAGACAGAGGGGCGATACTTGGCAGTATCTGTGGGGACTCACACACCTGACTCGCTTCGACACCACTCACAGGTACAGTTGATTATGTTTTCGATCTTTGGCACTTTGGGCGTGAGCAGCAGGGTATGCGAGGTTCACTCGAGATATTTGGATGACACTCAGTACACTAGGCGAGAGACTTCTCAGCAGTGGCACTGGGTTGGTGCGCTAGTTGACAGCCGCAGGTTGGGGGATGAGATGATCCGTTGCAGAGATGGTGCATCAGTCATCACTGAGCCTACGCTTGGGGAGCAGGTCATGAGGGAGACATGCATCATTTTTCCCTCAGGGCATGTCGAGATCATGCATGAGCAGAGGATACGGGGTACAACAGAGGTAGTATCTCAGTATGTGTCTGGGCTCCAGACACTGTATCAACACTTTGTCGAGAGGGTGGATGGCATGTTCGATGCAGATGAGATGGCGGTGGTAGAACAGGAGGGCATTCCTTCTGTATGCCAGGGTGAGGACTCCTTTTCACATGAGTCCATAGGATCAGTTGAGGTCGCTTCTGGGGAGCGAGGGCAGTCATGCATGGATGGTGACAGTAGACTGGAACTGTATACTAGTGTCCAGGGTGAGCAGTCAGCTGCATTGACATTGAGTACGGTGTCAGCTGTTACAGATCCATACCCTCTGGAGGTTGATGGGATTGTTATGCAGGGGGCTAGTAGACAGCAGGAGCTGTTGGATATGTTGGAGCCTCCATCTTTGGGTCGACACTGGGATGAGGCACAGATAGATGTACTCGCAGTCGGCAGAACTGCAGCGTTTTTAGTGGGTAGCACTCTCCAGGAGTACATTGATGGAGCTTGCAGCATACCTTGCCCACTTTTGCCCATTATAGAGAGAGGGGCTTCCTCCTACAGGCAGCTTCCATTGACAGACAGGGTAGAGCAGTGGGAGTTGATTACAGGCTGGCGGCAACATCCCAGGCAGGTTCCATATACCGTTGTCGTTACTACATCAGATTCTTCTTCTAGGATGGACTGGCGGGAGATCATGAGTTGGTACCCTCTAGATGGTATGGTATAATTCGTAGGGAGCATAGTCGAGCAGGGGCCCTTGGACATAACAGAGGTTATAGATTCCAGCTGGCAGGGCGGCACAGGACATCATTTCTTCAGCACTCCATCCCGATTTCAGGAGAGCAGGATCAGCATGGGGTTGAGTCACAACTGGGATTGGAGAGAGGTGATGAGTTGGTATGCAGTTGGAGGGGTAGCATATGCGGCTACAGGTACAGCGCAGCAGGAGCCCGAGAGCATTGATGCTTGTTGGTGGTCTTCACCTCTTAGAGCATTGGTCATAGCCAAAGGCAGTGCACAGTCCGAGCCGTGGGACTTGTGCTGACATCACACAAAGTGGGCGATGGATCCGGGAGGACCATGGGTTGGCCGGTACCGTGAGAGGTCAGCTTTGGGATCCTGCATTGAGATATCCCTTCGTATCGTGGTGAAGGCAGAGGTAGAGAGGTTCTGGACCCAGCACATTTGCGCATCTGGGAGCACTGATGAGAGTAGGAAACAGCCTGCCATCGCTGAGAACGCCACCTTTGCTTCGATGAGGATGCCACCGGGGAGAGCGAGCAGACCCTTTACAGCGATCCATCACTTCCACTTGTTTCTGAGGACAAGCAACGATGGTTTGAGACTGTATTCCCACTGAAATCTCACTAATTGGAATATTTGATTTTTGTATAGTTTTGCGATTATAGTTAATTAATAAATAAAGTGAGAAATAAGGGGGGTCATCTCACTTTATAAAATAAGTGCTTTCCTAGTTGATGGACGTTGTAACTTAAAGGGGTGGCCTTGGGGGTCCACACGCATATGAGGGGAGGCCTCACGCTGACCCTAAGGTAACTGCGCAGGCCAAGGAGGGTGAAGGACGCAGGTAGGGTTTTGGAGGGAGTTTAGCACTATAAAAGGTGGGGTTTCCACTCCATTTGGCATTGTTGATATGATATTGATATTGAGAGCTAGACTTCTGTCTGCATAAACACGCTTGGGATTGTTTAGTCGGTACGCGGCAACGTTTGGTAACGAGCGAGTGTCTCCCGGTCGGAGAATCTTGCCCGCAGCTCGGGGGACTTCGAGTGCACGCACTAGTAAGGTTTTTCGTTTCCTTCGGTTTCGATTGGTGATTTGCGGTGGTTACCCCGGTTGGACGTTTTGCTTAGGAGGCACTTGTGGTGGCTTGCCCCGCGGTCCGAGAGAGACGCGGTTTTGCGGGGAGGACGCGATCTTGGTGGGCCGACGTTTTTGTGGGGTGATTTGGCGGCGGGTTCGGCGTTTTGACTAACGGAGGTTCACATTTCATTTGGAGGTTCGGCGGAGGATTCGGCCCCTTTTCTCGGCGTGTTCCTTGGCTCCTGGCTGTTCTGAGCACGACGTTTTTGTGGGAGGAGGGTTTAAGGGTTTCTGGGGACGATTTTCGGAGGTGGTGGATTTGGTATATATTTTTAAGGGTTTTGTCCGGAGCAGCAAGCACAGGTGATCTGTAGATTTTTAGCTCATTCCGGCGAGGGGTTCAGCCTCTAGTTCCAGTTCTTTCCAGGAGCAGCAGCTTACGGCAGTTTCTTCCAGCAGCTGGGAAGCAGTTTCTGTAGTAGCCATTTCCTGTTTCTGAGAGGGTTCTTCATTTGCCTGGTGCAAGGATAGGTGCTCTTATTCTGATTATCCATTGTACCCATTTATATTCTCAGATTAATAAAATGGCTTAGCATTCCTGGCATTTTATGTGTATTTGTTCCATATTCTAGTTCCGGCATTTTTCTATATAGTTGTATGCTTGTATTGCTGCCTATTTCCCGTTGGGGATATTACAAATACGGGCCCAGCAGTGGCCTGCACTCAACTTCTTGAAGTTGAGTTCCATCGGTGTCGACACGGACTTACAGTCCACCATTCCAAATCTTTCCAGAAGCTTCACTATATATTTTCCTTGAGAAAGAAAAATCTCTCCAGGTCTCTGCCAGACCTCCAGGCCTAGGAAATAGTGCATCGGTCCTAGGTCCTTCATCTCGAATTCAGCAGCAAGCTCCCTCTTACATTGATGAATGAGAGGGTCATCACCAGTCAGGAAGAGGTCATCCACATATAATACTAGAATGAGAGGCTTCTCTTTCACAACCTTGAAGTATAGGTTCGGATCAGCATTACTTCGAGTGAAGCCCAGCTTCATCAAGTAACTATCCATCTTTTCGTACCAAGCTCTGGGTGCTTGCTTTAACCCATAAGGGCTTTCTTCAACTTGTAGACATGAGTGTCCCGATCCTGAACTTCAAATCCCAGAGGTTGTTCTACATACACCTCTTCTTTTATTGTACCATGCAGAAAGGCGATCTTGACATGCATTTGATGAAGACTCCAACCTTGCGTAGCAGCAAGGGCTATGATTGATTGAATGGTGATATATCGTGCCACAGGTGCAAATATGTCATCATAATCATCATAATCTACTCCTTCCTTTTGAGAGAAGCCACGGGCAACAAATCTTGCCTTGAACTTTTCAGCACTTCCATCAGATCCATGTTTGATCTTGTAGAGCCATTTCGTGGTGACAACTGATTTGTCCTTGGGTCTTGGAACTACATCCCATACATCATTCTTCATTATGGATTCATATTCTTCGTGCATAGCATCCTTCCAGACTTGATGCTTTACGGCTTCTTCAAAAGATCCAGGTTCAGATTGTACAAAGGTACTCATGGCAGCCAGATACCCTTGGTGTCTACACGGCTTCTTGCTTTCTCGGAATGTCCCCCTTGGGGCAGCATGTCCCTCAGCATCTTCGAGGGTGTCCCTGAGCCATGATGGTCTCTTTCCCAGTGAAGGAGATGGATCGATAGGGTCCATTGGTCGTTCAACATCAGGCATTGTCTCATCCTGCGGTTCTTCTTGATTTCCAGGCCTTGCTTCATGATTTTCCTCGGATCTTGGAAGATCTACTACTTTCTTCGAGGAGGCTTGTCTTCGTCGAAAGTGACATCGTGGCATATCTCCACTTCCCTTTGACCAGACACATAGACTCTATAGGCCTTTGAAGTTTCGCTGTAGCCCACGAACATTCCCTTTTTCCCAGAAGCATCCAACTTGCTCCTCTTCTCCTTTGGCACATGGAAATAAACAGGACATCCAAAAACTCTAAAATGTGAGACATCGGGTTTCTTACTAGTGAAAACCTCTTCGGGAGTTTTGGAGTCCAAAGCGGAATGCGGGCATCGGTTTTGTGTGTACACAGCAGTGTTCACAGCCTCTCCCCATAGAAACTTCGGTAGACCTTGATCACATAGCATGGCACGGGCAACTTCCACAATGGTCCTGTTCTTTCGTTTAGCAACGCCTTTCTGCTCAGGAGTATAGACAGTTGTGGTCTCCCTCTTGATGCCAGCTTCTATGCAAAAGTTCTTGAACTCATTCATCTCACATTCAGTGCCATTATCGGTCCTCAAAATCTTGATCTTCTTCCTTGTCATATTTTCCACCAAGGATTTGAAGGTACGGAACCACATGAAAGCCTCATCCTTCTTCTTCAAGAAGTATCTCCAGGTTTTGCGGGAGAAGTCGTCAGTGAATGTCATATAGTAAGAACATCCTCCCAAGGATGTCACGGGTAGCATACTAGATAGATCGGAATGGACCAGTTGCAAAATATCAGATGTCTTTGTGACACTTGAGGGGAAAGGTCCCCTTGTATGCTTTCCTTCGGCACAACCATTACATACACCTTCATGATTATTTGGAAACTCGGGCATCCCTGTCACCACCTTCCTTGCTTCGGGAAGGGCTTTGTAGTGAAGGTGTCCAAACCTTCGGTGCCATAGTTTAGTCTGTCGGATAGTATCAGATGTCATAGCTCCCAGTGGACTTCCTCCAACCTGGTAGAGTGTATCAACTCTAAACCCAATCGAGATAGCTTCCTTGAAGCTCCTCTTCCACATGAGCACCTTTCCATCAATAAATGCCACATTGAACCCTTTGTCTTCTATGGCCGATATAGAGACAAGGTTCTTCTTCAAATTTGGTACATAGAGTACATCCTACAAGTGGAGGACTTGACCTTGAGACAACTGGAGGGTCACAGTCCCTGTCCCTTTTACGGGATATGTGGCATTATCTCCAAGGATAATTTCCAGTTAGTATCCTTCTCAACCATATCAGAGAGTGCTTCCTTGAACCCGATGATGTGCCTTGAGGCACCACTATCTATCAACCAAACATCCATAGTGTCGGGTGGAGATGCAACAGAGAGGGAAAATACAAGAATGTATTCATTTCTTTAATCAACAACATTTGACTCTTCATACCTGGAGTTTCTAGACCTTTTGAAAGGTTGATTGTTTCCATCAGAGGGAGCCTTCCTCTTTCCTTTGGACCTGTTGTTTCTTTGATTTCCATTCCTCCGGTTATTGTTGTTGTCATCACTATCGAGAGAATCCTTTTTGAAAGGACATTCCCTAACATAGTGACCAGGCCTATGACAAGTGAAACACTTGCCCTTCTTTCCTTGGGCCCTAGCTCTTCCTTTGTTCTTAGAACCACGAGAGTTCTTCTTTCTAGAATGAGCAGCATAGGCAGAATTTCTGTCATTTTCATATTCCTTCATTCTTGTCTCTTCTTGCATGCATCTGGACAGTAGCTCATCAAAGTTAGAGATCGGACTATTATTAAGAATGGTAGTAGTGAAAAACTTGCCATTCATATGGGAGTCCTCCAAGTGCGGTGAGTACCATCTCACGATCGGCTATTGTCTCCCCAATAGCAGTTACGATTTCGGTCAATTTCGGTATGCTTGGGCGGTCTCATCCCGAGTCCTTTCTTTTTTCTTCAATTGATTCTTGAAGAATAGCACTTGGTTTGCATTGTTTACTTTGAACATTTGTATCAGCTTATCATACATCTCTTTGGATGTGCCCAACTCAGAGATGTAGGCTACCAGACTTTTATGAATGGATTCCCTAATCATCAACTTTGCTTTGATCTCCCCTTTCTTATACTTGTTTTTAGCAGCAGTGGATGGAGGTTCTTGTATCTTACCCAGTACATGGTCTTCCAATTTGAGATCTAATATCATCTTCCAAGCATGGGAGTCATCCCTTCCAGTCAGCTTGTCATTCTCCTTGAATTCATAACTTGTGGAACCCATTTTCTTGGATGGTGATTGCTAAAGTTAGGGCTTGTCTTCACCTTTGCTCCGATACCATGTAAATTTTTGTAGATGTTCTATGCTTGATGCAACTTTACTTTTTAGTACAGCAATCACCCAAATAGTTAAGTAAAATGCTGATAGAACATACCAGTGGATCTATAGAAGACAAACCAGAAATAGAGGAATGTGATGGTGCGTTACGGTCGTCGAGGATGCTTCCAACCGGCAAAGTCTCCTTGATCGGCCAACCCGAATGTGTCACAACAATCCTCAAATCACTCACCAAGTCAACTCAAGTCAACTCCAGAAAAGTCAACACTATCCAGAAAAGTCAACGAAGGGCAGCAACATAAATTCAACGCAACTCCAACTTTGGTCAACCTTTTGACCTCGGTTCTTGTGCCAATGTGTACGGCCTCCCAAAATCGAAGTCTCCAATAAATTTCAGCCTCTTTGGACCATGTGTTGACCAAAGTCAACGCTGGTCAAACTTCCTTGGAAACCCTAGTTGCAGCAATTTGCGTCCTTCTTCTTGGCTGTACAAACTCGTCCTTTTTCCCACGTGTGAGCTGAATTCGTCCTCCAAGGAGCTCGTACTAAATCAGAGAAGAGAAGAAGATGTGTGATAAGTGAGTGTGAAATACTCTCCAACTTTGACTGTATTTATATCCATCATTGAGGTGTGTGACACATCTACTGGGGGTGTAAAACCTTAAGGCCGACCTGCACATATAATTTATTATAAATAATAAATTCAAAACAAATGTTCTGCTCATCGGATTAAGATAAGTTTTATATGGATCTTACACCTCTCCGAAAGAGGAATCCAATAAAAATATCGAAATCTTCATCCGAGCATCACAACATGGAGTTTGGACCTAGTTAACTCCCTTTTAACACGAAGCAAAATACCTTAAGCAAATTCTGAAGAAGTATGGCATGGAAGAGTGCAAACCTATAAGTACACCAATGATAACCGGATGTAATCTCAGTTCTCATGATGATTCTCCCGCGGTGAATCAACCGGAATACAGATCTATGATAGGAAGTCTACTTTATCTCACTGGGACTAGACCAGACATTATGCATGCAGTTGGGATTGTTGGACGATTCCAAGCTAATCCAAAAGAGTCTCACCTTTAGGTTGTCAAAAGAATATTCAAATATCTACAAGGAACTCAAGACTTTGGACTATGGTATCCAAAGAATGTTGATCTCACTCTTCATGCTTACACTGATGCAGATTGGGCTGGAAATGTTGATGATCGGAAAAGCACTAGTGGTGGTGCATTCTTTATGGGGCCCCGGTTAGTATCTTGGTTCAGAAAGAAGCAAAGCTCTATTGCCTTATCTACAACAGAAGCAGAATATGTGGTTGCAGCATCATGTTGCACTCAACTTCTTTGGATGATGCAAACCTTACAAGACATTCAAATCAAATGTTCACCTCCTATCTCCATTATGTGTGATAATACAAGTGCCATCAGTATCTCAAAGAATCCTGTTATGCATTCCAAGACCAAGCATATTCCCATCAAGTATCATTTTTTACGTGAACAAGTGTTTGAACAAAAGGTGAAGTTGGAGTATGTTCCCTCCAAAGAAAAAGTTGCTGATATATTTACCAACCTCTTCCCAGGGAAGCATTCGAATATCTCAGACAGAAGCTGGGAGTAGTCTCTGCCATGCAGAAGATCAGATCTGCTTAAATTTAGAAGATTAAATTGGATATGCGGATTTCCTGAAACACAGTCGCGTATATACGCGAGTTTATACACAGAAAACCGCGTATGGGTGGTTGCTGACAAATTTTTCTGGGTCAACATTTTTCAGCACAGCTATGGTGCTGTTGGGTATCTCTGGTGATGTTTCAGCTCTCATACTTCTATTTCATTCTCTGATATTTGATGAAGATGCCTTGATGATTTGCTGTTGAAAGTGTTTAGGATGCACAAGCTAAGAGGGAGATGAAGGAGTGAAATTTTTCTGTATCTCACTTTATATACGCGGGTTTCATGAACTAAAGCCGCGTATACACGCGAGCTCCAATGGAGACAGAAGCGTATGTTGAAATGGCTCAAGAGCAGGTGTACAGGTTCAGGGGGAGCATTAGCCTTGCTGAGAATAATGCATTGTTGGCATTATGATGGTTTTGAAATATGATCTCTCTCTTGAGGTCTTTTTGGTATTTAAGGTCATATTTGTAATTTGATGAAAAGGTCATGGTGAGACCTATGATATAAAATTGTAATATTCAGTCCTGTAAGGACATTGATCAAATTTGTAAACCCACTTGGTTGGGTAGTTGAGTCAAAATGTGTAAACCCACTTGGTTGGGTACTTGAGTCATATATGTAAATCCATTTGGTTGGATCCTTGATGTAAGTATGAGTCCTTGGTGATAGGAAAGGTCATAGAGTCATGTACTTCATTGAAACATATGTTTGAAGATTCAGCATGAACTCAGGGGGAGCATGGTAACTTCAGTGCACATCAGATCTACAGAGCTCTTCTTTCTACATGAGAAGACAAACCTTGTTTTGGTTTTGATCTGCCCTTTGCCCTTGATGTCAAAGGGGGAGAGTATCATGGTGTTTGAATAGGGGGAGAGTATCATGGTATTTGCATAATGGTTATATTCAATGTATCTATCTGTTGTGGTGATCAAACACCATCATGGTTGCCATTAAGTCCAAAGGGGGAGATTGTTGGCAATATGATGCAATGTGTTGTCCTTGATGGCAACCTACTTGATGAAGTTGACGGCAACCTACTTGATGAAGTTGTCCTTGATGGAAACTGACTTGATGAATTTATTAATGATGTAAATCTGATGTATTTACAGAGCAGCTCAGAAGTAACAAAGAAATAAATTCCAGTAAGTGCCAGAATAATGATAAAAATGGTATGTCACAAAGCATACGCGGGTTTGTAAAGGCGGAGTAGCGTATGTACGCGGAAAAGTACGTACCAAGTAGCGTATGCCTATTTGCACTCTAAATTTATAAAACCAGGGGACATTACCATGGTATTGGCCTATAGTATTGAGCGTTGGATTATCTATTTGATCCCGTCCAGGAATACCATCAGCGGTTGAATGGTTTTGACTCATGGTATTGATAAAGGCTAAAACTATATAAGGAGAAGAGGATCATAGTGCAAGGGTGTAGGTGCAAGGGTTGTTGAGGAATAATTCCTCTAAGGAATATATGTATGGATGAACTCTGGTCTTAATTGTTAGATCTGAATCTATGATGCACCTATAGATATGATGAAGGTTCAAGATCGCTAGATCTAGAAATGATGAATCTCTAGGATGATCTGGAAAAGAAATGATGAAGACCTGGCGCAAGTCTAATGAAGAAATTGAAGAAATCTGGGTAAGTTTATAGATCTGGTCTGTTCTGCACAGTTTATCTTTTATAGATCTATACGCTAGTTTGTCTCGGTAAAAGCGCGTATATACGTGGGTCCGCTTAAAGAAAAGCGTGTATGGCAATTAGGGTTTCTGAAGAATAAAATGCACTTAAGTATACGTAGGTTTGTCTCTGTGAAAGCGTGTATATACGCAGGTTCAGTGAAGTAAAAGCGCGTATGGAATCTAGGGTTTTGCTGAAATGTGTGGAATGAAATGTCTGATCTGTTATGTTGTTTTATTGCTATCTGTCAAGAATGTATTCATACAGATCTGGGTTGTTTGAATGTTGATTGTGCTGCTAATTATGTTGATTAAAGATCAAGTTGTTGGTTGATGATTCAATGAAGGAAGAATGATTGTTTAAACAGTTCTGCATGGTTGATACACTGCCTAAACAGAAATCTGATTTCAATCTGAGTGTGATCACATTCTGAAAATCAGTGTTCTCAGAAGTATACGCAGGTTGATACGAAGAGAAGCGCGTATGCACGCATCTTCAATGAAGAGAAGTGGCGTATGCATTTCATGTTATGCACAGAGGCATACGCAGGTTGCTAAGCAGGGAAGCGCGTATACACGCGGTTTCAGTAAAGAGAAGTAGCGTATGATATTTGATTCAATGAATGTTCTGGGTTGAGTTTACATCTGCATATCTATTCTGAAGCCTAGGTTATTTCTGATATTCTGGTTACAGTGGTCTCACTGTTCTGTTTGAAGTATTGGGCAAAGTATGTTTGTTGAAAAATGAAAGGTTGAGTTGAAGTTGTTTGATCCAGTTTGAAAATTGATGAAACGTGGTCTGCAGTGGTGCTGAGGGTCGAAGCCTTCAGTAAGAGGGTAGTAGCTCCCTTCCAGTGATAGCTGGTAAACGAGAGCAGGGGGTAGTAGCTCCCTTCCAGGAGAGGCTGGTAAACGAGAGCAGGGGGTTGTAGCTCCCTTCTAGGAGAGGTTGGTAAACGAGAGAAGGTTGTAGCCTTCTGCAGGTGGGTGCCTGCGTGCTGGTATGAGTCTGTGCCAGTACATGGTTGTACGATGTTTTCTTTATAATAAAATATTGAAAGGCCCAAAAGGCAGCGACGTGGTGGTTTTTCTCCCAATTGAGTTTCACCAATCATGTTCATGTGTGATGATTTATTCTGTTCTTACTGCACATGTTTACTGCTTACTAAACATCTAATGAATGAATGATGCAATGATCTAAGTAAAGAATTATCTGCATAATGAGATCTCTGGTAATACGCAAGTTTTGTTAAGAATATGCGCGTGTATACGCGAGTTGGGTTCAATAAAGTAGCGTATGGGTTTTAGAAAAAGAAAAACTAACAAGTTTTCAGTCAGATCTAAATACTGATTCACCCCCCCCCCCCTCTCAGTGTTTTTCCCAACACAAACTGATCGGCAAGTGAAGAAACACCCTTGTTCTCAATAAAAAATTTGTTGAACTAGGTCAACATTTAGTAGGTAATATAAGCATAATGTTAACATGAGATGATTTTAGTAGCCAAAGTACACATGCTCAAAAGAAAAAATAATACATATAGTAGAAGATCTTGTCCTGCAAGCTGGGAGATAATTTGAGTTGGGATTAATGGCTACCAAGTAACATTTGCAAACAACCTTTTGCTAGTTCAAAATGGCAAGTAAACTGCAAAGATATAGGAAACTGCATTAAGTGCAACATGACCGTTAATGAATGAAAATTAGGTGAAGGTAGGTTGGAAGTTGGTGACAGCTCTAGTGACCTGCTGGAAGCTAAAATTTGTTAATAAAAGATAAGTACAAGGTGCAGAGACTCATAATATGTGCACAAGATACAAATTCTAATGACAGTGGCAGACTATGAGCCTCTGCAAAAAGAAGTTTTGTTTACATAATTTACAAATGTCATTTGACAATAGTTGGCCCATGCTTTTAATAACACCACAATATAGACCTAAGTGCTTTATCGCAGGCTGTAATGATGGGAGAAATGAAACCAGAAATTGATGCAGGTGCATACTCTGCCATGATTCGTCCTCTTGGATCTGACAGTCCGGATCACTGCAGATTTTGGGCGCTCTGGAGGTGATATCAACCTCTTTCCCATTTGCAGACTGCTGGACCACTGGATCTACGTCCCTTCATCAGATGGATATCTGTTTGATAAGCCACAAAACACAAATGCTGAAGACGGAAACTTGAAAACATAAAATGCCCAAGAATATTAGTTCCCAAAACATCTGTATCCTTTGTTTCTCAGCAAATACCTTTAATAAGGTTTTGCATAAGATCAGATCTGATTATTCTTTACAAAGTCCACTTTAACTAGGAAATAAATTATAATACAAGCCAAAAATGCACAATGCTCAAGATTAACCATGCCTTTATTATCCTACAGTTAACTATTAAGACCAAGGTTGCAGAGAAGCTTCTACCCCCCCCCCCCCGATCTCGCTCCCAAAACGCGCTCCGTTCGGGAGCTCTTTGGGAGCGCTCGGAAGAGCGCTCCCGAAAACGCTTCCTGAGAGGAGCGTTTTCTGGAGTGCACTTCCGAGCCTGAAAAACGCTCCCTGTCTTTTTGGGAGTGCTCGGGAGCAAACGCTCCCTGAGCGCTTCCCCCATTAAAAAAAACTCTTCGGAAGCGTTTTTTTAATGCGGGAAGTGGTCGGGGAGCGTTCGCTCCCAAATGCTCACCGGCATAAAAAACGCTCCCCGGCGCGTAGAAAAAATTCCGACGTCAAAATTTGATTTTTTTTTAGGAGGGAGGGGGGTTGGGTAAATAAAAGCCCACCCTCCTCATTTAGTTTTTATTGTTTTAGTTTGAGAGAGAGAGCAAGAGGAGCAAGAGCTTGAGAGTTGGAGAGTGATTTGGAGAGAAGGAAAGCTTGAGAGTTTGGAGAGCGGAAGTGCCAACGAGAGAGCAAGGGGCAAGCTGCAAGAGAGCAAGTTTGTAAGAGGAGGATTGCAAGAAAGAGATAGGTCTTCTAATCTAGTTTTTTATTTTCTAGGAATTGTTTTTAAGTTGTTCAAAAATGAAAAATTGGTTTTTTTCTCAATGTTGCATTCTAGAGTGTTGAAAAGTGAAAAATTGAATTGTTTTTTTCCTATGTTACATTTCCTATTTCCATTTGCCATTCCTCCATGTTTTTTGCAGGCTAGAAACTTGAAACATCACGGCTATATGGCTAGGGATTTTCTTCATGTTGGTTCCTTTCTTTGTAATAATAGTGTTGGAGAGTAGAAGAAAGAGGCCCATTAGAGAAGAGGAGGATGAAGAAGTGGATTATAGTGGATTTGATGAAAATCCTGAAGAGGAGGAGTATGTTGAGGAGGAAGGGGATACTGGAGAACATGAGGCCACAGATACCCCTACTAGACAAGAGCAAAGTCAAACACCTTTGTGGAAATATGTTCAGAGGCAGGAAGGAGGGAAAGGTGGTGGAACCACTAAATTTCTTTGCCCCCATTGCAATAAAGAATACACAGGTTCATACACCCGTGCCAGAAGGCACCTTTGTGGGAAAATGCCAGGGGATGGAGACAAAAATCTAGGAATCAAAATTTGTGTAAGTGTGTCAGCAACAGAGAGAGAGAAATATAGAAAGGAAGAGGAGGCTGCCCTATAGAGATCTAAAAGATCTAGGGGTTTCATTGATTCTTATACACCATCAGGTCCAACACATCATGGACAAAGAAGTCCATCAACTTCCACCCATGGCAATGGATATGGAGGCACACCTGGACCAAACATCTCCTTAAGGCGTAGAACCATATCCGATTTCCTTGACGAAAGGTGTAGGAATGATGTGGATTCAAAAATTTTCCGGTTTCTATATGCATGTGGGGTGCCATTCAATGTTCTTCGCTCACCTTATTGGCATGAAATGGTTTCTGCCATTAATGATGCCCCCAAAGGATACAGGAGCCCTAGGTATGACAAGGCCAGAACCGTGGGACTTGATCATGAAAGAGCTAAAATAAACAATTCTTTGGCTAGAATGACAAATTCTTGGAATGAGCATGGGGTGTCCATTGTATCTGATGGATGGATCAATGTAAAAGGAAAGCCATTGATAAGTGTTCTGGTTGTGTCGATTAGTGGTGCAATATTCCTTTCAGCATATGATTATTCAGACAAATTCAAGACCGGCATTAACATTGCAAAACCATTACTTGAAATAATTGAAAATACTGGGCCATACAATGTCATCCAAGTCATCACTGATAATGCTGCTAACTGTAAGGCAGCAAGAGCAATTATTGAGGATAAATACCCCAACATATTTTGGTCTGGGTGTTTGGTTCACACAATGAACCTTTTGATGCATGATATCATTAAAAACAAACAACCTCAATTCAAATGGCTTGATGATTTGTACAAGAGAGGTAAAAAAATGATAAAATTTATTACAAATCATAGCAATACCCATGGGTTTTTCCATACTCACTCCAATATGGAGTTGTTGAAGATAGCAAAGACTAGATTTGCTAGCTATTACCTCACCTTCAGGCACCTTTTGAAGGTAAGAGAGTCATTGGCTGCAATGGTATCAAGCCCACACTGGCAGGTATTAAAGGACAGGGCAGCGACAATAGTTGACAGGCAAGGTTTTGAACATGTGGAGGAGACCACCCTTGACCCTTTGTTTTGGGCACGTGTGAGGGAAATTTTGAATTTCACCAAGCCCATTTATCACATGATTCGTTTTTCAGATACAAATAAACGAGTGATTGGGGAGGTTTATGAGCAGATGGATAGCATGTTGGGCCAAATAAAAGATGTTGTTAAGGATAATGATCCCAACTTGTATTTTTTTTTTTTTTTAATAAATTACATAAGTAAACCCTTGGAAAAATGTCGCAGGGTTCTAGGTTAGCGCTGCAGAAACCCTAGAATTCTTGCAGTCTTGATCCGCCGCGGCAGCCGGCATCCGACCCGCGCACAGTGATTAGCGACCAGCCATGGCTACAAGCTCAGGGGGGGGAAGGTCAATCCCCCCTGTAAATAATGAAGGAACCCGTGTCAGTTCTAATCAGAGCAAGGATACCGCTGACAAAAAGCAGGAGGCGGCAGCACCTCAGACGCCGACTACGCAGAACCGGCAGGACGCAGCTGCTCCCACATCCTCCACCTGCAAGCCCATCGCACCAGAAAGACCCAAGATCGACCTGCCAAGCCATCGTATAAACGCGCGAATCCAATACATTAGGGACCATGCCCTAATTGGAAAATTCATCGGCTTCTGGCCAACTGAAAAAGCTCTTCAAGGATGGATTGCTTCCAAATGGAAGCCCAAGGGACACGTTACGCTCCAGCTTGGACCAAAGGGCTTCTTCACGGCCGTCTTCAACTGCATTAAGGACCGAAACAGGGTTATGGATGAAGGGGCCTACTTTTTCAACTCAGCCGGGTTATATCTCCGAAACTGGGTGGAACGATTCAACCCAGATAAAGAAAATTTCAACTAGGCACCAGTCTGGATACGTCTATACTCGCTGCCGCTTGAATACTGGGATGAAGACTCACTCCAAGAAATCGGCAAAGGACTAGGAGAGTTCATCAAGATAGCAGAAGAGACAAAGCTTCGCAGATACACCTCCTATGCAAGAATCTGTGTCTACATGCACTTGGACAACGCCCTGCCTGATGCAGTAAGTATATATCATGATGATTTCGAATGGATCCAACCTTTAGACTATGAACATGTTCCATTCAAATGTCGCAGGTGTCACGCTCATGGGCACTTGTTCAAAGATTGCCCCCTTAACTCTCAAGCTCAGAATAAAGAGGCCGAAGACAAACTGGAACCAGATGGCTTCACCAAGGTACCTTCGTGCAGGAAGCATAGCAAGAAACCCTCAGCGACGGGTAAGAAACCTAATCCCTCCTCCAACGCTCCTTCTACCAGTAATAGTTTTGCCATTCTCTCCAACTCGAACCCAGCTACGGATTCCATCCATATCCCTCCTGATCCCTCCCTTCAACCCTCTGCTCGCTCAGAAATTCCTGCGCATCCTGGCCCCATGCAATCTCAGAACGAGAAGCTTTCTAGCGATATCTCCATGCCCATCCCCTCCCCTGAAACCACACTTCTGACCTGGCACCCCGTAATCATGGACATTGATGATCCAAAAGCCAAGCCCAAAGCTACAAATGAGGAGAATCCTGGCAGCAGTCAGCCGAACTTCATGGAAGAGGACTCGGAAGGACTAGACCTTGGGGAGCTTGACATCCTAGGGCTAGAAGATGCTTGCAGAAGAAAGGACTTTGACAAAATCAATCCTCATCAAATTGACAAACTTGAAATGGCCTTATCCAGAGTCCAACAGCAAAAGAAACTAGGCATTCAGCTGGGTAGCCACTGGGACAGCCTAAAAGTCACAAAAGAGTCCAAAAAAAGGGGTCGAAAACCAGACTGGCAGCGCACCATCACCATAGGGGAAATGCTGGTGAACTCAGGTCGATACCCCAAGTTAACACAGTTTTTCAAACCCCTGACAAACAATTCCCCATGAAGCTTATCTCATGGAATGTTAGAGGGCTCAATAGCCCAGGAAAGCACAAGATGATCAAAAACATGATTCAGAAAGAAAGACCAAATATTCTCTTTCTTCAAGAAACAAAATGCAACAGTGAAACACTCGGTTCAATCTTGTCTAAAGCTTGGCCTAGCTGTAGCTCGGTTGCAGTTGATGCCTCTGGCTCTTCAAGCGGTCTCGCAATAGCTTGGGATACTTAGTCAATAGCTTTAGCAAACTTTCATGCAGCGCATCATCTTATTCAGGCTACTTTTCATCCCATCGGAACTAACATCCATGGGCACCTTTCAAATGTCTATTTTCCCCAGGACCAGGCCAGGAAAATAGCGCTTCTGAACACCATGGAAATCTTGAATGCTCACAGAACCTATCCTCTTTGGATTGCAGCAGGGGACTTCAATATGATTACCAAGATGGAGGAAAAGAATGGTGGAAGACCTCGATTAGATCCAGAAAGCTCTCATTTCAAAGACTTCATAACCAACAGTTGGCTAATAGACCTCCCCTTCTCAAACGGCTCCTTCACTTGGAACAACAAAAGGACAGGTACTCAGCAGGTCGCCCCAAAACTGGACCGATTTCTCATATCGGACAACGCCATCTATTTGGGAGGGGATATCTCGGCTTCAATTCTCCCGCTGGCAGGCTCGGACCATTGGCCCATCTCGCTTCATTGGCAAAATATTGGCACTCAGTTCAAAAAGCCTTTCAAATTTGAAGCTTTCTGGCTCTCTCATCCCTCATTTAAATCTATGGTCACCACAGCTTGGCACAGTTTCACTCCTCCTGCAGGATCGAAAATGTACCAATTCCAGCAAAAGCTTAAACATCTCAAATCGCTCATCAAAACTTGGAACTCCTCTGTCTTTGGGAACATATTTCAGGAGATAAAGATCCTCGAGAACAAAATGGAAGAAACTCAACAAAAAATCATTCTCGAGGGAAGAACAGATGACCTAGCTTCCAAAGAACAGGAACTACAAAAGCAGCTAGAAGAGAGGCACAAACAAGAAGAAATCTTGTGGAGACAAAAATCTAGAATAAGCTGGTTAAAGGAAGGTGAAAGAAACACAAAATTCTTCCACAGGTCAACAGTTCAAAGAAGAATGCAAAATCGCATTCCCCACATCACCAATCAGCAAGGCGAACAAGTGGAGCAACATGGGGAAATCGAGCAAGTTCACCTGGATCACTTCAAAAGAATACAACAAGAAGAGCGCACTATAGATAGACAGCCAGCCATCGACAAAATTTCCCAGCTGATCCCCAGGCTTGTCACTGCTGAGCACAATCAGTTGCTTCTCCGCCCAGTCTCCCTTCTCGAGGTTGAAACAGCGATGGCTCAATCTAAGGATGGAAAGGTGCCAGGACCCGATGGCTTCACCTCAAATTTCTTCCACCATTTCTGGGAGCTTATCAAAACAGAAGTCTGGCAACTGGTTGAGGAATCAAGAGCGTCTCATTGGCTTCTCCCCTCTCTGAATGCCACCTTCATAGCTCTGGTTCCAAAAGAAGAGCGCCCAAGTACACCTGAAAAGTACCGACCCATCGCTCTCTGCAATGTGATTTATAAAGTCATATCCAAAGTTATAGCTAACAGATTAAAGCCTCTTCTTCTGCTCCTCATTTCGCCAGAGCAAACGGGATATGTGGAAGGCCGCCAAATAATGGATGGCATCATCCTAACTCATGAAGTCATTCACTCTCTCAAAAGCAACAAGAAGCCAGGTATGCTCCTTAAAATAGATCTATCTAAAGCTTTTGATAAACTATGTTGGCGTTATATTCAGCACATCCTCAGGGCTTTTGGCTTTGACCAGATGTGTATAAGATGGATAATGAGCCTCATCAGGACACCCCTTTATTCCATCCTCATCAATGGTATCCCTTCCACTCCTTTTACGCCGTCCAGAGGTATCAGACAAGGCGACCCTCTCTCCCCCTTCATCTTTGTTCTCATGTCTGAAGGTCTTAGCAGACTTATTCATCATGTTGTCCATTCTCGGCATCTTCGTGGAATATCCCTTCATGGCTCTCCCACTACTACCCATCAACAATTTGTTGACGACAATATGCTCTTTGGCTTCCCCTCTGTCCAAGAGGCCCGCTCCTTCAAAGACATTCTGAACCTTTTCTCTGTAGCTTCTGGTATGACCATCAATGAGTCAAAATCCCAACTCTTCTTCTTTAATACTCCTCCCCTGACCCAAGCCAGCATAGCCCGCATCCTTGGTTTCTCTATTGCTCACCTCCCCGCCAAATACCTGGGCACGCCTCTCATTGACACTGCTATCAAGCACTCTTCTTGGAATCTGCTCTTGGAAAAATTGGAAGCCCGGCTCTCCTCTTGGACATACAGAGTTCTCAACTTGGCCAGCAGGCTCGTCCTCATCAAAGCTGTTTTGCAATCTATGCCCCTCTATCTATTCTCTGTTCTTGCTGCTCCGAAGTGGGTTCTCAAACAAATCAAGAATTTGCAACGTCGTTTCCTTTGGGGTCCTCAAGCCAAAAACGAAAAATGGGCTTTAGTCAACTGGAACACGGTTTGTTCCCCTAAGGATGCAGGAGGGCTCGGGCTCAGAGATCCTCTTCACAGCAACGAAGTCATGGGGGCCCGTCTGTGGTGGAATTGGCTCTCGAATCCTTTTACGCCATGGGCAAAAATGTGGACAGCCAAGTACGCTAATAATAGACCTCCCGAAGACTTGATCAGGCTCTATCCTGGAATCGCCGGCTCCCTCATATGGAATGCAGCCAAACAGCATTTTGCACTCATACAGCAACACAGCTTCTGGGAAATACGTAATGGGCACACGGCCAGATTCTGGGCAGACTCCTGGCAGCAATGCCCAAAGCTAACTGATACTCTCACCCTCATCAATGACGGAAGAATCATTGGCCCGGAGGAAACCAAAGTCAGCCAGTGCTGGACCCCCACAAACTGCAATGATTTCAGATAATGGAAGCACCCGACTCATATCATTCCTTTCGCTCAGGAGAACACTTGGAAAGCTCTCAATGAGGAACTTCAACGTAGGAAAATCAGATGTTCGGAGGAACCAGACATTCTTCGATGGGGATACTCGACTAGAGGCATGTTCACTACGAAAGAGGCCTTCTCTCTCATGCATCCTGTCCCTCTTCCGCGTGATCAGCTTTGGCAATTTGTTTGGGCTCCTGGTACCTGGCCTAAAGTCTCAACATTTCTCTGGTTACTTAGTCACAAAAGAATCCTCACTTGGGACAACCTGCTCAAGCGAGGGTTCTGTGGCCCTTCACAATGTCCAAATTGTGAGCAAAGTAACGAAACGATCCAACACCTCATGATCTCCTGCAAGCTAGCTAGCAATCTATGGGAGAAGATTTGCTTCAGGTGTCAAAAGAGCAAACCACAAGGGGACTTAACCAATATTATGCGCTACTGGCCCAGACATCCATATAGCAGTTCTGTTCTTAACACTCTTTGGCAAATCATTCCAGGTCTTCTCTTCTGGACTCTTTGGAAAGAGAGAAACAAGAGAATCTTCAAAAATCGATCCACTCCTTTGGACATAATCTGGAACAACTTCAGCAATAATCTCCAAGAGTCTCTAGCTCTGCATTCCTGGCAGGAGGAGGATCTTCCCAAACAGCCAAAGGAAATGGCCATATGGCAAAACTGGCAACTCAAAATCTCGATCACTCCAAACACCAATAGACAGAAAACTCCTGATTCCCAACTTCACTGGACTCCTCCACCTCCAGGAATCTTCAAAATGAACTTTGATGGAGCCTCAAAGGGCAATCTAGGTCCAGCAGGCTTTGGTGGCATCTTCAGAAACTCCCAAGGAGACGTCCTAGCTATCTACTACGGCTCTATAGGCTGGGACACCAATAACTCAGCAGAACTGGAAGGGCTTTGGCAGGGGTTAAACTTAACTCATCTCCTCAACCTCTCTCCTATCATCGTGGAAGGGGACTCCCAGATTCTCATCAGTTTAGCCAACCAACTGCTTCAGGGCACCAGGTCAGCAAAAGTAGCCACAAGTTGGAGAATGGCTTCCAGAATTGAAAAAATAAGCAACTAGCTGAAAAACCACCAGGCAATCTCCTTCACCCACACCAAAAGGGAGAGCAACAAAGCAGCAGATCTCCTAGCTAACTTAGGAGTTGACAGCATTGATACTCTCAATCATGGCCCTCTTCAAATCATCCATGACAGAGATCTTCTACAGAATTGCATCAAGCTGGTGCACAACGATCGTCCGTCTCCGGATGCGGATGATTAATTGGTATGACGGGACATCCGTCCCTAGGCAGCTACCAAGGAGACTCGCATGGGATGGCCATATGGCCCCCAGCGGCTCCATTAATTTCGACATCAATCCGCCTGCCCTCAGAGCATTAACTCTCCAATGCCGGCACTCTTTCATCCTCGGCTCGCCCAGTGGTTTCATAATGGCTTCTGTCTCGGGCTCTCCAGAACACTCCTGCTCTGTCCGCTGCTCTTTGCATCTTGTTTGCAGCGCATGCCCTATTGATTGTGCAGAGCCCAGCGTCCGCACACAGACAGGGCGTCGCTGCTCTCTGTTCAGCTGTTTTGAAACAACGTCTGATTGTCATTTTTCTCATAGTGCTTTCTGTCACTCCAACTCCAATTTGCAGGTTCCTCTTGGCTTTCATTGTGGTTTCGCTCCTGTCCAGACTTGTTCTCCTTGTCTCGGGCCAATTCAGGTTGCTACGCCCGCCATGCCTAGGCTCAGACACCGAATGAGGTGTCGCCGAGTTGCAACTCGTGGCAGGCCTGCAAGCGCGCGTCCCTCATCCAGTCTCGGCGATGATATCCCTTCTGAGGATGTTGAAAGGCGGCAATGGGGCCATGACAGCCCTCCTGGCTCTGCCCACGACAATCAACCCTCTTCTCAACCTTATGGCGTTTCATCGACTCCCGTTTCCCCTGTACCCCGTCCTTCAGGAAGTCATATTCTGAGGCAAACCTCGCAGAGGGCGGAGCTCCACTTTGATTGTTCCTACAATCGCCCCACTGTCACTGCTTACATTACAGTCACCCTGCGAGAAGAGTCGACTCTCCATCCTCCTCCTTTGTCTGGACCACCGCCCTATCTTCTTGGTCTTCGCCCTAACCCCGCTGCAACTTCTTCAGTTCGTCCGGTTGATCCCCGTACTACTGCTTCTCCCGACCTGGGTCATCTCTCAATGCAGGTGGACGCAAATATCTTAGGCAAAGATGGAGATCAGAGCGTTGCTGCAGAAGATTCAGAGGAGCAATACTGGTGTCGCATTGAGGAGGAGCCGCCTTCTCCAACCCACGCGCAGTAACTCCGGTTTGCCTTGGTTCAATATGGTACCTACGTTCCACTATTTTGCAAGATATACTGTTTTTTTTCGTTGTCTACAACAGCAGAAGCTGCATGCTATTGCCGTCTCTTTTTGGTTTTCTTATGATGAATGTAATGGACTATACACCGGTTTCCCTCTCAAGGGCGGTGCAACTTCTCTTAAACGAATTGGTTTCCCACTCTGCGCAGTTCGTCATTTTGGTAGAGCATGGACATCAAGCCCAGTTTCAGGCTCCCACAGCTGAACTGAGGCAGTTTTGTAACAGTATGTTTCCATAATAGAATTAGCATAATTTAGAAAAAAAAAATGATCCCAACTTGTATGCAATGATTCACGACTATGTGTGTGCACAGTGGAATAAACTCAATGTTCCACTACATGCCTTGGCATATATCCTTATGCCGAAATACTACTCTCCATCTTGGTTGGGCCAACCTGCACCTGGAGGTGGGGTTAGGATCAAACCTCACACTGATCCAGAGGTACAAGAGGGGTACATGAAGGCATTAGACAAGTTGGTCCCCGACAGGGAGGAGTGTGCTAGATTGCGCCTTGAATTAGGCAGATACTTCAGTTGCACTGGTAACTTTGGTTCTTTCCATGCAATGGAAGACAGAGACAGATTTGATGCTCTCACATGGTGGGAAGCATATGGCGGCATGGGACTTTTGCCAAAGTTGGCAAAAAAAGTTCTCTCACAAGTTGTGAATACTTCTTCTGTAGAGAGGTGTTGGAGCACCTACAACTTCATACATAATGTGAGAAGAAATAGGTTGAATGAAAACCGAGCTAGAAGCTTGGTTTATGAGCATTACAACTTCAGGTTGTTGAGTCATTATTGTGATCGGGCATATGAGGATCAATCATATAAAGTCTGGAACAACAACCCAGAGGATGATAATCTGGAGGACGGCACTGTACATACGGAAGAATTGGAAGAAGAACTTTTGAGGGATGATGATGAAGCATCAGCAGCCATGCCACCACCACACACAGGGCCAGTCCCACCATCCAGTAGCAGTGCGGGTGCCAGTGCCAGTGCTCGATATCCAACTATTATTCCTTTGCAGATTCAGCCTCCACCTACATCCTGATGTTGCCCTCCGCCTTCTAGTCATGGTCGTGGACGTGGTACTCCTGAGAGTACTAGAAGACCACCATTGCCTCGTGGTTCTCACAAATTAGACATTTCTCGTGGGCGTGGCAAGGGGCCAGCCAATAGATAAAATAGATTTGTTGTTTACTAGTCTTTTCTATTTTCTAGTAGTTTTTATCTTTTATAACTGTTGAACGGTTGAAACTTGACTCTTTCATATTTAATGACAATTTAAGTTTGAAGTTTGAATTTGAAAGGTGAAACTTTGAAGTTGGCATTTATAAGTTTATAAGTCATTATGAATTATGAATATGATGCTTCATGAAAGTTATATGGTGATCAATGAATCAATGATGATAAATGTTATATATTGAATTTTGAAATCAATGAATCAATGATGATAAATGAATTTTGATATATATCAATGATGATAAATGTTATATATTGAAATTTGAAATCAGTGATGATAAATGTTATATATTGAATTTTGAAAGCTTGAAACCTGCAGATTGATGATTCGCAAGACTCAAGAGTCAATATGTTGTATGTTTCCAACGTGTGGGCATGTTTGATGAAGATTATAACTTCTAGATGATTGATGTTATATGATTCAATCTATGTTTTTATGTTTTTCATGTCTAATTCATCATTCTACATGCTTTTGTTGACATATATGCATCAAAATATAAAAAATATATATATATTTAAAAAAAAAACGCTCTGGACCGGGAGCTTTTGAAAATGTCGTTCCCGCTCCCGCTCCCAAGCAACCATGATTAAGACTAGCTATAGCCTATAAATGACACCAGATGTGGCACATCAGTTCCTCTCTGTTTTAGCAGAAATGACCCTACTTTCTCAGCAAGGGGCGGGACGCTATGTTCGTAAGAAACCTGGGACATCCATTTGGCCTGAGATGGCACATCAGTTCCTCACTGTTTTAGCAGTGACCCTACTTTCTCAACAAGGGGCAGGAAGCTATGTTCATAAGAAACCTGGGACATCCATTTGGCCTGAGAGGGAAGCTGGCTTTGGTGCCCAACAAGATATGTCAGAGTATGTTGCTAACAATTGGAGCAGGTGCGCAGGTCCAGTAGTGTGTCTTCCTCCAACAACTGCTGAAATCCAAGTATGTTACCAGGTGGGTAGGAAATTTGAACTTCCTCTACCAGAATAGGAGGTTCATAGAGCTTGAGATGATTAACATTAACCACATTGTGGAGGCCGAGCTGGCAAGGCAAATCTAAATGGCATGCATTTGCACCAGCCTGCTGCAGAATAGTACAGGGACCATAGTGGATGGGCTTGAGTTTATGATGTCACTGCCCCTTAAAACACTGTTTATCTAGATTAAATCAGACTCGGTCACCTATGTGAAACTGTACAGACACTCGATGTCTATCCTGGAGTTATGTATAGCAAGTCTAGGGGGGGTGAAGAGCATCAGATGCTTGGGAATGGATGCAAGCCAATTTTTGAAAGGAGGATGCCCTGTGCTGCTTCTTGTTATGGTGACGGAAGACAGCTGGAGGAAGAGAGTTGGGCAGCTTGTAAGGAGCCAACCACTGGTAACAATAATAGCCTGATTATCACTGTGCTGTAGGACATGCAGATAAGAATCCTGCTGTTTATTTTGGAGTAGTAAACACAGAGGGTTTGTACCAGGCTGCAGTTTATTACTTGGGTCTGACCATTTGGTTTATCCTGGAGTGATTTATAGCAAGCCTAGGGGGTGTGAAGAGCATCAGATATTTGGGAGTGGATGCGAGCCAATTTCTAAACAAAGAAGGATGCCCTGGCTGCTTATTGTGCTGGTGATGGCAGACAGCTGGAGGAAGAGAGATGGGCAGCTTGCAAGGGCCAACCAATGGTAACCAAAACAACCTGGAATCCCACTGTTTATTTTTGGTGTAGAAACAGATAGAGCTTGTACCAGACTGCAATTTATTACTTAGATCTACCTATTTATTTGTTTGCAAATGAAAGCCAGACGAAAAATGAAGCTGACAACCAAATAACTGTTGAAGTATCTTCCAAAAATGCTGAGTAAATGCAAATCTTTGTCAGAAACAGTGGTGAGGGAAAGGCCAAAATGCAACCAAATCTAGGAGAAAGACAGTTTGGCAGCCTGTTGGGACATGGAAGAAAGATTGACATTTTGCAGAAACAACACACCACTGTGACGATACAATTATGGTTATGGAGTGCCATCCGCAAGCCACTGATCAAATCCATAGACAGATTCCTAGGGCCATGAGGAAATGGGCAGTGGATACTATAATCCCTGCTTATGATTGGCTAGTTTAGCTTAGTTGCAAAGGGGGGTAGCAATGAAAGCCTCAATATGCAGCTGCATGGAGGGCCAGATAAAATATCTCTGCAAACAATGTAAAGTCTGCATTGTGCTGATATGGCCACCACATGAACAGGCATGAGCCTCTGAATGAGTTCTGGGCAGTCTACAGCGCTGGGAATGTGCAATTAGCTCAACTTATACAATGAGCCATCCCAGTTGTAGTAATCTAGGAAGGGTGTTCAATTAATCTCTGTGGGATGATCCAAGGCCTGTCAAACTGGACCAAAGAAAGAGTCAGCAATATATAGGTGCTCTGGTCTTCATAGCCCACACAACAGACATCCAAAAGGTTAAGTAACCAAGCTGGAGGGTGGCTCAACAAGTTGGCAACCCAGCTAGAACACCTTTCTTATATTTAATGGCCAAATGACACTGTTGTAGATAGGAGACCCATTTAAGATGCTGCTGATCCTAGAGGTTTAACTGAGAATTTAAAAATATATATATTAATGGATGGTGATCCGTATGCAAAATAGTTTCTGTGCCCAGAATGACAACTGCTTCAAAGCCTGCACGGGAGCATAAATTTATTTGCCATAGGTGCTGTAATTGAACTTGGCATCTGTCAAAGTCTCAGAGTGGTAGGCCACTGAGTGACATCCCCGTTTCAATACGGCCCCCATGGCATATTGTGAAACATTAGTCTTTATCTCAAATGGTTTTTTGCAGATCTGAAAGGTGCAGAACAGGCTCAGAACAACGTGTTGTCTTTAAATTCTGGATAGAATCATCCACTCCTTGTGTCCAAGAAAAAACAGGCTGGTTGGATCACTAATGGAGGGGGCAGGCAATGTGAAAGAATGATGAATAAAGTGCCTATAAAAATTCATGCCCCCAAGAAAACTCTTCAAGGCAGCAACAATGGAGGAATCAACCATTCAGAAAGTGCTCGGACATGGCAGGACCAACACATATCCCATTGTGATCAATAACAAAGCCCATATGGTGGATGGAGGTTTGGCCAAAACATGACTTCTTGCACTTAGCCTGCAATTTATGGGTCCAAAGTAGCTCCATCACCAAGCACACATGTTATAGGTGCTCCTGCATTTTTCTGAAAATGAGAATATCATCCAGATACACCACAATGAAATATCCAAGATGTGGGATGAAAAATATAACTGATGAGCCACATAAAGGTAGCAGGGGCATTGGTAACACTGAACAGCCTAACCAACCATTCATACAACAAAAACTTAGTCTTCCAGGTAGTTTTCCTAGTATCCCTGGGATCCATGAGGACTTGATGATAGCCCGTTGTCAAGTCCACCATGGTAAAATAGTTTGTAGAAATTCTTTGTAGATTCAAACTGCTAATTGTAATTTACTAAAACGATAGACTTGAATCTACTCCACTCATCAGAGGAAATAATTAAACGATCGTGAAATCACAAAGCATACAAGAGAAAGAATTCAATCAACTTATTACACAATGATTTCATGGGGAAAGCCACAACTAAAAACCCCTGCTATCTATATATTGCATTACTCAGAAAATATGAGAAGATTACAATGCATTGCTCAAGCCCAAGTAACCTCTGCACTATCTCTATCTATCTCACGTTGGTTCCTAGACAAGCCTTGGCCCTTGGCCAATACCTAACCAATTTTCTGCTTGCCCAAGTCCCTATTTCCTTGCGTTGTTCAATTAGGAATTAGCCCCTATTAATTAGGGAATTTCTTCATCCATAACTGCGCAATCCATCATATGCCTTCCTTTGACTGCATGCACCACCTGTACAATTTGGATGATTATACAATTAATAGTACACTGCCCTTGAACTCCAATCTCAACAAGGTAACTTGTAGATCACACATGCATGAGTTATTTATGGCTGATTTACCAGTTAACTGGTTGATCACATAGTACACACCCCAATACTTGACCTCCCACTAGTTCCTCCAACAGTTGGAACTAGTTTAACTAACTCTAACTCATAATTACTGAATTAATTAATTACAACTCAAAATAAATTCAACTAGGGCTCCTATAAAGTAGTAGGCAATCTACATGACTCAAGTTTGGCCCTCAACTCGAATTAACTGAACCAACTAAGTCAAACTAGCTTATTTAACTCATACAAATTGTCATGTGATGTGGAATTACAATTTTCTTGACAATCTACATGACTCAAGCTTGACCCTCAACTCGAATTAACTAAACCAACTAAGTCAAACTAACTTAGTTGACTCGTACAAATTGTCATGTGATGTGGAATTACAATTTTCTTCTAATTTAATTCAAGGGAAAATTAAATTAGAATCTTTCTTGGTGCCATTTTCAGCACTCCCTCTCAGTAAGAAAGGGATTATCAGATACCCCAATCCTACCTCTATGCCTCTTGACAATGTCTCAGTCAAGATATTTGCATCTTGTTCCTCTGTAGGAATGTACTCTAGCAACATAATCTGCCTCTGCACACAATCTTTGAGATGGTGGTATCGGATGTCGATATGCTTGGACCTATCATGAAAAAGTGGATTCACATAGAGTTTGATAAACTTTGGTTGTCATAGTAAATCACTATAGGATCCATCTGCTGACCAAATAACCCAACAAGGATCTTTCTTATCCAGATAGCCTCACAAGTTGCTTGACTAGCATCCATGTACTCTACTTCTGTTGAATTGAGGGCAACTGATCTCTGCTTCCTGTTGTACCAGGAAACTGTTGCTGACCCGATGCTGAAGATTTCGCTTGATGTGCTCTTCTTGTCTGATGGATTCCCTGCCCAATCTGCATCTGTGAATGAAGCTTCACTCCCTTTGTCCGTTTGTACCGAAGACCAAAATTAGTAGTGCCTCTGAGGTATCTTAACACATGTTTAGTTGCCTTCCAAATTCCAATAGAGTTGGTTGGCTTAACCATTGCTTGACGAAGTTGGTTAACTACATAACAAATGTCCAGTCGTGTGTTCATCAAGTACATAAGTGAACACACAAGCTATTTGTAAATGGTAGCCTCTACCACTTTGCTTGAAGTAGCATCTTCCTTCATCCAATTCCCTGCTAGAGGAGTCTCCATGGGTTTTTTGCTCTCCATTTGAAACTTCTTCAGTATCTCATTGGCATACTTGCCCTGAGAGACAAACAGTTCCCCATCTTCTTGCCAAATTTCCAATCCAAGTAAATAATGCATGAGCCCCTATTATTTTGTAATATTCCTAATTAGCGACAGCTAATTGGAATATTCGATTTTGTTTAGTTTTGCCGTCTATAGTTTGTAAATAATAAAAAGTGAGTGGAGAGGGTCTAACTCACTTAAGTGAAATAAAACACCCTCCTAGTAGCACAACGTTGTGACTTACGGGGGAGCCAAGGGGGCCAAGCACCACGTAGAGAGGGGGCCTATGTTAGCTCTAGAAGCTTCTACCCAGGAGAGATTGGACACGTGGCAAGAGATGGAGGCTACGTTGAGGAGATGGCCTTGGGATTGGAGGAAGGCCAACGTTATAAAAGAAGGGGGAGCCTTCTCATTTGATTCATTCTGTTGTTGATGATATTGAGCTAGACGTTTTGTCTTCTTGAGCACGCTGGTTGTTTAGCCTGTCTGCAGCACTGTTTAGTGCATTGAGTGTCTCCAGTCGGAGATCTCGCCCTTAGCCCCGAGGGACTTCGAGTGCCTGCTCGAGCAAGGTTATTTCTTCAATATTTTGTGAGAGGTTTGTTGTTTGGGTTTGCTGCGGAGCTGTGTTTTAGTAGAGACTGCGCAGTCACTCGGAGAGAGGACGCAGTTCATTTTGGAGGAGCTCCGGATCGGGATTTCTTCAGGAGATTTAGCCGAGATTTTAAGCAGAGGATCAGCCTTTGCCTGTAGGAGGATTTTGGTGGAGTTTGAGGCGGTGTTTCAGCTATTCTCATTTAGCCTCTGCGCAGAGCCTGGGAGGCCAGCGTAATTCCCTGAGGAAGTATTTTCTGGTGATTTTCGGGGGACCGCCATTTTTGATATGGTTTCTGGGTTTTGTCAAGATTGGTGAGTAGAGGAGGATTGCAGATTTTCAGCTCATTCCGGCAAGGGGATCAGCCCCTAGTCTTCAGTTCATTCCAGTAGTAGCAGCTACACGGCAGTTTTCCAGTAGCTGGGACACAGTTTAGAGAGCAGCCATTTCCTGTATATTCTGAGAGCATTTCTTCACTTGCCTTGAGCAAGATTAGGTGCCATCATTCTGATCACCTATTGTACTTCATTATATTTCTCAAATTAATAAAATGGCTTAGCATTTCCTCTCTATGTTTCTGGATGAGTTGCCGTATTTTCTTTCTATGCTATTATATGTCTGCTGCACTGTTATTTTTATATATTCTTGAGCATTCTAGTTCTATACCACTTGGTGTGTTTATCTTTCACTCTTAGACAGAGTCTGGAAAGGGCCACGTAGCCTCCGGATCTCGTCCTCTTTCCAGAGGCGGTATATCCGGTAAATGCCCTCCCAGTCTATCTCTGGTTGGAGTTTGCCGTGTTTTAGAGATACCCCGAAACGGGATATTACGGTGGTATCATGGGTTAGTTGCGGCAACTGTAGTCTATGACATAGGAGGGAAACCATATTTGTTATAGGCGGAAATGCAGGGGCAGCTCAAACATAGGGTGAAACACCTACGGAGAGGAGAGCGTGTTCGAGTGGTGGACACGAGAAGCGAGGAGAAGGCACAGCGAGCGGAGAAACGGGGAGGAGCACATCGTGAATTCGAGAAGAGAGGGCGGAAGTGGCGAGGGATGACATAAGCCAAACACTATGAGGAGGCACTCACTCCAATGGGGTGCGGGGTCTGAAGCTGAGCAGTTGAGCGATGGGTGAGAGGGTCCCGGACAGTGGGGCTGAATGGCATGAGATCATGAGACCCCACGAGTTTTCCAGGTAGGGGAGGGATCAGGTACATCCCATCATTTGCCGGAGCATGGTGTTGCTCAGCGTGATACTCCTCAGCCGATGGCTTCACGTGCACCTACCCGCTCTACTATGCCCACTTTCTTGGGAGCAGACATAGGGGCAGGAGCCTAGCAGGAGGCAGAGCCCGGACACATGGGCGAGTATTTTGCAGAGTATCAGGCCTATGGGTAGGAGTTCAGGGATGCTCTCTCATTCCGAGATTTTGTTCAGCTCCAATGGGACAGTAGACCCCGCGACCATCATAGAGGGCACCGACATTATCATGATGGAGATACCCACCGCACATCTAGCAGATTCCATTTGCCTACATTTGATGGCTCATCAAACAGTTCGGCAAAGTCTTGGGTGGAGAAGCTGGACATCTATTTCCAGCTTAACCAGATGTCGGAGACGGAGGCCATCAAGGTGGCGACATTACATTTGGATGGTGAGGCCCAGGACTGATGGTTCCATGGGATGGTTACACTCGGACACTCTACAGTGACGACATATGTCGAGTTTACCAGGAGGTTGATGGAGTGTTTTGACCGAAGGGATCCGGAACAGCATTTTGTTGAGCTGACGAGGCTCATGCAGACAGGGAGCCCAGAGACATACATCACAGATTTCTTGAGGGTTTCGGTCATGGTGCCAGATCTATCCACGGCACGGATGATCTATATGTTTGTGGAGGGATTGGCAGAGCCACTTCGAGGTCTAGTCAGATCTACTAGACCGGCTACACTCCAGGATGCTATCAGCAGGACCAGGGACTTACAGGATGCATTGCCTAGGACGCGGACACCTTACCCCCAGAGACAGGGCTTCCAGCCCAAGGGGAAGGATGTGAGGGTTCCTCCTCCAAAGGGGAATCCGAGACGGGCACAAATAGATGATGATGCCAGGGGGGAGTTGAGGAAGAAGCGACTGTGCTTCACTTTTCAGGAGCCGTGGGCACCAGGGCATAGGTGTGATGTTGGCAAAGCACACTTCATTGAGGTCTTCTCCGATGATAGCGGGGAAGAGGATGAGGAGGATGATGAGGATGCAGGAGATAGTCAAACGACCCAGGATCAGTTGCCGCCTCCACCTCTAGGGACTGGAGGTGCAGCTTTTGCACCCACAGGAGGGACCCTTGCCGCCCTGTGAGGAGTTCCCAAGTATTTGACGCTGCGCGTAAGAGGGACAGTACGTGGCCAGCGAGTGTCAGTTTTGGTTGACAGTGGGGCAACCCACAACTTCATTGATGCAGAGATGGTCGAGCGGAGAGGTATACCGACCGAGAGCTTTGACGGATTTTCAATCTTGGTCTCAGGAGCCCAGACGATGCAGTGTGCCCGATATGTTCCAGAGTTGGCAGTGACGATGGGTACCTACACCGTGACCGATCACTTTTTCGTGGTCAACATACCAGATACCAATGTGGTATTGGGTGTTCAGTGGTTGATTACTCTGGGAAAGGTCACCACGGATTGGGAGGCCTTAGAGATGGAGTGGGATGATAAGAAGACCGGGAAGCATGAGAAGATCCGCGGGATGCACACTTACCCACCTCAGACAGTTTCAGCACACCGGATGGAGGCAGATTTCCGGAAGGGAGACATAGAGTGGGCGGTTGAGTTGCGGGCATCAGAGGTAGAGACCACCGGTCGAGCCGTTCATCCGGATATACAGGCCATCCTTGACAGGTATGATGCAGTGTTTGGGGATATACCACCACGTCGGCCACCGGACCGAGGGTTTGAGCACACCATTGAGCTTGAGCAGGGTATTCAGGCGGTGATCACTACCCCCTATAGGCATCCCAAAGCCTATCGGGATGAGATTGAGCGGGCCATCTAGGAGTTGTTGGCTCTTGGGCACATCAGACCGAGCACGAGTCCGTTTTCTTCTTCCGTAGTGTTGGTGAAAAAGAAGGACGGCACCTTGAGGATGTGCATTGATTATAGGGCCCTGAACAAGAAGACCCTGAAGAACAGGTATCCTATACCCAGGATCGATGAGTTGATGGATGAGCTGAGAGGAGCCAAGTTCTTCTCGAAGATTGATTTGAGATCGGGGTACCATCAGATTCGTGTGAGGGAACAGGACATTCCCAAGACCGCCTTCAGGTGTCATTATGGGCATTTTGAGTTTTTGTTTATGCCTTTTGGGCTGACCAATGCACCAGCCACTTTTCAGTCTTGCATGAACCATATCTTCCGCAGTCATCTGAGGAAGTTTGTATTGGTTTTCTTCGATGACATACTCATATACAGCAGGACTTGGGAGGAGCATCTCCAACATATAGAGGCAGTACTACGCATCTTGGAAGAGCAACAGTTCTATGCTAAGCTCTCCAAGTGTGAGTTTGGGATGACGGAGATGTTGTATTTGGGTCACATTATTGGAGTGGACGGAGTGAGGGTCCATGAGGAGAAGATTAGAGCCATCAGAGATTGGCCGGAGTCGAGGAACGTAACGGAATTTCGAGGGTTCATTGGTATATGTACCTATTACAGGAAGTTCGTCAGAGGTTTCTCACCGCTTGCTGCACCCCTTACAGATCTTACGAAGAAGGGGGCATTCAGTTGGTCGGATACAGTGCAGCATGCCTTTGACAGGCTCAAGGAGGTGATGAGTAGTTGCCCAGTGCTTGCATTGCCAGATTTTACGCAGCCATTTGTCTTGGAGTGTGATGCGTCGAGAGAGGGGATCGGCGCAGTATTGATGCAAGGGGGACACCCTATAGCCTTTGAGAGTCGGAAGCTCCTTCCGCACGAGAGGTTGTATTCTATATACGACAAGGAGATGTTGGCAATCATGCATGCCTTGGCCAAATTCCAGCAGTATTTGGTAGGGAACATGTTCAGGGTGAGGACTGATCACAATAACCTCAAGTTCGTTTTAGAGCAGAAGCAGCTACATGAGAGGCAACAGAAGTGGATCAATAAGGTCCAAGCATATGACTTTGACATTGAGTATGTCAAGGGTAAGAATAACGTAGTAGCAGATGCCCTTTCACGTAGACCAGCCACGTTATCTCTTATGAGCTTGGATACAGATTGGAGGGCTCGACTTTTAGTGGAGTACTCCAAGGATAGATTTGCATGTGAGGTGCTAGATGGACAGGTGGAAGATGAAAGGTACAGGGTGGTTGATGAGATCATCTACTACAGGGACATGATCTTCTTGATTGAAGGGTCTCAGCTTAAGAAGAAGATACTCCAGGCATCACATGATTCTCCATTGGCAGGCCATTAGGGGTTTACCAAAACCTACAGGGCCATTAGAGAGAGGTTCTTATGGAAGGGCCTCAAGGAGGACGTACTCTAGCACATCAGGGAGTGCGATGTTTGTCAGAGGAACAAGGGGGAGATGAGCCATCCCGCAGGATTATTGCAACCTCTTCCCATTTCAGAGGGGAAATGGGAGAGCATTTCGATGGACTTCATCACAGGGTTGCCCATGGTGCAGGGCAAGGGTTGTATCTTTGTCTTCGTTGATTGGCTGACAAACTATGCACACTTTTTCACCATATCCGCGCATTACACAGCAGCACAGGTGGCCGAGCTGTTCTTCAGAGAGGTCTTCAGGCTGCATGGTCTTCCTAAGACCATCATCAGTGACAGGGACAACCGCTTCATGGCAGATTTTGGCAGGAGCTTTTCCGGCTGGTGGGGACGGAGTTGACACCGAGTACCAGTTATCACCCACAGACGGATGGACAGGCGGAGATAGTTAACAAGTGGCTGGAGGGCTACTTGCATAACTATGTCAGTGGGCAGCAACGAGCATGGTTGAGATGGTTGCATTTGGGGGAGTACTGCTACAACACGACACATCACATGTCCATTGGTATGTCACCGGTTTATGCTTTGTATGGGTATCATTCCTTATCTTTTGCTGATGTGATGTTCGGTGCTAGCAAGGCTCCTCAAGCCAAGATGTGGATCCAAGAGAGTTAGGACATTCTCCGAGCTTTCAAGGACAATATGGCTACAACAAAAAACCAACAGAAGCTGTATGCCGACAGAGGTCGGGTGGAGAGACAGTTTGAGGTAGGGGACTTGGTCTACCTACGATTACAGCCATACCAACAGTCGTCGCTGAAGCAAAAGGGAGCTGAGAAGCTCAAGCCTCGCTTTTACGGGCCATACAGGGTGATATGCAGGATTGGGCAGGTTGTGTATGAGTTGGAACTGCCCCAAGGCAACAAGATCCACAACATTTTTCATGTATCATGCCTGAAGAAGGCGCTGGGGCAGCAGGTGACAGTGACAGAGGAGCTACCACCCACGGATGATGAGGGGCACTTGGTGTTGCAGCCAGAGGCTATTATTGATACCAGGGAGAGGCAGCTACGGAGCAGGACAGTCCGGGAATTCTTGGTGAGGTGGAAGAATTTGCCAGATGAGGATGCCACTTGGGAGAGTGAGAAGATTTTGCAGCATCCATCACTTCAGTTGCTTGAGGACAAGCAACATTTTGCCGGGGGAGACTGTAATATTCCTAATTAGCGACAGCTAATTGGAATATTCGATTTTGTTTAGTTTTGTCGTCTATAGTTTATAAATAAATAAAAAGTGAGTGGAGAGGGTCTAACTCACTTAAGTGGAATAAAACACCCTCCTAGTAGCACAACGTTGTGACTTAAGGGGGAGCCAAGGGGGCCAAGCACCACGTAGAGAAGGGGGCCCACGTACACTCTAGAAGCTACTGCGCAGATGAGGATGAGCACGTGGAGGAGAGAGAGGCTATGTTGGGGTTTTGGAGGGAAACCAACGTTATAAAAGATGGAGGAGCCTTCTCATTTCATTCATTCTGTTGTTGATGATATTGAGCTAGACGTTTTGTCTTCTTGAGCACGCTGGCTGTTTAGCCTGTCTGCAGCACTGTTTAGTGCATTGAGTGTCTCCAGTCGGAGATCTCGCCCTTAGCCCCGAGGGACTTCGAGTGCCTGCTCGGGCAAGGTTATTTCTTCAGTATTTTGTGAGAGGTTTATTGTTTGGGTTTGCTGCGGAGCTGTGTTTTAGTAGAGACTGCGCAGTCACTGGGAGAGAGGACGCAGTTCATTTTAGAGGAGCTCTGGATCAGGATTTCTTCAGGAGATTTAGCCGAGATTTTGAGCAGAGGATCAGCCTTTGCCTGTAGGAGGATTTTGGTGGAGTTTGAGGCGGTGTTTTAGCTATTCTCATTTAGCCTATGCGCAGAGCCTCGGCGGCCAGCGTAATTCCCTAAGGAGGTATTTTCTGGTGATTTTTGGGGGTCGGCCATTTTTGATATGGTTTCTGGGTTTTGTCGCGATTGGTGAGTAGAGTAGGATTGCAGATTTTCAGCTCATTCCGACCAGGGGATCAGCCCCTAGTCTTCAGTTCATTCCAACAGTAGCAGCTACACGGCAGTTTTCCAGCTGTTGGGACGCAGTTTAGAGAGCAGCCATTTCCTGTATATTCTGAGAGCATTTCTTCACTTGCCTTGAGCAAGATTAGGTGTCATCATTCTGATCACCTATTGTACTTCATTATATTTCTCAGATTAATAAAATGGCTTAGCATTTCCTCTCTATGTTTCTGGATGAGTTGCCGTATTTTCTTTCTATGCTATTATATGTCGGTTGCACTATTATTTTTATATATTCTTGAGCATTCTAGTTCTATACCACTTGGTGTGTTTATCTATTACTCTTAGACAAAGTCTGGAAAGGGCCAGGTAGCCTCTGGATCTCATCCTCTTTCAGAGGCGGAATATTCGGTAAATGCCCTCCCAGTCCATCTCTGGTTGGAGTTTGTCGTGTTTTAGAGATATCCCCGAAACGGGATATTACATCTTTCATCTCGAATTCTCTAGCCAAATCCTCTTTGCAAGATTTTATCAGCTTCTCATCACCTGTTAGAATTAAGTCATCGACATATAATACTATAATCAATAGTTTACCTTCAACTACAATATGGTAAAGGTTTGCATCTGCTTCACTTTTGGTGAAGCCCAACCCAGTGAAATAGTTGTCGAACCTGGTGTACCAAGCACAAGGTGCTTGTTTCAATCCATACAACGCTCGCTTGAGTCTGCACACATATGACTCTCTATTGAAGGTCTCGAATCCTTCCAGTTGCTCTATGTACACCACTTCCTCGATCACTTCGTTGAGGAAAGTTGTCTTCACATCCATTTGATGTATCTTCCATCCCATCTGCGCTAAAAGTGCTAAAATTGATCGGATTGAATAGTACATTGTTACTGGAGCAAAGTTCTCCTCGTAATCAATTCCCTCCACCTAAGAGAACCCCTTGGCCACAAATCTAGCTTTGTGTTTCTCGACACTCCCATATGTTGCTTGCTTCAACTTGTTGATCCACCTGGAACCTACCACTGACTTGTCCTCTAGCCATGGGACTGTTAATTTCTGGTAGCATCGGATGTACTCTAAGTCTCAAATTTTGCAGGGAGGCTTAGACACGTGTATTCCAAAGAACCCAAAAAGCATTTTGGGAAATTCCACCCAGATTGTGTTTTATTAAAATAATTAATTATTTTTAATGGGAGCCTAAGTTTAAACTTAGGGAATTAAAATAATAAAAGGGTATTAATAAAACAGGGTGTGAATCTTCTAGAAAAAGACGGAGATCAAGTCAAGATAATCTTAGTCGTTGATTAGCGATTTAATTTCGATCATTGAAGTCTCAACAAGAAGATTATAAGGACTTGATGGGTATTTGGAAAGACACATCGGGTAGATGCTCAGTTACCCAAGAAGATTGATTTTCTCACTGGCTGAAGTTTGGCAAGAGAAAATCGAATCAGATGGAGAGTTGTAGGTTGGAGAGAGAGGGCATCAGCAAGAGCTGAGAGTGCAGGATCAGACCGGAGGAAGTGGCGCAGAGGAGAGATAGTGCAGAGGCTGAGACGCAGTGACAGGGACAGCGCAGAGGTTGAGACGCAGTGACAGGGACAGCACAGAGGCTAAGACGCAGTGACAGGGACAACGCAAAGGCTGTGATGTTGGGACTGCGCAGTCACTACACAAAGGTTGACGCAATGAGACGCATAGAAGCTATAGGGCCTCTCCAGGGTCATAATTTCACTATGGAGCGTGTGAGAAAATTGTTTGTAAATTTCTAACAGATATTCCTCTTCTATTTCACTGGTTATATTTTGTACAAGAGATTTTGCTGAAGAATAATAAAGAAACCCTCGTCTGTTCATCAATTTTCCCACTTTAGGTTTTCCCGGGGACGATTGTCCAAAAATAACTGTCATTGTGATTGTACTTGTGCTAGTATTTTTCCTTGCATTTACTTTCCATAGAATTTTTAATTGTGAAGACTACAGTGTATTTCATTTCGATATTTACCATAGCACACGATAAATAATTTGTTCAGTTAAGTTACAAATAGAAGAAATATAATTAGTTGTTGCAATAGGATTCCGGGTAGCAGAATTTTCACATGTTGTCAGAGCTAAGAAAACAAATCCAAAAGAGCCAACGCTGAACAGAAGAGGGAGATCAAGATACTACATAGGCAGTAAATCGAATCCCCTAAGGGATTGCGTAGTCCAGTCCAGGAGGGCAATTTTTTGTGGAAAAATCTCTCTAAGTGAGTCGACAGAGAGAGATTTTCGGATCGGAATTTGCTAGTGACAGAGGGAGTAGTGCAACAGCTTCAGCGCAGAGCAGTCTGCAAGTGGGACGCAGTTTTTGGTGGGCAGCAAAAGTGTCAGAAATCTTAGGAAAAATAGCACAGATAAGTATGGAAAATCTAGATGACTCTGAATTATCTTCCAAATTGGAAGAAGACTTCGCATGCTTGTCAAGTTCAACATCTGCAAGTGTTTGGTACATTGATAATGGGGCTTCAACTCACATGACTAGAGTATGAGAATATTTATCGAGCTGTCAAGAAGAGTTGATGGACTTCCATACCACTATGGGAAACAAAACGAAATGCACTCCAGCAGGGAGAGGCACCATAGCGTTTCAGACAGAGGCAGGAACTAGCATCAGAGCCACTAATGTGTTGCATGTGCCTGAGTTAGGAATGAATTTGATTTCAGTGTCCCAGCTACTGGACAAGGGATACGATGTATACTTCATCGGAAATAAGGTATATGTCAAACATCCAAGCTGGAAGAAGATGAGACAAATTGGAGCTTGAAGCAATAGACTACGCAGATTGCAGCTCGAGTCTCTAATGGCAATGATAGGCAGCAATCTTGATGGCGAAAAAGATCTGAATGAACTATGGCACAAGCGAATGGGACACTTGCACCACGGAGCACTAAGGATGCTCAGAGAGTGTCACTGGAGTTCCAATCCTCAGTACTAAGCATGATGACGTATGCAAAGGATGCGTACTAGGAAAGTACGCTAAGACAGCTTGTCCCAGAAGTGACAACTGAGTAGAAGGCGTATTAGGATAGACAGTTTTGGCCCAATGTCCACTAGAGCTCTTAGCGGTGGTGAATACTTTGTCACCTTCATTGATGATTACTCCAGAAAAACCTAGATCTACTTCCTAAAGACCAAGGATGAGGTCTTTGATCAGTTCAGACAATTTAAAGCTCTCGTGGAGAACATGACAGGGAAAAAGATAAAGGCATTGTGCTCAGATAACGATGGAGAATATGTGGACAGAGACTTCACAGATTTATGTGCAAAGGAGGGCATCAAAAGGGAGTTTACATCTCCATACAATCCACAGCAGAATGGAGTAGTGGAGCGGAAAAATAGAACTATTGTTGGGGCAACAAAGGCTATGTTATATGACCTAGACTTGCCTAGATTCTTATGGGCAAAGGCATGTAACACAACGGTGTATATTCAAAATAGAATGCCTCACGAGCATTGGGGAAGAAAACGCCTAAAGGAGTCTTCACAGGGAGAGCCGAAAGTGAGCCACCTCAGGATATTTGGAAGTATGGCATATTGTCACATTCCAGATGAAAAGCGTAGTAAACTGGATCAGACTACATAAAAGGGTTATCTCATAGGACATAGCGAGACCTCGAAAGCATATAGAATCTACATTCCTAGCAACAAGAAAATTGTAGTAAGGCGAGATGCAAAGTTCATGGAAGATAGAGCTTTTAGGAAATCTCGTGAGATGCCAACAGAAGATCAATCAGCAGATGTTCCTTTAGTCCAATAGCAGCAGGGGCAACAGGGAGGACATGAAGGAAGACAGACACCAGGATCAAGTACAATGACCAGTACCAGCATTTCCTCAGGAGGAGAAGATCCTGGCAGTTCTCAGTAGATGGAACAGCAGGAACAAGAGGAGGAATTGAGAAAGCCTCCTACCACCAGTGGTAGAACCAGTAGGGAGGTACGGCAGACACTGAGGGACGCAGAGGAGTTCATTGGAGCTCCCAGGGCCGACAAAAGGCAGCGTAGACAACCTGGCAGATACCAAGCCTTGGTAGCTCGGGTAGAAGAACCTTCCAGTTTTCAGGAAGCCGTACAACACCAAGTATGGGTGGATGCCATGGTAGAAGAGTATAGTTCTATCATGACGAATGATGTCTGGGAAGTCGTACCTAGACCTAAGGATAGATCATTTGTAGGATTAAGATGGATCTACAAGATCAAGTATGCTGTAAATGGTAGCGTGGAGAAGTGCAAGGCCAGATTCGTGGCAAAGGGGTACGCGCAGAAGGAAGGAATTGACTATGAGGATACCTTCACCCTTGTAGCCAGATATACCTCCATCAAATCTGTCATATCCCTAGCAGCTCAGATGGGATGGGAGATTCACCAGATGGATGTCAAGACAACATTCTTGAACGGAGTGATAGAAGAGGTGTACATAGAATAGCCTGAAGGCTTCAAGGCCCATGAGAAGAGAACTCATGTATGCAAATTGAAGAAAGCCCTGTATGGGCTCAAGCAGGCACCCAGAGCATGGTATGGTCGGATTGATAGCTACTTGCAGCAGTTGGGATTCGTCAAGAGTGATGAAGATCCCAATCTCTACTATCTGATGGTGGAGAATGAGCCACTAATTCTGGTATTATATGTAGATTATTTTCTTACAGGATCATCCAAGCTTATAAAGGACTGCAAGAAGAATCTTGAAGCAGAATTCGACATGAAGGATATTGGGTTGGTGCACTATTTTCTAGGGTTGGAAGTTTGGCAAAAAAATGGAGAGATCTTCCTTGGGCAAGGAAGATATGCTATGGGAGTTTTGAAGAGATTCAGAATGTAAGATTGCCGACCCATGGTGGCACCTATGATCACCAACTGGAAGAAAATAGATGCATCAGGGGACAAGGAAGTAGACCCCACCTTGTACAGACAACTTATTGGGTCACTCCTGTATCTAGTCAACACCAAGCCAAACATTTGTTTTGCTGTCAACACACTTAGTCAATTCATGGTGGAACCGAAAAGGGTACATTGGGCAGCAGCTAGGCACATTCTCAGATATGTGCGTGGAACAATCAGATATGGGTTGAAATACACCCAAGGAGATGATGTCAGATTGAGCGGGTTCACAGATGCAGAATGGGCAAGGAGTTGAGCAGACCGAAAAACTACCTTTGGGTACTGTTTCAGTGTTGGATCAGGAATGATCTCTTGGTGCAGCAGGAATCAGAGGTCGATAGCTCTAAGCTCCGCAGAAGCAGAATATATGGCAGCTAGCACAGCAACGTGCGAAGCCATATGGCTTAGGAAGCTTCTTGTGAGCTTGTTCAGGAAGAGGATGGAAGCGACCAATGTTTACTGTGATAATCAAAGTTGTATCAAGCTCTCTGAGAATCCAATATTTCATGATCAATCGAAAAATATAGATATCAAATGTCACTTTATCAGAGACCGTGTTCAGCGTGGGGCAGTACAGCTACAGTATGTCCCCACAGGAGATCAAGTAGCAGACGTACTCACAAAGGCTCTAGGAAGAGCTAAGTTCATTCAGTTCAAGAAGCAGATGGGTATGGTTGAGACCCCGTTTCAGTAGCAGAATCAGATGGGTCCTCAGTTACAGCAGCAGCAGATAACAGAGAGTTGCAGTGCAGTAGAAGTTGGCAGCAATACGCAGGGTTAGCAGCAGCACAGATGCAGCAGCGTAGTAGTTGTTGGGCAGCAATGTCAGACATCAGCAGTGCAGAGGGAGATGTTACAGAATCAGTGTAGTGCTTCAGCGGGATGCATTACTAGAGCACATTCCTCGCTAAGAAGGAGTGTTGATTTCTGGTAGCATCGGATGTTCTCTACGTCTCAAATTTTGTAGGGAGGCTTAGACACATGTATTCCAAAGAACCCAGAGAGCATTTTGGGAAATTCCACCCGGAAAATAATTAATTATTTTTAATGGGAGCCTAAGTTTAAACTTAGGGAATTAAAATAATTAAAGGTTTTTAATAAAACAGGGTGTAAATCTTCTAGAAAAAGAAGGAGATCAAGTCAAGATAAACTTAGTCGTTGATTAGTGATTTAATCTCGGTCGTTGAAGTCTCAACAAGAAGATTATAAGGACTTTATGGGCATTTGGAAAGACACACCGGGAAGATACTCAGTTACCCTACAAGATCGATTTTCTCACTGGCTGAAGTTCGGCAAGAGAAAATCGAATCAGAGGGAGAGTTGCAGGTTGGAGAGAGAGGGCATCAGCAAGAGATGGGAGTGCAGGATCAGACCGAAGGAAGCAGCACAGAGGAGGGACAGCACAGAGGTTGTGACGCAGTGCCAGGGACAGCGCAAAGGCTGTGACGCTAGGACTACACAGTCACTATGCAGAGGTTGACGTAGTGAGACGCAGAGAAGCTATAGGGCCTCTCCAAAGTCAGAATTTCACTGTGGAGCATGTGAGAAAATTGTTTGTAAATTTCTCACAGATATTCCTCTTCTATTCTGCTGGTTATATTTTGTTCAAGAGATTTTGCTAAAGAATAATAAAGAAATCCTCATTTGTTGCACCGGTTTTCCCACATTGGGTTTTTCCGAGGACGATTGTCCAAAAATAACTGTCATTGTGATTGTACTTGTGCTAGTATTTTTCCTTGCATTTACTTTCCGCAGAAATTTTTAATTGTGAAGACTGCAGTGTATTTCATTTCGATATTTACCGTAGCACACGATAAATATTTTTTTCAATTAAATTACAAATAGAAGAAATCTAATTAGTTGTTGCAATAGGATTTCCGGTAGTGGAATTTTCACAGGGACCACTTCCCAAGCACTGTTCCTGATAATGGAATCATATTCCTCTAGCATGGCATCAACCCATACTGGTTGCTGCATTGCTTCCTCAAATGAGGATGGCTCAGTCTCTACACTCTCGCTCATCAGAGCCATGTAGCCAGTGTACCGATCTGTGACCTCCTCTGCCTGTGCTGTGATGTGGGTGCTCCCACATTCTCTCTAGCATCATGCATCAATCTGTCGGCCTCTCTAGTGCACTTCCTTCCATCTCTGGATGTCTCTGCATGAGTGGGTACTTCCACTCTCTGCTCCTCTGCTTGTGGTTGCTCCACAACATCCTGAGGTTCTTCCTTTGGAGCTAAAAGCACCTCATCTGCATGCAACTGAAGCTCCCTCTCAAGGGAACATCTCATGGCCTTCTCTTCATCGAACTTCACATCTATACGAACAAATGTCATCCTGTGAGATGGCAGGTACACTCGATAGTTGTGAGGTGTATCAGTGTACCCCGAAAATATGCCCAACTCAGCTGTTGGTTCTAGCTTCTTCCTTGCATCCTTGGAAACATGACAATAAACTAATGAACCAAAGATCCTGCAGTGTGCCACATCTGGTTTCTTACCTGAAAAAAGCTTCTTCTAATGTACTCATCCCGAGAATCCGATGAGGACTCCTGTTCTACACATATACCATTGCGTTGGATGCTTCAGCCCACAAATGCAACGGTAGGCCCTAATCATGCAACATCGCCCGTGCAGCTCCCACAATACTTTTGTTCTTCCTTTCAGCAACCCCATTCGGTTGTGGGTTATGGGGTGCTATCAACTGCCGTCAAATACCTTTTGATGCACAAAATTTTTTGAACTTATTCGACACATATTCTCCACAGTTATCGCTCATAAGAGCCTTCACTTTCATGCTAGTTTCTTTCTCAACAAGTGCTTTGTATTCACAAAATTTTGAGAATGTTTGGTCTTTCTTTTGCATGAAGAATATCCAACACTTACGTGAGAAATCTCTACAAATATAACATAATACTTGTGCTTGGTCGTGGAGGTTGTCGAGAAAGGTCCACACACATCTGAGTGAACTCTTTCAAGGATCGCTTGCGCTCGACTGTCCTTATCATGAAATGTGGCTTTGGTGTACTTCACCAATGTACACCCTTTGCATGTATCACACTGCTCTAATGCACCCTTGGGAAGTCCTGTAGAAATCTGTTGCATGATCTTCAAAGCTCCATGGTGCAAATGGCCAAGTCGCCTATGCCATAATTCACCGATGTCTCGACTCGATCCGCTTCACTTGTCCCGTGGCTATTTGACGAAGGAAAGCCTTTCCTTTGCTAAATATCACATCGTAGCCACGGTCTTCCAACATGGCAGCTGAAACTAAATTCTTCTTCAGACTCGGAACATACATGACATATTTTAATGTGAGAAGAGAATCAGGCTACCTCTAAAAAGTAACAGTACCGATGTCGGGCACGCTATACCTTCCATCATCTCCCATCTCGATGTGCATCTAAAGGTCCTTCTCCTCCAAGTCGCTGAAAAATTCTTTGTTGCCCGTCATATGGAATGTGGCTCCACTATCCAGATACCACACACTACCCATCACCGATGTCACCATGCATGCAATGAGGGTGAAATCCAACTCGAATTGTGAAGCAAGAGCTTCACCTGTCATTCCTCCTAAGGGCTTCTTGTCGGCCTTCGTGTGCGGACACTTCGTGGCATAGTGTCCCAGCTCATGACAGTGGAAACATTTAATCTTCAACAAGTCCTTCTTGTCTGCCTGACCAGAATATCCTTTGGATTAGGATTTCTTCCCTTTCACTTTCTTTTCCTTTCCATCCAAGCACAATTCTCCTCATCATCATGCTTGGATGAGGTTCCATCTCTAGTGTTATGCCTTATCTCTTCTTGCACCAAGACGAACCTCAAACGCTCCCACTCTAGTAGCTTCTCCCTCCCATTTACCAAATCTTGGTAGTTGACCAAATCATCTTCAACAATTGTAACACCAACACTCCCAAGCTCATCCCGACATTGGGTGAACTTGCTCAAGTATTGTGGTATTGTGTCTCCCTTTTCCAACTTGATTTTCCAAAGCTTGTCCTTTAGTCCCAGCTTCCTGTGGTCATTGTTGTTCTGAAACAAGTTTGTCAAGGCTTTCCACATTGCATATGGAGTCTCCTTTCTATGGAGGTTTGAGACGATATGATCTCGAACTCTTTCCAGTAAGATCCAGTAAGGTTTGAGACGATATGGCTACATTCTTCTTCCAATCTGCTAGATTCTATGCATCAACAGTTGTTGGTTTCGGAACATTGCTATCAATGTATTCCTTCAACCCATTATCTTCCATGACTGCTTCCATCCGTTCCTTCCAAGAAATTTAATTCGAGCTACCCTTAAGGGCATACTCGAGCCTGAGGCCATAAAACGCCATCCTAATCCCGTTACTAGCTCTGAAGAATAGATCTGCAAAACTTGTTCCTCCTGCAAAGACAACTTCGTATTCTTCTCTTCTATAGTGATTTCAACTTTGATACCTGTGAAAATTTATGAATGTTACAATTATGCAGAAATCTTACTGTTAGATCTGGTTATGCTCCTCCTACTTAATTAAGTTATTAACTGAGAATTTCAAATTAATATCGAAGCAAAACACATAACAGACTTTCACCAATTCTGATCTAGAAAAAGTACGTGCACACATAGACAAAGTGACAGTAATTTTCTAGACAAATAGTCCCCGGAAAAACCCAATGTGGGAAAACCAGTCTTCTGGCTGCTGGAGGGTTTTTATTATTAAGAATATTCTGAATACAACAAATCTGGGTTCCAGATCTGGAAAACCCGATAGAGATAAAATAGATCTGCAACTCATCTGTTGTTCTGAAGCCAAAATAATGACTGATCCACACCCTCAAATGGATTTACAAGACTCAGCCAAAATTAGGCCCTAGAAACCCCAGTGCTACCCCTGAAGCCTCTGAAGCCCCTGCGTCCCTCAGCGCTGGCCTGGAAAGGGTTGCGTTACCCTAGACTGGGTGACGCAGTCCCTACGCTTCCCCTAAGGGTCTCTGTGTAACCTTTGAGGGTTTCCAACTGACTTACGCTGCCCTGGGAGGGACTGCACAGCACCTGCATAGCTGAAGCTGCCTCTGCACTGCACAGTTGCTGCCCTTTCTGCTGCTACTTCTCCTGCTTCTCTGCGCTGCCTCTCTGAGCTGATCTCTATCTCTTGCTGATTCTAGACACTGGGATCAGATCATCCCCTTTGTCTAAATTCCCCTCTCTACAGCTGAAACACTTCTGAGAATTCTTAGTAAACCCGCCTTAGAATCTTAGCTTATCTTCAGTGCTCTGCCACTATGTGTCTTTACAAATGACCCCAAGTCTTTCCTTTATACTTTTCTCGTTGGGAAACCAACGGCCATGATCAGATATTGAATCAATGGCTAAGATTAAAAGAAAGCTTGATCCGTGCGACTTAAGACAATTTCATCACATGTTTAATTTAATTAACTTTAATTATTAATTTTCCTAAGTTTAGACTTAGGAAATACATTAAAATAAGTAATTAATTAAATATCTCCCAAACCAGATGAAATTTCCCAAATCCCCTTCTGGGACTTGTAGATCAAGTGTACTCTAGCCCCTCCACAAAATTTGGGAGCTAGAGCACAACTGATGCTACCCCAAATACACAAAATCTCAACAATACCATGTAGAAATTCCTTGTAGATACAAATTGCTAATTGAAATTTACTAAAACAATAGACTTGAATCTACTCTACTCATCAACGACAACAATTAAACAATCATTAAATCACAAAGCATAGAAGAGAAAGAATTCAATCAACATACTACACAATGATTTCCTGTTGCAAGCCACAGCTAAAAACCCCCTGCTATTTGTATATTGCACTACTTAGAAAATATGAGAAGATTACAATGCTTGACTCAAGCCCGAGCAACCTCTGCACTATCTCTATCTATCTCACATTGCTTCCTAGACAAGCCTTGGCCAATACTTAACCAATTTTCTACTTGCCCAAGTCCCTATTTCCTTGTGTTGTTCAATTAAGAATTAGCCCCTATTAATTAGGGAATTTCCTCGTCCATAACAACGCAATCCATCATAGGACTTCCTCTGACTGCATGCACCACCTGTACAATTTGGATGATTATACAACTGACAGTACACTACTCTTGAACTCTAATATGAACTGGGTAACTCGTAGATCACACATGCATGAGTTATTTATGGTTGATTTATCAGTTAACTAGTTGATCACAGAATACACACCCCACTACTTGACCTCCCACTAGTTCCTCCAACAATTGGAACTAGTTTAACTAACTCTAACTCCAATTTACTGAATTAATTAATTACAACTCAAAATAAACTCAATCTGGGCTCCTATAAAGTAGGAGACACTCTACATGACTCAAGTTAGGCCCTTAACTCGAATTAACTGAACCAACTAAGTCAAACTAACTTAGTTAACTCGTACCAATTGTCATGTGATGTAAAATTACAATTTTCTTCTAATTTAATTCAAGGGAAAATTAAATTAGAATCTTTCTTGGTGCCATTTTCAACATAGTTGACACCCTTGAGATGCTCTAACAAATTGCCAATCTGTGGCAATGGATACTAGATAGTGATTTTTTACAATGATCTTATTGAGAGCACAATAATCAATGATATGGCACCACTTGCGCACTTCTTTCTTAGGAATAATGAAGACTAGGGAGCCACAAGGGGATATCGCCAGACTCAAAGAAGCACTAAATTTGGCATTCTACTTCCACAACTTCAAGGGGAGGGGGTAACTGATATGCAATTGCATTAGGTAGGGAGGCACCAAGTGTTAAGTCAATGGAATACTGGATAGAATAGATAGGGTGGATTACCATAGGTAATTTAAAGATATTGGTAAACTCATTGAGTTGGGGTTGCATGCTGGACGAAGGAGACTAGGAATCATTGTTTGGTTTATGGGATGAACCACCTAGAGGGAGAGACATTTGCTGAGGAAGTTGGAAAATTCCAGCATTACAAAATAGGAGGTGGAATGATAGAAGAGGTGATCTCATATATTTTCCCATATTTTAGGAGTTGATAGGTATTAATATGGGCATTGTATTTGGCATGGTGATTGTTTGCATTGTAGTGTTGGCATTGATGTCAACAGGTTGGAGATATTGTTGGTCATATGCATGAGTGATGAGTGTTTGGTGATAAGTGTTTAGTTTATGGTCTTGTTAGTTGGCATTGATGTCAACATACCTATGACTAGACCTAGTGGAGGTGTTTTGGAGATGGATTCCACATGTGTGATTGGTTTGAGGTTGGCATGCCGTGTTGGTTGGAGATGTTGTTGCTACAGGTGGTTGGAGTGTTTCTCTAGGTGTTGCATATATCACTATAGGTCTTGGAGACATTAGATTGTTGCTACATGTGTTCAGTTGTGGTTGCTTGTGTTGGAGGTGCTTCTACCAATGTTGGAAACACTTGGATGCCTTGATGTTGCTATTGTAGGCGTTGAGGTTGCTGCTACAAGAGATAGAGATGTTGCTACAAGTCCTGGAGGTGTTTTGAGATGTTGTGATTGTTGCTTGAGGAGCGAGAAGTGTTGGTCTTGGTCCTAAGGTTAGCAGAATAGGTCTTGCATGTCATTGACTTGTTCTTAGCCGATTTCATCAGTCGCAGACCTGTTGTAGAGGCTTGGAGTGTTCAAGAGCTGAAGAAGATGGTCCATCAGTTGGCAGAGGTTGTGGACTAAAGAAATGATGTTTTTACTAAGCTTAAGCCCCGGTCACATGCATGTTGAGTCAAGGGAGCGGCTAAGATGCTAAAGTCGCATGGAGACAGGCCCAAGGGAGCAGTTATAGCCCCAAGATGCTAAAGTCACATGGATGACAATGCTAAGGGAGCAACTGAGGCTTTTGAAGAGATTTTCTTTTCATTCCTCGCCTTGTTTAGCTAATTTTTGTGTTTTGGCAACATCCTTGATCGGAACTTTTTGATTCATGGTCATAAAAGTTCGTGGGGCCTCCAGAAGCTGATTAAAGTTGATAATATCAAAAAGGCTAATGGAGTTAGTGGTTGATTGAGTCAATGAGCTGAATCTGGATCAAATCAAGTATATGAACAGGATTGTTGAGCTCAGTAGTTTTGTGTAATTATTGAGTTGAGTACTTGAGTTCATCTACATATTGGAGGAAGCTCATTGTGAGTTGGTTGATTGTCTAATTGTGTTGATGGAGTGAGTGTGTGGAGAAGAGCTTGCAAACTGTGTGAGTCATATTATGCAGATTTTCTGAATCAATTTGCAGTTGTAGCAGCAGTGAGCTGAAGTTTGTTTCAGCCATATATGTATGCAGTGAGTGAGGTGTTGATGTGTGATTTGGAGTAGTGTTTTGAGGAGATTGTGTTGGAGCTTGTGTGGAGTTTTTGTGTGGAGTTTTTTATTGCAGCTTCTGCAAATTTATTATTTGGTGGTGCTTTGATGCTATGTTGTTGCAGTGCTCATGATTGAGCAAGTTTTAGGAGTCCAGTCTGAAAATATATGAAACGAGGCTCGCATGGAGGAAGTGAAGGCATGGAGACTTTGAGTAGACAGTAATTTTGGTGGCTATCTTGAGGACGAAGTATTGCATACAAAAATTTAAGACTTGTTGATGTTTTAGATACACGGACCTTGGTTATTAATTGAAAAATTGAATGACTTAACTTACCATACTTACTATGCTAACCCCTTTGTACATGACCTCGAGTCCGAAACCGTGGCTAAGCATTCGCTTTACTTTTTAGGGTTTTATTATGTCATTTTAACTTTTCGTCGCAAGGCTTCAGAGGGAAAATATGGGGCAAGGGTTTCGACCCTATGGCCACCTGCAACTATGTCAATGTTTGATTGTGCGTACGCAAACTAGTTTGTCCTCTTATGGAGCACCCATCTACATGAAGAAGTCTTGATTCTCTTGGTAACGCTGAAAGTTCTCTTTTTATTTTGTTTGTGATTCCTCTGTTTCTGTCCGTCGAAACTAGTGGTCTGTCCGTGACTTTTAAGACTGTTTCTATGTATCCAAAGGGGTTTGCTATTTCCATGGACAGCTCAGCACTCTTCGCAGGGAAGTTTAAGTTTTGGCTTCATTTCTATGTTTCACTTCTCGTCCTTTCTAACCCTCCAAGACAATGTCAACAGGTAATGACTCCCTGAGTTCACTGTAATGAATTCACGCTTGTATTTGCCTTCTGCCGAAGGTTCTTCTATCTCAGGTATGCTTCTAGCAATGAGTCTCTCCACCCTTTTCTTTTTCTCTGTCTTCTGTGTCAATTCGCTGCTTTTGCTTCTGAAATCTTCGTGTCTCTTTCTGTGTTTTGCAGGTTTTGAACCTGGAGAAGTCTCAAGCCGTCGTCTTGTTCTCAACGCTGGTCGTTTTTAACAAGGTAGGACCCTTCCACTATGTACTTATTGTCTTTAACTATGAAGAATGGAGAAAACCCATGAGGCTTTCATCATAATTCGGCTATCAGTTAGTTTTCTTTCATTTAGTTCACTTGTAGCGTCTCGAGACAGGCTTAGACCTTCACTAGTGTCTTTGTCGTGGTCTTTGTAAGCTTGTAATCCTTGCGAGCAGGGTATAAACCCTCACTATTACTATGTCCGGTGTATATATATTCAAAACCCTTACAGGGTTCGTTTCTTTTAAATGTTATTCTAACTGAGATTATAATGTTTCTCTGCTATGGCTTAGTTTGTTTGTATATCAGAATTTTAAGAAGGAAAGATAATGTAGAAATTTTTATCAATATTTGTTTGAAAGTATACCTGTGATTATGCTTGAAAGGTGTGATAGTTGCTTGGCTCAATTCGACTGTAACTTATGTTTCCAGTACACTGTCTTTATTGAGTTTAATTCAATCCCGTCCTATCTAAAGGTTATGTAATTTCCTCTATTTACCAAAAGATTCACAGCATAATTTATCACTCAGATTAGCTCTCATACACAGAAAATCACTTTTATAAAGGAATCTGAACATGCATTGTATTCACGTACACACACAAATTGTTAATACAACTTCTTCTAATTCTTTTTCTTCCCCAAGATGGAAGACTGCCACAATGGTGGATTTGGTTTGGTTTTATGCCTTTCCAAAATCCCCATATGGTTGAGAAACTGTCATTCAATTTCAGAACAGTTTATTAAAACTAAACACTTAACTAATCCTAATCTAACTATTCTTTTAATCTGCAAATTACAATGGTTGTGTTAGCCCAAATTAACTTAAAACAAAATAAAATAAAATTCAAAACTTTTTTTGTCCAGCAAAATAAATCAACTCCAGCTGTAGCCTTTCAGTTGGATGTTCCTGCATCAGGCTCCCGGGGTAAATTAAACTCATGGCTCCTGTCCATGAGCTCTTCAATAGAGTACCCGGTGCTTTGAATTTGGGCAACGTCCAACCAAGAACAATCCTCCATAGGACGGTCCTTCCATTTGACCAGATACTGTAAATATTCTTTTCTTCGTGTCTTCCTGGCTACCTGTGTGTCCAAAATTTGTTCAATTTCCAAAGGTTGTGCTAGAGGCATCTGTTTAATCCATGGTCTCTCCTCATCCTGGGTGTCCCGTGTTTGTCTCTTCAAACTGTCTTTCTCATCAACAGCAATGTATGGGTACAGATCTGCCACATTAAAAATGGGCGAGATTCCTACACCCGGAGGTAACTGCAACTGTAAGCGTTTGCAGAAAACTTCTGAAGGATTCTACAAGGCCTGATCTTTTTCATCTTCAATTTGTTGTATTCGCCTTTAGGAAACCTCTCCTTGTGCAAGTGTGCCAGTACCAGTTCTCCTACTTCGAACTGTACCTCCTGCCTTTTCAAATCTGCTCTCTGTTTATATCTTTGGTTGCTCTCCTGTAGCTTCAATTTGACCTGTTCATGTAGATCGCTGATTGCTTTCGTGAAATCTTCGCCATCAGCAATCCTGCGCTCCAACTGACCCAAATCCCACAACTCAAATACTCCACGTCGGTGCATTCCATATAGGATTTGGAAAGGACTTATGCCTGTACTTATGTTGGGCGAGTCATTGTAGGCAAATTCTGCTTGTGCAAGCACACGATCCCACTGTCTGGAATTTTCACCAACCAGACTCCTCAGTAGATTTCCCAGACTCCTGTTCACAACTTCAGTTTGCCCATCTCACTGTGGGTGATAAGCTGAACTGAAATTTAGTTTGGTGTCTAACTTCTTCCACAATGTTCGCCAGAAATTGCCTGTGAACTTTACATCCCTATCCGAGATGATTGATTTCGGCAAGCCATGTAATCTGACTATCTCTGAAAAGAACAAGTGTGCTACATGTGTGGCATCACTTGTCTTTCTGCATGGAATGAAATGTGCCATTTTGGTGAAACGATCCACTACCACCATGATGGAATCGAATCCCCGCTATGTCTTTGGCATACCTAAGACAAAGTCCAAGCTGACTGAGTCCCATGGTCTGTTCGAAATGGGTAAGGGTGTATACAACCCTGCATTTTGGCTACGTCCCTTTGCATGTTGACAAACTTTACACCTGATCACGAATCTCTGAACATCTCTTTGCAACCTCGGCCAATAGTAAAAGTGGCTCAGCTGATCCAAAGTCTTATCTATGCCAAAATGTTCGGCCAAACCTCCATTGTGCTTTTCCTGGATTAAGTTCTCTTGCATAGAACATTCCGGAATACACAACTGTCCTCCTTTGAACAACAACCCCTCCTTCATGTTATAGTCCAACCATGGACTATTGTCTCTCAACAGTGGATTTTGGCAAGCTTCATAAGCTTCCTTAAAATCTCCATCCATCTCATACAAGTCTTTGAGATGCTCGAATCCCAACACTTGTATTGTGCTTTCTTGTAATATCAAACTTCTCCTGCTTAACGCATCTGCCAACTTGTTGGCCTGGCCGCTGATGTGTTTCAAAACGAATGTAAAACTCTGCAAGTACTCCACCCATTTCGCATGTTTATGATTCAGCTTGTGCTACAGCATAATGTATTGTAACGCAGAATTGTCTGAAAACAAGACAAATTCATTAGCCAGCAAATAATGTCTCCAATGCTTCAATGTAATATTCCTAATTAGCAACAGCTAATTGGAATATTCGATTTTTGTATAGTTTTGCCGACTATAGTTTATTAATAAATAAAAAGTGAGAGGAGGGGTCTAACTCACTTAAATAAAATAAAGTGTTTCCCTAGTAGCACAACGTTATAACTTATGGGGAGCCATGGGGGTCCAACACCACGCAAAGGAGGGGGCCCACGTAGCCTCTAGGAGCTTCTGCGCAGATGGAGGAGGAGCACGTGGAGGAGAGGGAGACCACGTTAGGGTTTTGGAGAGGGGCCAGCGTTATAAAAGGTGGGAGAGCCTTCTCATTTGGCATTCTTGTTGTTGATGATATTTGAGCTAGACTTTTGTCTTCTTGAAACGGAAATTATAATGAGCATCTGTGCTTTCGTGAGTGCGTTGATGTCTCCCGGTCGGAGATCTGCTTGTAACTTGGGGTACTTGGTGCACCAACAAGGTGAGTTATTTCTTCAGTCTTTAGCAAGAGGTTTGGTTGGTTGTTTTGCTGAGGAGCTGGGCTCTTCTTGTGACTGCGCAGTCCCTAGGAGAGAGGACGCAGTTCTTCTTGGAGGTGTTCCATTTGGGGGTTTCTGCAGGAGTTTCAGCTGATATCTGGAGTAGAGGATCAGACTTTGCCAGTAGGAGGGTTCCTGAGGAGTTTGTGGCACTATTTCAGCTATTTTCATTTGGCATACGCGGCGGGCCTTGGGAGCGGCCATCAATTCCTTGGTGAGGAGGTTTCTTTGGTGATTTTCGAGGACGACCATTATTGATATGGTTTCACGGGTTTTGTTCGGGTTGGCGAGTACGAGTGATTTGCGAGTTTCGCTCATTCCGTGAGGGGCGACTAGCTTCCGGTACATTCCGGCCGATTTCGGCGGTTTCCGGCGGCTAGACGCGGTTTCTTGACAACCATTTCCTGTCTTTCTGAGAGAGTTCTTCACTTGCCTTGAGCAAGAATAGGTGCTATCATTCTGATCATCTATTGTATTTCATTATATTCTCAGATTAATAAAATGGCTTAGCATTCCCGGCATTTTTATGAGTATTTGCTTTATGTTCTATTTCTGGCATTTTCTATATTATCGTATGCTTGTATTGCTGTCTATTTCCCTTTCGAGATATTACAGTGGTATCAGAGCATAGATCTGGCTCAGCCTGTGGAGCTAGCAGTCTATGACACCGAAGGATAAACCCTACATCTGTTACAGAGGTAGGAAATACAGAGACATTGAGCGTAGGTTGGAGAACACCTACGGAGAGGGAGACTGTGTTCGAGTGGTGGACACGGATCAGGAGCAGCCTGTGACAGATACAAAGCAGGAGCAGCCTGTGGTGGACGTAGAGCAACAGGGTCTTATGGCAGGGGACGATGATGATGCGAGGAGATATAGGGAAATGCTCCTCAAATCAGTACAGGATCTGTCGAGACAGATGGAGACGATGGGGCAGAGATTTGCTGCCATTGAGGCTAGACAGCGTGAAACCCTAAGGGGTTTTTAGATTGGTGAGGGATCGGGCACATCCCACCATATGCCGGAGCGCGAGACTACCCCCCTTATGGCATCGCATGCACCCACGCGATCCACTATGCCCACCTTCCTAGGAGCGGACACAGGGGCAGGAGCACAGCAGGAGCCAGAGCCTGGCCACATGGGTGACTATTTTGCAGAGTATCAAGCATACGGGCAGGAGTTCAGAGATGCTATCTCGTTCAGAGACTTTGTTAAGCTCCAGCGGGACAGTAGACCCCGCGATCATCATAGAGGGCACCAGTATCATCATGACGGAGACAACCACCGCACAACTAGCAGATTTCATTTGCCCACGTTTGATGGTTCATCAAACAGTTCGGCAAAGTCTTGGGTGGAAAAGTTGGACATCTATTTCCAGCTTAATCAGATGTCGGAGACAGAGGCCATTAAGGTGGCAACATTACATTTGGATGGTGAGGCCCAGGACTGGTGGTTTCATGGGATGACGACACTCGGGCATTCTACAGTGACGACATATGCCGAGTTTACCAGGAGGGTGATAGAGCGTTTTGACCGGAGGGATCCGGAACAGCACTTTGTTGAGCTGACGAGGCTCAAGCAGACTGGGAGCCCAGAGACTTACATTGCAGATTTCTTGAGGGTTTCAGTGATGGTGCCAGACCTATCCGCAGCTCGGATGATCTACATGTTTGTGGAGGGATTAGGAGAGCCACTTCGTGGCCTAGTCAGGTCAACTAGACCCGCTACACTTCAGGATGCTATCAGCAGGACCCGAGATTTACAGGATGTCTTACCCAGGACTCGGACACCTTATCCCCAGAGACAGGCTTTCCAGCCTAAGGGGAAGGACGTGAGGATTCCGCCTCCCAAGGGGAATCCCGGACGGGTGCAGATTGATGATGATGCCAGGAGGGAGCTGAAGAAGAAGCAGTTGTGCTTCACCTGCCAGGAGCCATGGGCACCAGGACATAGATGTGCTGCTGGGAAAGCACATTTCATTGAGGTCTTCTCCGAGAGCAGCGAGGAAGAGGATGAGGAGGATGATGTGGAGGCAGGAGATTGTCATGCAGTGCAGGATACTTTGCCACCTCCACCACCACCAGCAGGTGGTACGTTGTTTGCACCTACTGGAGGAGCCCTTGCAGCATTGCGGAGAGTTCCCAAGTATTTGACGCTGCGCGTACGGGGGACAGTGCGTGGCCAGCGAGTATCAGTCTTGGTCGATAGTGGGGCAACCCACAACTTCATCGATGCGCAGATGGTTGAGCGGAGAGGTATACAGACTGAGAGCTTCGATGGATTTTCAGTTTTGGTCCCAGGAGATCAGACCATGGTGTGTGCTCGATATGTTGCCGAGTTATCAGTGACGATGGGCACCTATACATTGGCAGATCATTTTTTTGTGGTCGATATTCCGGACACCAACATGATACTGGGTGTTCAGTGGCTTATCACTCTAGGGAAGGTCACGACGGATTGGAAGGCCCTAGAGATGGAGTGGGATGATGCCAAGACAGGGAGGCATGAGAAGATACGGGGACAACACACATATCCACCTCAGACTGTTTCGGCTCATCGGATGGAGGCAACCTTCCGTAAGGGAGACAGAGTGGGCAGTAGAGCTTCGGGCATCAGAGGCAGCGACTACAGGACAGGCAGTGCACCCAGAGGTACAGACCATCCTTGACAGGTATGCCACAGTATTTGGGGATATTTCGCCAGGGCAGCCACCGGATCGGGGGTTTGAGCATACCATTGAGCTTGAGCAGGGTATACAGGCAGTGATCACCACACCCTATAGGCATCCCAAGGCCTATCGGGATGAGATTGAGTGAGCTATTTAGGAGTTGCTGGCCCTTGGGCACATTCGGCCGAGCACGAGTCCTTTTGCTTCTTCCGTGGTGTTGGTGAAGAAAAAGGACGGCACGTTGCGAATGTGCATTGAATACAGGGCTCTGAACAAGAAGACCCTGAAGAACAGGTATCCCATTCCCAGGATCGATGAGTTGATGGACGAGTTGAGAGGAGCACAGTTCTTCTCAAAGATCGATTTGAGATCCGGGTACCATCAGATTCGCGTGAGGGAACAGGACATTCCCAAGACCGCTTTCAGATGTCATTATGGGCACTTCGAGTTTCTGGTTATGCCTTTTGGGCTGACCAATGCACCCGCCACCTTTCAGTCATGCATGAACCATATCTTCCGCAGTCATCTGAGGAAGTTTGTATTGGTCTTCTTCGATGACATACTCATATACAGCAGGACTTGGGAGGAGCATCTCCAACATATTGAGACAGTATTACGCATCTTGGAGGAGTAGCAGTTCTATGCCAAGCTCTCCAAATGTGAGTTTGGGTTGACGGAGATGTTGTAATTGGGACATATCATAGGAGTGGACGGAGTGAGAGTCCACGAGGAGAAGATTCGGGCCATCAGAGATTGGCCAGAGCCGAGGAACGTGACCGAGCTTCGGGGATTCATTGGCATTTGCACATATTACAGGAAGTTTGTCAAGAGTTTATCACAGCTCGCTGGACCCCTCATAGATTTGACAAAGAAGGGGGCATTCAGTTGGTCAGACACAACACAGCGAGCCTTCGATAGGCTCAAGGAGGTTATGAGTAGCTGCCCCGTGCTTGCATTGTCGGATTTCACGCAGCCATTTGTCTTGGAGTGCGATGCGTCGGGAGAGGGGATCGACGCAGTATTGATGCAGGGTGGTCACCCTATAGCCTTTGAGAGCCGGAAGCTCCTTCCGCATGAGAGGTTGTATTCTATATATGACAAGGAGATGTTGGCCATCATGCATGCATTGGCCAAGTACCGGCAGTATTTGGTGGGCAGTAGATTCAGGATGAGGTCTGATCACAACAGCCTTAGGTTCTTTCTGGAGCAGAAGCAGTTGCAGGAGAGGTAGCAGAAGTGGATCAGTAAGATCCAAGCCTATGACTTTGACATTGAGTACGTCAAAGGCAAGAATAACGTGGTAGCAGATGCCCTTTCACGTAGACCGGCCACGTTATCTCTTATGAGCTTGGATACAGATTGGAGGGCTCGACTGTTAGTGGAGTACTCTAAGGACAGGTTTGCATGCGAGGTGCTGGATGGACAGGTAGCAGATGACAGGTACAGGGTGGTTGATGAGATCATCTATTACAGGGAAATGATCTTCTTGACTGAGGGATCTCAGCTTAAGAAGAAGATACTCCATGCGTCACATGACTCTCCATTGACTGGCCATCAGGGGTTTACCAAAACCTACAGGGCCATTAGAGAGAGGTTCTCATGGAAGGGCCTCAAGGAGGACGCACTCCAGCATGTCAGGGAGTGCGATGTTTGTCAGAGGAACAAGGGAGAGATGAGCCATCCCGCAGGGTTGTTGCAGCCTCTTCCCATTCCAAAGGGGAAATGGGAGAGCATATCGATGGACTTCATCAAAGGGTTGCCCATGGTGCAGGGCAAGGATTGTATCTTTGTCGTCGTTGATCGACTGACGAAGTACGCGCACTTTTTCGCCATATCCGCACACTACACAGCAGCACAGGTGGCCGAGCTGTTCTTCAAAGAGATTTTCAGACTGCATGGTCTTCCTAAGACCATTATCAGTGACAAGGACAGCCGCTTCATGGGCGGATTCTGGCAGGAGCTTTTCCAGCTAGTGGAGACAGAGTTGACACCGAGCACTAGTTATCACCCACAGACGGATGGACAGACAGAGATAGTTAACAAGTGGCTGGAGGGCTACTTGCGTAACTATGTCAGTGGTCACCAGCGAGCATGGCTAAAGTGGCTGCATCTGGGAGAGTATTGCTATAACACGACACATCACATGTCCATTGGTATGTCACCGTTCTATGCTTTGTATGGGTATCATCCTTTATCTTTTGTGGACGTGATGTTTGGTGTTAGCAGGGCTCCGAGAGCCAAGATTTGGATCCAAGAGAGTCAGGACATCCTCCGAGCTCTCAAGGATAACATGGCCACAGCGCAGAACCAGCAGAAGCTGTATGCTGATAGGAGTCGGGTGGAGAGACAGTTTGAGGTAGGAGACTTGGTCTACCTACGATTACAACCATACCGACAGTCGTCACTAAAGCAGAAGGGGGCCGAGAAGCTCAAGCCCCGCTTTTATGGGCCATACAGGGTGATACGCAGGATTGGACAGGTTGCATATGAGTTAGAGCTGCCCCAAGGCAACAAGATTCATAATGTTTTTCACGTATCATGCCTGAAGAAGGCATTGGGACAGCAGGTGACAGTTACGGATGAGCTACCACCCACGGATGACGAGGGGCATTTGGTGTTGCAGCTAGAGGCTATTATTGATACCAGGGAGAGGCAGCTACGGAGCAAGACGGTCCGGGAATTCTTGGTGAGGTGGAAGAATTTACCGGATGAGGATGCCACTTGGGAGAATGAGAAGATTCTGCAGCATCCATCCCTTCAGTTGCTTGAGGTCAAGCAACATTTTGCCGGCGGAGACTGTAATATTCCTAATTAGCAACAGCTAATTGGAATATTCGATTTTTGAATAGTTTTGCCGACTATAGTTTATTAATAAATTAAAAGTGAGAAGAGGGGTCTAACTCACTTAAGCAAATTAGAGCATTTCCCTAGTAGCCCAACGTTATAACTTATGGGGAGCCTTAGGGGTCCAACACCACGCAGAGGAAGGGACCCACGTAGCCTCTAGGAGCATCTGCGCAGTTGGTGAGGAGCACGTGGAAGAGAGAGAGACCACGTTAGGGTTTTGGAGACAGGTCAGCGTTATAAAAGACGGGATAGCCTCCTCATTTGGATCATTCTGGTTGTTGATGATTTTGAGCTAGACATTTGTCTTCTTGAGCACGCTGGCTGTTGAGCCTGTCTGCAGCACTGTTTAGTGCGTTGAGTGTCTCCGGTCGGAGATCTCGCCCTTAGCCCCGGGGGACTTCGAGTGCCTGCTCGGGTAAGGTTATTTCTTCAGTCTTTAGCAGGAGGTTTGGTTGGTTGTTTTGCTGAGGAGCTGGGCTCTTGCGTAGTCCCACGATCCCTAGGGAGAAGAGGACCAATGCTAGAGCTTGAAGTGTTCGGTTCGGGCCATTCTGCCGGAAGTTTCGTTGATATCCCAGGAGTAGAGGATCGGTCTTTGCCGGTAGGAGGGTTCTGAGAGTTTGCTTGTTTCGACTGGTTCATTTATGCGTTGGGCACTTGCAGAGCGGTGTAATTCCTGGAGGAGGGTTCCTTGGGTGATTTTCGGAGGCCGACCATTATTGATATGGTTTCTGGGTTTTGTCCGGGTTGGAGAGTACAGGTGATTTGCAGAGTTTCAGCTCATTCCGACAAGGGGAGCAGCCCCTAGCTTCCAGTTCATTCCAGCAGCAGCAGTTTCTGGCAGTTTTCCAGCAGCTGGGACGCAGTTTCTTAGAGCAGCCATTTCCTGTCTTTCTGAGAGAGTTCTTCACTTGCCTTGAGCAAGATTAGGTGCTATCATTCTGATCATCTATTGTATTTCATCATATTTCTCAGATTAATAAAATGGCTTAGCATTTCCGGCATTTTTATGAGTATTTGCTTTATGTTCTATTTCTGGCATTTTCTGTATTGTCGTATGCTCGTATTGCTATCTATTTCCCTTTCAGGATATTACATTCAACGCTTAGACGACTGCATAAAACTCTTTGTCGTAAGATGTATACTTCTACCTGCTCTCATTTAACTTCTTGCTGAAGTATGCTACTAGCTTATCTTCTTGGCTTAGTACTACACCAATGGTTGTTCCACTGGCATCACAACGAACTTGAAAATTTTTGTTAAAGTCTAGTAATCTTAGAACCGGTTTTTCAGTGATTTTCTTTTTCAACAGCTGAAAACTTCTCTCAGCAGATTTTGTCCAATGAAAAGGTTGATTTGCCTTCTTAATGGTATCCACCATAGGTGCACAAATACCACTGGAGTTCTTAATAAACTTCCGATAGAAACTTACCAGTCCATGAAAACTTCTTACTTCAAACAAACTTTTGGGAGATGGCCAGCTAACTATGGCTGCAACCTTCTCTGGGTCCATCTTCAACTCATTTTCAGAAATTACAAATCCTAAATAAATCAATTATTTCTTGAAAAAAGAACATTTTTTAAAATTTATCAGCAATTTATTTTGCTGCAATGTTTCCAGCACATACCTGACATGCCGAAAACGTTCTTCCTTCGTCTTGCTGAAAATAAGTAGACATACGATCACAAACTTGCCAATGAATTCTTTCAACATCTCATTCATCAAACGCACGAATGTGTTGGGAGCATTGCTCAGTGCAAATGGCATGACCAACCATTCATACAAGCCTCATTGGTCTTGAAAGTTGTCTTCCATTTGTCACCTTCTCTACTCCTAATCTGGTGATAGCTGCTTTTCAGATCTATCTTTGAAAAGTATGTTGCTCCACTCAAACAATCCATCATATCATCCATCCGAGGTAAAGGAAACCTGTACCTGATAGTGATCTTGTTTATCGCCCGGGAATCAATGCACATCTGCCATTCACCTCCTTTCTTGGAAGCTAAAACGGTCGGAACAACACAAGGACTCAAACTCTCCTGAATCAGCCCTTTATCCAACAATTCCTGTACTTGCTTCCTGATCTCCTCATTATCTTTCGGACTCATCTGGTAAGCAGCCTTGTTTGGCAAACTAGCTCCTGGAATAAAATCAATATGGTGACTAATGCTCCGCCTTAGTGGTAATTTATCTGGTAGATCATCTACCACAATATCACTAAACTCTTGCAGCATGTTCTATATTTCCACAGGCAAATCAGTAATTTCCGTATGCATCAATACTGCTCTTGTCCTCTGCACAACTGCATAATTTACCTCGTTCTCCTCAATGTGTCGCAAAAACTCCTTTCCGCCTATCAGCAGTGTTTTAGTCCCACTAGTTTCTGCAATATCTTCTTCTTTCATGGGAACTAGTGTATGCTTTGCCCCATCATTAACAAATCTGTAACAATTCTTTTCCCCATCATGGACGACCTTTTTGTCACACGTCCATAGGCATAATATCGCAAGTCACCTTGTCCTTATACTTGCCAATGTGAAACTCCACCTCGCACTGCTCATCAACCAATAGTTGGTGTCCTTTCTGCAACCAAGACACCTTATATGGAGTCGGGTGCTTCAACTTCTTCAAACCCAATTTTTCCACTATCTCAGTGGCTACCAGGTTATCAGTGCTCCCACTATCTATAATTAATTTGCAGCATTTTCCATGCGACTTGCACACAGTCCGGAACAATGCTTTCCTCTGTGTCAGGTCAACCACCTCCTTAGCTGGTTTCAGTAAAACCTTGTTCAACACCAAGGCCTCTCCTGTTTCAGGCACATTCTCCACCTCTTGTGGTGGTGCCTCTGCTACATCAAGTTGAGCAACATACGCTCCCCTCTGTCCAGCTTGCTCATTTTCAGGACATTCAAAAGATCTGTGCCCCCATTTGTGACACTTGTAACACTAGTAGGCCCTCTACCCCTGCCATTACCCCTTCCAAGCTAGTATGGCCTTCCACCTCTAGTGTTACCTTCCCTCTCAGTCTGTCCCGAAGTCTTCAAACTGCTGCCCTCTTCATTACTGTTGGCAGTTCTACCTCTACCAAAGGACTGTCCTCTTCCTCTACCGGAACCACATCCTCTCTTTGCATTCTTCTTCCTAGTAATCTTCTCTTCTGCTTTCAAAGAACTTTGATATGCTTCCTCTATAGTTTTAGGGGAAAGAATATTACTCTCGTCTAGGATCTCCATCCGTAGACCATTCACAAATCTTGTTGTCTTCTCGGGGGTATCTTCAACATACCCAGCCCTCAGGTTCACCATATAGAACTCTTCGGTATACTCCTTTATAGTCATCATCCTCTATCTTAGGTTCTACACTTGTCTGTAAAGAGCAATTTGGTAATCTTTAGGCAAAAATTTGCCTTTCATCTTCGCAATCATTTTGTCCCATTTCTTGATTAATGGTTTGTTCAATCTCCTCCTTCTGCCTGCACACGTCCCACCACAGTGCTGCGTGTACTTTCAACTTGGTAACAACAAACCTGATTTTTCTATCTTCACTAATTTCCACATATTCGAAGTATTTATCCAACTCACTTATCCATTCCAACAATGCTTCTGTGGACAAGCTGCCATCATAATTAGAAAGCTCTGGTCTTGGTTTGCTGCTAGCCATCAAAACTGATTTCAACATTTTGATCTCTGGTCCCTCTTCTTCCGATCCATCTGTAGTTGCCACTGTTTCATCCTCACAGTCATCTCCACCTTCAAGATCTCTGCGCCTTCCCGCTTCCACTGCTGCCAAACGTGCTGACAAAGTTCTGATCTCTTGTCGTAGTCCTTCACCTACTACTACTCTTATAGCTCTACCCCGACCTCTTCTTCCTACCTCCATCTTTACTAAAGAAGAGAAACTTGCTCTGATACCACAATTGGTGGGTGTCTCGAGGACGAAGTATTGAATACAAAAATTAAAGACTTGTTGATGTTTTAGATACACGTACCTTGGTTATTAATTGAAAATTTGAATTACTTTACTTACCATACTTACTATGCTAACTCCTTTGTACATGACCTCGGGTCCGAAACTGTGGCTAAGCTTCCAGGCTTAAAAGCATTCGCTTTACTTTTTAGGGTTTTATTATGTCATTTTAACATTTCGTCGCAAGGCTTGAGAGGGAAAATATGGGGCAAGGGTTTCGACCCTGTGGCCGCCTGCAACTATGTCAATGTTTGACTGTGCGTACGCAAATTGGTTTCTCCTCCTATGGAGCACCCATCTACATGAAGAAGTCTTGATTCTCTTGGTAACGCTGAAAGTTCTCTTTTTATTTTGTTTGTGATTCCTCTGTTTCTATCCGTCGAAACTGGTGGTCTGTCTGTGACTTTTAAGACTGGTTTTTGTGTATCCAACAGGGGTTTGCTATTTCCATGGACGGCTCAACAATCTTCGCACAGGTAAGCTTAAGTTCTGCTTTCATTTCTATGTTTCATTTCTCATCCTTTCTAACCCTCCAGGACAATGTCAACAAGTAATGACTCCCCGAGTTCACTGTAATGAATTCATGCTTGTATTGGCCTTCTGCCGAAGGTTCTTCTACCTCAGGTAAGCTTCTGGCAACGAGTCTCTCCACCCTTTTCTTTTTCTCTGTCTTCTATGTCAATTCGCTGCTTCCGCTTCTGAAATCTTCGTGTCTCTTTCTGTGTTTTGCAGGTTTTGAACCTGGAGAAGTCTCAGGTCGTCGTCTTATTCTCAACGCTGGTCGTTTTTAACAGGGTAGGACCCTTCCACTATGTACTTATTGTCTTTAACTGTGAAGAACGGAGAAAACCCATGAGGCTTTCATCATAATTCGGCTATCAGTTAGTTTTCTTTCCTTTAGTTCGCTTGTAGCGTCTCGAGACAGGCTTAGACCTTAACTAGTGTCTTCGTCGTGGTCTTTGTAAGCTTGTAATCCTTGCGAGCAGGGTATAAACCCTCACTGTTACTCAGTTCGGTGTATATATATTCAAAACCCTTACAAGGTTCGTTTCTTTTAAATGTTATTCTAACTGAGATTATAATGTTTCTCCGCTACGACTTAGTTTGTTTGTATATCGGACTTTTAAGAAGGAAAGATAATGTAGAAATTTTTATCAATAATTGTTTGAAAGTATACCTGTGATTATGCTTGAAAGGTGTGATAGTTGCTTGACTCAATTCGACTGTAACTTATATTTCCAGTACACTGTCTTTATTGAGTTTAACTCAGTCCCGTCCTATCTGAAGATTCTGTAATTTCTTGTATTTACCAAAAGATTCACAGCATAATTTATCACTTAGATTAGCTCTCATACACAGAAAATCACTTTTATAAAGGAATCTGAACATGCATTGTATTCACGTACACACACAAATTGTTAATACAACTTCTTCTAATTCTTTTTCTTCCCCAAGATGGCAGACAGCCACAATGGTGGATTTGGTTTGGTTTTATGCCTTTCCAAAATCCGCATATGGTTGAGAAACTGTTATTCAGTTTCAGAACAGTTTATTAAAACTAAACACTGAACTAATCCTAATCTAACTATTCTTTTAATCTGCAAATTATAATGGTTGTGTTAGTCCAAATTAACTTTAAACAAAGTAAAATTAAATTAAAAACTTCTTCTTCTGTCCAGCAAAAGAAATCAACTCCAGTTGTAGCCTTTCAGTTGGATGCTCCTGCATCAAATTTGGCGGCTTCGGTAGATGGAAGATTTTTCTCCATTCATTGGTGGTTGGATAGTTCGGCAGAAACTAGACAAGGCTCATTGGTCATGATAGTGTGAAAATTTCAATCCTGAAAATACTTCTGCAGTGATCGATTTATTTCTCCTACTTATTATTTCAAATAAGTTATTTACAGAATTCTTCCAGTAAATTTCGAAATAAATACTACTGCAGCATTCACTCAAGTATATGCAAAGAATAAAACAATAAGAAGTACAAGCATAAGAATCAATCACATATACACACTTATTTTTGGACAATTGTCCCCAGAAAAACCCAATGTGGGAAAACCAGTGCAGCAAATGAGGGTTTATATATTATTCTTCAGCAATGAAATTCTTTACAAGGAAAATACTTGCAGACTTCAATAGAAAACATCTGAGATAAATTCTCATGAACACTCTGGAGAATTTCTGACACTCGAAAGACTCACAGCTTCCTTCTGCGTCCCTCTCCGTGTCTCTCTACGCAGTGCCTGCGTGAGACTGCGTCACTCTGCATGGGCTCTCTGCACTGCTGCTCTATGCTGCCTTCTCCGACCTTTTGCGTCCTTCTTCCCTTGACCCTTATCACTGTTGACTCCCTCTGCTTCTTCTGCCCTGCAACTCTCTCTCCGAAATCGAATTCTATTCCTTCAGAATCGACTTCCTTCAGGTTACTGAGTGTATGCCCGGCTTGCTTTCCAAAGAACCATCAAGCCTTCTTTTATAATCTTTTCATTGATGAATCAACGGCCCAAATTAGAAGTCTAATCAATGGCCAAGATTAAAATTTGACTTGATCTTCGTTCTCTAGAAGATTCACACTTTGTTTTATTAATACCCATTAATTATTTAATTTCCCTAAGTTTAGACTTAGGGTCTCCATTAAAATAATTAATTATTTTAATAAAACATAAACCAAGTGGAATTTCCACAAACGGTTTCTGGGTTCTTTGGAATACTGATGTCCAAGCCTCCTTACAAATTTTGAGACTTGGAACACTTTCCGATGCTACAAAAATCAACACTCCCTCTTAGCAAGGAAAGTGTTCTAGCAAAATGCCTTCTGCATGCTGCTTTGTCTTGAAGCATCCTCTGCGTTGTTGATGCCTGGCTGTTGCCCCTCATCTTTTGCACTGTTGCCTTCTATACTGCTACCCATGACACGATCAGTGTCACTGCCTCATCTATACTGCGTCTCCCTCTGAATCCTAAGCCTATCCATTCCTGCTACTGAAATGGATTCTTGATCGTCCCCATCTTTTCTCTAAAATAGACAAACTTAGTCTTCCCCAGAGCTTTCGTGACGATATCTGCCACTTGTTCTCTTGTAGGAGTGTACTGCAATTGTACAGCTCCCCGTTGGACACAGTCTTTGATGAAATGAAACCTGATGTCAATGTGCTTCAACTGATCATGAAACACAGGATTTTCAGAGAGCTTGATGCAACTCTGATTATCACATAAAATGTTGGTCGCCTCCATCTTTTCCTTGCGTAAGTTCACAAGTAATTTCCGAAGCCATATGGCCTCACACAAAGTCGTGCTTGCTGCCATATTTTCAGCCTCTGCGAAGCTCAGAGCCACGGATTTATGTTTTCTGTTGCACCGGGAGGTCATTCCTGATCCAACACTAAAACAGTACCCAATGGTACTTTTCCGATCTACTGGGCTCCTAGCCCAATCTACGTCAATGAACCCACTCAACTTGATGTCATTGTCTTGAGTGTATTTCAGTCCAAGGTCGATTGTTCCTTGTAGATATCTGAGAACATGTTTGCTTACTTCCTAATGAGCCCTCCTTGGTTCCACCATGAACTGATTGAGAGTATTGACAGCATAACAAATGTTTAGTCTCGTGTTTACCAGATACATCAGAGAACCTATGAGTTGCCTATACAAAGTAGAATCAGCCTCATCATCTTCGGACATGTCAATTTTCTTCTAGTTGGTAATCATTGCAGTAGCCATGGGTCTACAGTCCTCCATCTGAAATCTCTTCAGAACTTCTGTAGTATACCTTCCTTGACCAAGGAAGATCTCATCCTTTTGTTGCCAAACTTCCAACCTAGAAAATAATGCATTAGCCCTAGATCCTTCATGTCAAATTCTGCAGCTAAATTCTCCTTGCAATCCTTGATGAGCCTAGATGATCCTGTCAAAAATAGATCATCTACATACAGCACTAGTATCAGAGGCTCATCCCCTACTATTAGATAGTAGAGATTGGGATGTGCGTCACTCTTCACAAATCCCATCTTCTGCAAGTAGTTGTCAATTCGACCATACCAAGCTCTAGGGGCTTGCTTCAGTCCATACAAGGCCCTCTTGAGCCTACACACGAGTTTTCTGCTCATGCGTCTCAAAGCCCTCTAGTTGTTCAATATATACTTCTTCTATCACCCCATTCAGGAATGCAGTCTTGACGTCCATCTGGTGAATCTTTCATCCCATCTATGCAGCAAGGGATATCACGGATCTATTATAAGTATATCAGGCTACTGTGATGAAGGTTTCTTCATAATCTATCCCTTCCTTCTAAGCGCACCCCTTATCCACAAACCTGGCTTTAAATTTCTCGATGCTGCCATCTGCAACATATTTGATCTTGTAGATCCATCTCGAATCTACAACTGATCTATCCTGAGGCCTGGGAACCACTTCCCAGACATCATTCGTCATGATGGAGTTGTATTGTTCCACCATCGCATCGACCCATACCTAGTGTTGAGTTGCCTCCCGAAAACTAAAGGGTTCCTGTTGGCAAGAAAAGAGGTCTCAGGGGGAGACCTACGTTCAGAAAGGTGGCCAACAAGGGTTACCGCAGTTGTCTAGCACAACGTCGGCATTTTCACCCTGCTCCGAGGAACAGAGTGTCTCACTCAAGGCGTGTCGCGACCTTTACTAAGGCTGGGATTGGGTCAGGTATCGATCAAGTGTGGTAAATGTGCAAACCATCCATAACTTAAGTACTTCGAATAAGTGTAAATACCAGATAGATAACATTACTCATGAACTTGTTCAGAATGATAAACAAAAATTCAAAATAGTCGTATATCCCACTAAACCATAACACAAGACAGAACTCAGAACAGCAGCCTTATATTAGAAAGTGATGCATTAATAGCAAAAGACTATTACAACACTCCTCAAAGCGTGCCTAGCAGAACTGATTACAATCGCAGTACAAGATACAGAACAGAACGATGAAGAGAGAGAACAGAACAACATGAACAGAGCTCTCCTACGACTCCTGCTCCCTAATCCCTACTGAGCCAATCTTCTCTTTTCGTTGATCGGCTGCCTATTTGTTCCATCACCAACACGACTAACAGTTCTTCCTTCTTTTCCACTCGGTTGTTTGCTGCTTTCCCTGATTGCTGGGAATCCCACTGATTGTCTTCTGCCGCTTCCCTTTGCCATCTGTACTTGCTTCCGCAATAGCCGCGACACCTGCCCTTCACCTCTTCGCAACCATGACAGCTCTCTATCTACCATGGTTGCGCTCTGCCACCTGTTCTCCGCAACACAAAACTGTTTAATTTCAAAACAACATCCCTAACAGGCCCCGACCACATCCTATTGACTTGTCCCGAGTCAATTGTTTCCTGCCGCCTCGGTTTCCATTGGTCTGCTTGACTCCATGGCCTGTTCTATCTGCTCCTTTTCCCCCTCTCTTGGTGTCGTACTTTTTGTAGTAGTCCATGTCCCCTGCTTTCTTTGCTCTCTTGGACACCGTCTAGAAAGCTGTAGAGACATCTCTCCCCTCCTATGACAACCCGGTCAATCTATGAATGTCTTCCACGTGAATTGGCATCTCTCTTCCCAACCAGAGCAACCCATTGTGAATTCTGCTTAGTAGAAACTTGGTGCATTGCATTGCAGCTCCTGTAGTGCCAAACACTGGAAGGTTCCGTAGGTTCAGTATGGTGGATTGTTGCACACCTCTGAACTCTGGAAGTACTCTTTGTGCTTGTTGTCCCGCCTCTGTTGCATAATTCTCCGTGTAGACCTGTTTCTTCATTGCTAGAAATTGGAAAGAGTTTGTGAGGTCGGTATCAATCAACGAGGCACTGTCGTATTTGCCTACCAGGGATTCCATCTTGTGAATCCTCTCATCGAGCTCATGCTCAACAACTGTTGGCGCTACCCTGGTCATCTTTGATCTCCTTTGATACACTTGCAGCGCTATTCCTCCTCTTTCCTTATGAATCCCTGCTTTTGGACTCCTTCCTTGTTCTTTCTCTGGCGACGTTTCCCTTGCTGCGTTTGCTATTTCTGATTCTAACTCGGACTTCTCTGGCATTCTCACGCTTTCTGTCATGCAAGTTATGTAAGTAATCGGCACGCATGAGGTTGATAAGACCCCATAACTAATTAATTTTCCCTGCCTTTCCCTGCGGCTATAATCGTGCGATTAGTTACCGGGCTGAGGTGGGTTCTGCCAAAGCTGACTGTGGTTTCGAGGTTTGGGTAGATGTGATGGGTGATGGTTATGGCTTATTATGGCAAATTTATTGCAGTATGGGTGATGCTGTGCGAGAGAGTTATTGACTCGATCTACTCTAGCCTACTCTACCCTACTGACTTCTCTCAGTTGCGAGAGCTTATTTGAAATGAAATGCGGAACTTACTCGTGGTAGGGTTTCAGGCGTGTGTCGTTCACCCATCCTGGCAGTATTTGGCCGTCTAGCTGTGCTAAGCGCACTGCTCCAGACTCTTTGATTTCAATTACGTGATATGGTCCTAGCCAATGCATTTGCAGTTTCCCTGGAAACTTTTGGTACCGGCTGTCATATAGTAAAACTTTTCCACCAACCTTGAAAGTTTTGTGTTTGATATGGCAGTCATGCCACGCTTTTTGTCTTTACTTTTGGACAGTTTGGTGGAATTCTACTAAAAACCTGTCTTCTTCCAGCGCTTGCAGCTCCTATAATCTGTCCTTCAGGGATTCTTCTTCTGATAGCTGGAGTGAGGTTGCGATTAGGAGGCTGGGTATCGCAAACTCTGCTAGTACTACGGCCTCTCTTCTGTACACAAGCTGGAACGACGTTTGGTTATTGAGCCTCTTGACAGTCGTTCGGTATGCCCGCAAAATTGTTGGTATACGTTCGTCCCAGTCGTCTCACTGAGCATTGCAGTTTTTTGTTAATCCCTTTTCGAGGATTTTGTTGAATGCCTCTACCGTGCCATTAGCTTGTGGGTGGTAGGGGCTGCTCCTGTGATGTTGTACCATGAAGCTTTCGAGTAGGGATTTAATGGTGGCATTGATGAAATGCATACCCTCATCACTGGTCAGAATTTTCAGGCAGCCAAATCGGCTGATTATGTTTTCAAATATGAATCGTGCCACTGTGTCGGTTGTGCAGTCCTTCACCAGCGTTGCCTCTGCCCATCTTGTCAAACAGTTGGTTGCGGTGATGATATACCGGGCCTACGAGTTTCTTGCCACAGGTGCAATCGGGCCTATAAAATCAACTGCCCATTTCTCGAACGGTTGTAGTGCTTTTACTGGGTGTAGTGGAAGCTCGTCTCTATGCGATGGACGTCCTGTCCTCTAACAAACATCACATTTCTTTACGAACTCCTTACTGACAATGTGTACTGTCGGCCACAATAAGCCTGCCTGTAGTACTTTTCTAGCCGTCGGTTTAGCTCCTACGTGTCCTCTCGCAACTCCAGAGTGGAACTCCCATAGTACGGCCTCCCTCTCATGGTCCAGGACACATCTTCGTAAGATCTGGTCCAACCCCATTTTGTACAAGTGTCCTGTGATGAGCTGGTATTCTGCGGCTCAGACTACTAGGTGTCTCTTCTGTACTGCAGTATATTCTTTGGGCACTGTCCTGTTGTTAGGTAGGTCACGATCTAATCTAGGTACTCTAGGATGGCTTCTACTCTGAAAAGATCAGCGTCTGGCAGTTGATCATCCAGAGATCCTTCGTTTTCTCCGGTTTCGAGCCTTGGCAAGTGGTCTGGTCCCACGTTCAATCGCCCAGGTTTGACTATCACCTCGAAGGTGAATTCTTGAAAGAGTAGGAGCCATCTACATATCCTTCCTTCTAAAACCGGTTTGTTCACTAGATACTTCAGAGCTTAATGATCTATAAAAAACTTGAACATTCCTCTTAATAGGTAGTGGGGGAACTTTTGGAGGGAGTACACCATTGCTAATGCTTCCCTTTCTGTTGTGGTGTAGTTCCGTTCCACTGTTGATAGTTTTCGACTGACGAAGTACACTGGGTGATCAACTGTAGTGTCCCCTGGTTGGGCTAGAACCACTCCGAATGCGATGCTTGAAGCATCAATGTGGACATGAAATTGCTTATCCCAATCTGGATAAACCAATATTGGCGCACTTGTCAATTTTTCCTTCAAGGTGTCTAGGGTCGCTGCACAACTCTCTGTCCAGTTGAATTGTTCCGATTTCCATAACAGCTTCTCCAATGGGGCTGTTATCTTCGCGCAGTTACGGATGAATCGCCTGTAATAACCTGTATGGCCTAACAGTGACCTCAATTGTTTCACAGTTTCTGGAGCTTCCATGTTGATTATCACCGCTACCTTTGTTGGATCCACGCAGACTCCTTGTTTGCATACAATGTGTCCAAGCAATGTTCCAAACGGCACCGCAAAGATGCACTTCTTTAGGTTCAATGAGATCTGTAGTTGTCTACACCTATCAAACATAATTCTCAGTAGCGTGGCATGGTCTTTCAACAGGCTATAGACGGTCCAGTCGTCCATATAAACCTCTAGGAATTTGTGGATATAGTCACGGAATGCTGCTATGACAATGCGTGAAAATATTGCTGACGCATTCTTCAAACCGAATGGCATTACGTGGTATGCGAAAGAGCCCCATTCGGTGGTGAAGGTTGTCTTTTTCTTATCTTCCTCGGCTATCCTTACCTAATGGTACCCTGAGAATCCATCTGTAAAAGAATATGCTTCATTCCCCGCAACATTGTCTAGGCCTTCGTCACTGAGCGGGGTGGGGAATGGGTCATGTATACAGGCATTATTCAAACTCCTATAGTCAACACAGACTCAGATTTCCGCCTTATCCTTTTTGCTCTGTATAACTATGGGACTTACCCATTCTGCTTCCTCCACTGGGAATATCAACCCTGCCTTCAGCATCTTGTCGATTTCCACTTTAACCTTTTCCTTTACCCTTGGATTCAACCGATAGGATCTGTGTTTGATTGGTCTTGCATCAGGCTTCAGTGTTATATGCATTTCTCCCAGGTCCCCTTTGATTCCTTTCAAGTTGGCTACGGACGACAGAAACAAGTCCTCAGATTCCTGTAATAGACTGAATATTTCCTTGGTCGTCTCAGCATCCCAGTAGTCCCCGATCGATGCTAGTTTATGCTTCTCTTCGGTCCCAATATTCATTTTCTTAGTTTTGAGGGGGAGCAAATGAATTCCCTCGGTTGTCGGGTTTTCCTGGATATCCCGCTCTCCCTCTGTTTCTTCAAAGTATAGATGTCTAAGTCCCTCTAGATTATCATCGTCCATCTCACTATCTATCTTCTTGCATGCTACTAACTGCCGGATGTTTTGGTTCGAGAGTGGTTGCTCGTCCTCCTCCTGATTCTTTGGGAAGAACAGTACCCTTTCAATGGCCTGTACCGCTTGGGTAACTGTATCTGTCTTTCCTTCAAATAAGAAGCACTGTGTAAACTTCTTCGTAACTTCTTGCCAAGTGCCAGTTCCCCTTTTCCTCTCCTCTGTTAGGTACCAGGCTTGTGGAATCCTATCGAGGGAGTGTATAAATTTGTGGACCCACAGCTCGTGCAGGTATCCTGCAGTTTTCCATTGATCTTCACACTCCTTCAAATGCTTTGCGAGATCTAAATCCCCCTAGAACTTCCGAGTGCATTGGGGTCCTTCTCCCTTGAACCTGGCTTTCAGTGCTGTTGAAACTTTGTCCCATCGCGACAGTGAGTTGCGGTGGTTTTTCCACCATCTTGCAGCGGTGGATTGCAAGGCCACGTCCATGAGCGGGACCCTCTAATCCTCCGGTACATTGTCTTCTGTTTTGATAATGAAAGTATTTACAACGTTCATATCAGATAAAGTTGGGTAATCTCTTACCTCAGTCCCGATCCAATTGATTCTTCTAATGGTGGCGCATCTCCTTGTGCTGGTTTCATATCCCGCTTGCTGCCAGTCCTCCCAGGCTATCTCTGAGCCCAGGTCTGAGCTTTGAATGCTCCTCCAGCTCACCGATCCTCTCGCTGTCGGGTTGATGTAATCTTCCCTTCTTCCTATAGTCATTTGATAAATATGGTCAAGAAGCTGAGCAACTTCTCTACTATCGACAGACTCTGTGTATCGGAGACCTTGATACGGGTCGAGTGGCTGGGTGACTCTGACCTCTCCGTCCTCAAAGATCATCAGTTCCTTCTTTAAATCTATTACTGCATAGTTTTTAAAAGCCCAGTCGATCCCCAGTAATGCTGGATAGGGATCTTTGTCTCCTATAATGTCGATGACCTCAAAGTCCGTGTACGTCTTTACTCCCGCAACGTCAACTTCGACCTCCTCCAACCTGCCTATGGGTACAATGCAGTACTGGTTTGCCATACGGAGTTGAATTGGTGAGTATGTTAGTCTTGATTTCCCCAATGCTTCCCACATTTTTCTGGGCAAGATATTTACGTCGGACCCCAGATCAAGCATTGTGTCCTTAATTTGGAATCCCGCGACTTGAGTATTCACCCGGAACTCTTTGCCTGTCCTTCTCTTATTTCTCTTCACTCTTTGTATATATTTATGTGTCGTGCCAGATGATTCCCCTGGATCCGTCGTCTTCTGCACTACTCTTTCCAGGTTCTGTTTTAATTGTTCCAACATGGGTGCGTTGTTAACAATTTTTGGAAATAGACGGAACCATTCTTCAATTGTAGTACCTGTATTGGCTTGGTTTTCATCCCCTTCCTTCAGTTGTGGCATTTCGATTCCTTTGCTTCCCCCAAGCTAGGCAAATGCTTCTGCTGCCTCTTGAAAGAATTGCTTTTGTTTTTTTGGCCTGAATGTTGGCTTTGGAGATACTGGTCTTACCAGTTTTATCGGGTCCATCTTTTGTGCATCTTCCCCGGTTCGTTTGCCTCCCCACGTCACTATAGCTACATTCTGCACGGCTTGAGCCTCGATTATTCTTGGCTAGGCATTTACTAGATTTGTTCCTCTTTGTCTAGCCCTTTCTTCCCATCTTTTGATGAGCTCTGGGTAGTCTTCTGTTGCGTGTGTGTTAACCCTGCACTGAGAGCACCAGGGTCTTCTAGGAAGTGGACATTCCCTAGCCACATGGCCCTCTTGGTCACAGTTGTAGCATCGTACTGGTCCTCTTCCTCCCGCTCGGCCTCCTCTCATGCCTCCTCCTCGTCCTCTAGGAGCCTCGTTCACTCTATATGAAGCCCTATCTAACCGTTCTACCAAAGCATCCAAAACTCTGCACTACTCTGTGTTGTGCATGGTAGATGCACAGAACTCACAGTATACGTTGTTCGGGACATTGGAGTACTTTTGCAGTATGGGGCATAGGCGAGGTGAGTGGCCCACGCTTTTGCAGATCTCGCAATATTCAGTCATCGCTGAATTTTGTTGCGCGGGGTAGTCTTCTGTTGCATGCGTGTTACCCTGCACTGAGAGCACAAGGGTCTTCTAGGAACTGGACATTCCCTAGCCACATGGCCCTCTTGGTCACAATTGTAGCATCGTACTGGTCCTCTTCCTCCCGCTCGGCCTCCTCTCATGCCTCCTCCTCGTCCTCTAGGAGCCTCGTTCACTCTATATGAAGGCCTGTCTAACTGTTCTACCAAAGCATCCAGAGCTCTGCACTGCTCTGTGTTGTGCGTGGCAGATGCACAGAACTCACAGTATACGTTGTTCAGGACATTGGAGTACTTTTGCAGTATGGGGCATAGGCGAGGTGAGTGGCCCACGTTTTTGCAAATCTCGCAATATTCAGTCGTCGCTGAATTTTGTTGCATGGGGAACCCCGTGTATGGGTGTTGTGGCGGATATAATCCTTGGGTATTTATTTGCGCGACCCCTCCTGCGAGTGGAGCTCCTGGTGCCCCTGCTGCTGGTGTCCCCACGTTCTGGCCTCACAATCGAAGACATTCGGTTACCACATGTCCTTCCATTAGACAATGTGTACACCATACATTTGGCCTCACTGGACGCAGGGGTTGAATTTCCTTTAGTTTTTCTGTCAAGCTAGCTATTTGATGTTGTAGTCCCAGTATGGAAGGGTCCTGAGCTAATGCCCCTCCTTTAAATTCTTGTGGGTATCCCGCCATGGCCTCTACCTTCATGGCTTGTTCTAATGCATCTTGCAACGTCTCGATCTTTTGCTGTGTCAGCGGGGTTCTTGTCAGCGGGAGAAGGGCCTTGATAAACCAATCCCTTTGGTGATTGGGATCGATCGAATAGCTAAGTTTTCCAACCGCATCCTTGAATCTCCTCATTAGATCCCATGCAATTTCCCCTTCTCGCTGCTTGATCTCCCACATCTCTGATAAACCCTGCTGATCTGTTTGGGGTAATTTGAACTCCTTCACGAAATCCCTTTTTACATCGTCTAATGTTGGGTTCTGAAGACTCTCAGACCACTTTATAAACCAACGTAGAGCTCTCACTCGGAGAGTAGTCTGAAATTCTACCAACTTACCTGTGTCTGGTGTCTGTCGAGCCCTCCATATGGCCTCTCAGAGGTATCAGTGTTGCTCCACATCGTCATTACCCCTCCCAGAAAAATCTGGGTACCGAGTAAACGAACATGCCATGCTTCCTTGTGTGGGGTTTACTAGAACAAACCCCCCTACTCTCGACTGTGAGATGGTAGTACCAGTACTGTTGCTAGTGTGTATTACTGTTGTGGACTAAATGCTACTTGACTTAATTAATTCTCGTAACTTAACAAAAATTTCACCTAGTGGCTGATAGAGTACCAGGGGAAGGTCAGGACTAGAGCTACTTGAACTTTGGGGAATATAGTTACCTAGGATAATGGGTGCCAACGTTTCTCGGAATAGCTACTCCATCGCAACATGCAACTCCACATCAGATGTCTCCTCGGGGCACGCGTCATTTCTGTCATACTCCTTTCCCTTTTCTGCGTGGGTTGGGCTCCTATACACCTACCGCACTTCCTTGGTGGTCCCCCCTATATCCTGGGAACTCGTCTGACCTTCCATCTGCTTCGTCGTCTGAGGCGCCTCTCCTTTGTCTCTCCCTTTTCTTTCTTGTCTTTCCAATTCTTTCATAACCCTTTCTCGCCACTTCTCGGCGAGTTGCGCCCTCCGATGTGCTCATCATTCCCTTAACCTACTGGAGGTATCGACATCCATATCCTTATTCCCCCTTTTCATCTTACTTGTAGCATCTCTAATTCAGTCCCTTCCCCCAGTACTGGAGGTTTAGGTCTCCATCTCAGCTTTTTGGAACTCCATCAATCCTTCGTCCACCATCAACGCCTTGATCCACAGAGGGATCTCCCTCAACAGTCCTCCGCACAGCCCTGATCTGAATACGTCTTCCACTTTCGAGAAAGACTGGTAGCATTCAGCTGCGAACTCTACTATGTATCCTTCCAAGGTAGATTTCACCCAGAAATCTACGGCTCGGGTCAAATCAGTATCTAACCAATGGAGTGCTACCAGATCTGAGTGCACCCACTTGCGACAGACGTTCCGCAACCCCCTCGGGACTGCCTTGGTCTGTAATCTCCGCAACCAGTTGTAGAGCTGCTCAGGAAACTTTCCCCAAAAGATCTCGTAGTTATCACTGGTGGACTCAGAGAATAGAATCTGGTTCTTAACAGTCTTCTCTTTTTGCTGTCTCACTTCCGCTTGCTGAGCTATGAACTGGTCCAGATGGTCATCCCACCATTTCCGTATTTCTTTCTCAAAGATCCGTGATACCATGATCTAACTCCAGAATGAGATTTCAGGTCCCTTTAACGGAACCATTTGTTGGCAAGAAAAGAGGTCTCAGGGGGAGACCTAGGTTCAGAAAGGTGGCCAACAAGGGTTACCGCAGTTGTCTAGCACAACACCGGCATTTTCACCCTGCTCCGAGGAACAGAGTGTCTCACCCGAGGCGTGCCGCGACCTTACTAAGTCTGGCATTGGGTCAGGTATCGATCAAGTGTGGTAAATGCGCAAACCATCCATAACTTAAGTACTTCGAATAAGTGTAAATACCAGATAGATAACATTACTCATGAACTTGATCAGAATGATAAACAAAAATTCAAAATAGTCGTATATCCCACTAAACCATAACACAAGACAGAACTCAGAACAGCAGCCTTATATTAGAAAGTGATGCATTAACAGCAAAAGACTATTACAACACTCCTCAAAGTGTGCCTGGCAGAACTGATTACAATCGCAGTACAAGATACAGAACAAAACGATGAGAGAGAGAACAAAACAACATGAACAGAGCTCTCCTACGGCTCCTGCTCCCTGATCCCTACTGAGCCAACCTTCTCTTTCCGCTAATCGGCTGCCTATTTGTTTCATCGCCAGCGCAACTGACAGTTCTTCCTTCTTTTCCGCTTGGTTGTTTGTTGCTTTTCCTGATTGCTAGGAATCCTACTGATTGTCTTCTGCTGCTTCCCTTTGCCATCTGTACCTGCTTCCGCAACAGCCGCACCACCTGCCCTTCACCTCTTCGCAACCATGACAACGCTCTGTCTACCGTGGTTGCGCACCGCCACCTGTTCTCCGCAACACAAAACTGTTTAATTTCAAAACAAGGGCCCCAACAGTTCCCCAACCTGCACTACCAAAGCTCGGTACCTTTCAGGTTGCCTGTGCTGCCTCTTCTCATTTCTAGGGGCTCTGACAAACTCTTGTGTGTCCCTCAGAATTTGTCATAATTCCCTGCTCGTCCTACCACTAGTAGTGGGTGGATCTACCTGCTCTCCTTCCTGCAAGTCCTCGGGAAATGTATCCCTTGGATCCCCATGCCTTGGAGAGGCACTCGTATTACCCTCGACAGGTCGTTGTGGTTGGACCAGTGGATCCTCCTCAAACTGCGTAGCAGAAGGCATCTCTCAGGATTTCCTGAAGGCCCTTTCCTCCATGAACTTCACATCCCGTCGTACTACAATCTTCTTTCTCTCAAGAATGTAAATACGATAAGCCTTTGCGTTCTCGCTATATCCCACCAGATATCACTTTTCCGCAGTCTTGTCTAGTTTATTCCTCTTCTCTTCGGGCACATGACAATATGTCGTACTGTCAAAGGTCCTAAAGTGGCTCATGTCAGGCTTGCTACCAGTGAAGACACTTTCTGGAGTGATCTTACCCAATGCGTTGTGAGGAATCCTGTTCTGTACGTAGACAGTTGTATTACAAGCTTCATCCCACAGGAATTTGGGCATGTCTTGATCATACAACATTGCCCTTTCAGCCTCGACAATAGTTCTATTCTTTCTCTCTACAATTCCATTCTGCTCTGGATTATACGGAGCGATCCACTCTCTTTTGATGCCTTCCCTTGCGTAAAATTATGTGAAGTTTTTATCAATGTATTCTCCACCATTGTCTGATCACAGTGTTTTGATCCGCTTTCCTGTCAGATTCTCCACCAGAGCTTTAAACTCCTTGAATCGATTAAAGACTTCGTCTTTGGCCTTTAGAAAGTAGATCCAGGTCTTCTTGGAATGGTCATCAATAAAGGTGACGAAATATTCGGCACCACCAAGAGCTCTAGTGGACATTGGTCTGCAGTTGTCCAAGTGTATTAAGCCCAACACACTCTTAGCCCTATTGTTGCTTTTGTGATACGCTGCCTTGGCATACTTTCCCAATATGCAACCTCTGCAGACATCGTCTCGCTTGGTGCTCAGTTCTGGAACTCCCGTAACAATCTTCTTGAGAATTCTTAATGCCCCATGGTGTAAGTGCCCCATTCTCCTGTGCCATAGCTCATTCAAATCCTTCTCATTAGTGTTGCCTATTAGTGCCAATGGGGATTCGAGCTGTAACTTGTAGAGTGTATTGCTCCTGACTTTGATTTGTGCCTTCTTCTTCCAACTCGGGTGTTTGACGTATACTTTATTGCCAATGAAGTAAACGTCATAGCCTTTGTTTTGAAGTTGCGACACAGAGAGTAAGTTCATCCCCAAACCAAGCACATGCAGCACATTTGTGGCCCGAAGCTTATTACCATCTTCTGTTTAAAATACGATGGTACCTCTTCCAATAGGTGTACATTTCGCCTTATTGCCCATGGTGATTTTATATTTCATCTGCTCTTCTTGCTAGCTTGAGAAACATTCTCGCACTCCCGTCATGTGAGCAAAAGCCCCACTGTCAATATACCAGATCTCAAGAGAAGCAGAGCTTGACACACAAGCAGATTCTTCTTCCAATCTGGATGCCAGAACAAAAACGTCTTGATCCATCTGTTCTTTCATGCTTTCCTTCTTCTCTGGAGAAACACGTGAACCCTTCCGAGTTGCTACAGCAGTAACATATGATCTACTTTCCATCGCCGGTTCTCTGCTCCTGTTATTCATCTTTGCTCTGATACCATGTGAAAATTTCAATCCTGAAAATACTTCTGCAGTGATAGATTTATTTCTCCTACTTATTATTTCCAATAAGTTATTTACAAAATTCTTCCAGTAAATTTCGAAATAAATACTACTGCAGCATTCACTCAAGCATTTGCGAAGAATAAAACAGTAAGTACAAGCATAAGAATCAATCACATATACACACTTATTTTTGGACAATTGTCCCCGAAAAAACCCAATGCAGGAAAACCGATGCAGCAGATGAGGGTTTATATATTATTCTTCAGCACTGAAATTATTTACAAGGAAAAGACTAGCAAACTTCAATAGAAAACACCTGAGATAAATTCTCACGAACCCTTTGGAGAATTTCTGACACTCGGAAGACTCACAGCTTCCTTTTACGTCCCTCTGCATGTCTCTCTGCACAGTGCCTGTGTGAGACTGCGTCACTCTGCGTGGGCTCTCTGCACTGCTGCTCTGCGTTGCCTTCTCCGGCCTTCTGCGTCCTTCTTCCCTCGACCCTTATCACTGTTGACTCCCTCTGCTTCTTCTGCCCTACAACTCTCCCTTCGAAATCGAATTCTATTCCTTCATAATCGACTTCCTTCGGGTTACTAAGTGCATGCCCGGCTTGCTTTCCAAATGAACCTCAATCCTTCTTTTATAATCTTCTCATTGATGAATCAACGGCCCAGATTAGAAGTCTAATCAATGGCCAAGATTAAAACTTGACTTGATCTTTGTTCTCTAGAAGATTCACACTCTGTTTTACTAATACCCATTAATTATTTAATTTCCCTAAGTTTAGACTTAGGGTCTCCATTAAAATAATTAATTATTTTAATAAAACATAAATCGAGTGGAATTTCCACAAACGGTTTCTAGGTTCTTTGGAATACTGACGTCCAAGCCTCCTTACAAATTTTGAGATTTCGAACACTTTCCGATGCTACAAAAATCAACAAATAGTATCAGTAGATCGGAGTTTGTAGAGTCGTTTGTTAGTTTAGGAGTAACTAGACGAGGATTGTTAATTGTGGTGGCCTTCAGCGGATGGTAGTCCATAGATCCGTGAGAGAAGCAGTTTCCTGTATGATAGTGCCAGCATACTGTGAAGGAAGTCGAGTCTTCCGACTCATGGGAGTGAGCTGATCTATGTATAATTTGCTTAACAAATTAATAAAAGAATTGAGCAGCGCAGCAGCAGCAGGGTGGTTTTTTTCTTGGGGAAGGGTTTTCCACCAGACATACTTGTGTCCATTGTGTTAATTGGTTTTATGGTTGCATGTTTGTTTTGATACTCTAATCTTTGATTATGTGTTTCAGTTTATGCATGCTTAAAGTTTAATTATTTGGAGAAAAAGTTTAAAAGTAGTGATCTAGTTTCCAACAATGATCATATTGTTGATATGGACACCTCGAAATTAAATTTTAACAAGAAAAATGTGTCACATCACAATCAAGTGTGTCATGGAAAGAACTAATAGCAAAAGCGATGGCAAATTTTTTGTCTACCAACAACATGACGCATTCATTTGTAAACCAACCCGAGGTGACAAGTTAATGGATGGCCTGTGGTGGGGAGTTGGAAACAGGCTACTAAGGCTTGTGAAACGAGATGTTGACTGCCATTATCAAGAATCGAAGATGTGTCTCGATCCTAGATCCCATAGTGATGGGTAAATAAGAGTTCATGATCAGATGGAGAATAATCAAGATCAAACTAGGGTTAGGATAGGTAGGGTTTGAAAGTGATATGACTGTCGATTTGGGGTCAGACTCAATGTCAGGTTACAACCACTTGGAACTCATTACTGACTTCCCCTTTGATCTTGGCATGCCATCCCAAACATCATTCTTCATGATGGATGGTATCCTACCAAACCTGTGGTCTACTACCTCCTAAAAGATGGAAGGCTCAAAATCTATGATGTTACTCATCAATTCCATGTAGTCTAGAAACGTCTTCAAAGGTTTTCTCTCTCTAATTGTTCTCCTAGGAGCCTCAACATACTCATGAGCATCCCTTAATGTTTGGACAAACCATTAAGGTCACCTGATTGAAGTGGAAGTGGTTATTGTCTCCTCATCTTCACCTGAAGGTTGCTATACTTCTCTGGAAGTTTGTGGTAACCCTATCTCAAACTTTGGAGCTTCCAACTCCTCATCTTGTGTCACTAGAATAGGCTAATGGGACTTCCTGGATGCAAAGTCTTCTTCAAACTTTACATCCCTATTCACTATTGTCCTCCTCTATTTTAGAACATAGACCCTATAGGCCTTTCAAGTCTCATTGTAGCCTACAAATAAACCCTTCTTGCAGGAGGGCTCCAACTTAATCCTCTTTTCTACCATTACATGGATATAAATTGGACAGCCAAAGATGTGGAAACGACTCACTTTCCGTTTCATGCCAGTGAATGCCTCCTCTAGTGTCTTGTCCTCCGAGGTTTTGCGAGGACACCGATTCTAGATGTAGACTATTGCATTGCATGTCTTTGCCCAAAGAAACATTAGCAAGTCCTAGTCATGGATCATGGCCCTAGTAGCCTCTATGATGGATCAATTCTTTTGCTTTCCTACCCCAATCTATTGTGGGTTGTATGGAATAATTAGCTCCCTCTTGATTCTTGCCTCCTTGTAGAAACCCTTGAACTCCTTGGAGGCATACTCACCCTCATTGTCCAGTCTCAATAATTTGATCTTCCTCCTAGTTTGGTTTTCAACTAGAGCTTTGAACTTTTGAAACCCATTGAAAACCTAATCCTTAATCTTTAGGAAGTAGATCCAAGTTTTGTGAGATAAGTCATCAATGAAGGAAACATTGGTCAACAAACATCCAAATTACTTTAAAGATTACCCTACAATTGTAAGGATTCTTTCTCTAACCCCTATTACTTCTATAGTACCTAGGCTAGATTCCTTCGATCTAATGAGGATTTGTTGGTTCTTGAACTCAACTAAATAGCCATTATCCTCTATAAGAAGAATTGAAAGAATATTATTTCTGAGACCTAGAGCAAACAAGACATCATCAAAAACTAAAAAGTTACCTGAAAGGAAAAAATACCAACTCCTGCTACTACGTACTTGGCATCATCACCAAGCTCAACTTGTACTTTGAATTCTTGCTTTGTTGGACTAAAAAATAACTGTCGAGTTGATGTCATATGATGAGATGTCCCATTGCCCATATACCATGCATCCCTAGGAACTGTGCTAGTAGAAAGGAAAGATACCATTGAGAAATCCTTCTCAAACTTGGCAACAAACTTGTTTATCTGAGTTTCTCCAGAGGTTGCTACCTGCTTCTATTGCTACTCCCATTTACCCTTCTTTTATCTGGACATTATGATGCATAATGTTTGTACTTATGACAAGTGAAGCACTTGATTTTACTCAAGTCCTTTCCTAGTTGTCAGGCTAACTCTGCACTCTTTCCCTTACCTTTGTTGGGTCCTTTAGTTCTACCTTATTTTCTAACAAAATAGGGCTAGGTTCTCGCCCCCACCATTCTTGTTGACCTTTGACTCCATCTGAGTCTCCTCATGGTTATAGCCATCCCAAAACCTTTTTAAGTTATGAAGGTTTTCATGAGCACAAATGCCTTTAATAAATGGTTCTCATGAAGTTGGGAATCAATTCAATACCATGTTCATTAGCTGTGCATCTGCAACCTTCTCCCCAACTACTGCAAGTTGATCACAAATCTATGTGACCTTCGTAAGTTAAACAGCAACTGAGTCTGATATGATCATCTTTATGGATTTGAGTTTGTTCGCAATATCTTCTTTCTGTTTATGTTCTCACAGTGGTAGAGGCCAACCAAGGCATTGAACATCTTCTTTGCAGTTTTCTTTTTGGATATATGAGGAATCAAATGATCCTTTACGGCATCCAGATCATCTGCTTGTTCTTCACTTCCTTCTTGTGAGCTGCCAATTGTTGTAGATCTATAGGCAAATGCACAATATCCCAATGACGATTCTTTTCCAATAAGGGTGTAACCTTCACTTTCCATGACAGTAAATTTAAGGTGACATCCAGTGTATCTTTGAATCTGATATCTAATGAACAAACTCCCAGATCTTAAAATTAATCCTCAAGGAAATATTGAAACCCCTTTTACTGTTGGTCCCTTTTGGCAGTTGATTTACTGTTGTAAATCCTTGAAAAACTTAATCAATGAAATTGCTTTGATACCAAGTAAATTTTTCAAGAATGTGTGACTAATATCCTAACATTCTCTCATTAAATAACTCAAAAACATAATTTATCTAACAACGGAAAATTGAATTTCTGAACTTTGCATCAATCACATAGTAGCTGAAAAACAAACAGTCAAAGAAATAAAAAACACACAAAGGAATTTTTCCTTTTAATCAATTTTTCATTCATTTGATCAAAACGTACAAGGTGACCTTTGCAGCCTCCTTAAACCTACCGCTATATGGTCAACAAAATAACCTCAAACAATAGTGCACAGCCCATGTAAGAGGGGTTATAACTACAACAATACAACCTACTCTATTTCTGCCTTTCCTGGACACCAAACTGCTCTCTCTCCTCTGAACAGCTACAACACACTCCAGCAATCCATATAAGACTGTGTACAACCAAATCTAAGATTCTAAAGGTGTAAGGCCTGTGCATAAGAAAAGAGAAAGCTACAATAGTGATATGCCAAACTGCTCTCTCTTCTCTGAACAGCTACAACACACTCCAGCAATCCATACAAGACTGTGTACAACCAAATCTAAAGGTGTAAGGCCTGTGCATAAGAAAAAATAAAGCTACAATAGTGATATGCCTTGAACAACCTGCTGATATACTGCTGGACCTTTTAGCAATTTGCTCTTCTCCTTGAATGCACTATTCCTTCTTCTGGCTCTCTTCCTCTCTTCTCATGTGTAAGTCACTTCTCCTATCTTGTTTTCTTTATGCTTTGAGAGAGATAAGTAATCTCCTCAATCCTAGCTTCCACCTATCTCAATCATGAGATGTATGGGTAAGATTAAAACCTAATCTAAAGCACTAATGTTCCGGAACTAATTGACCTCAAAATATAAATTTTTCACTTTTTACTTTATTTTTCAATTGTAATTATGAATAGAATTATTTCCTACCTTTCCTAAGTGGTCACTGAAGAAATCTCTCAAATCACTAACTGCATGTTCACACTGAAGTGTGCAATAAGTTCCTACTCAAGTTATTTTTCTCAACAAAAGTTGTTCACAGAGAAAAATAGAGAATGAGAAGATAAAGGAGAACAGAGGAAAAAAAGCCTAAAGCTCTAAAGAAGGAGACAATTCTGGTATTATTCGTTGGGTGGAATCACCAGAGAGGAGAACTTTTGGGTAGAACGATATAAGGTTCTTCCAACAAAGAAGAAGTCTGGGAAAAGGAAAGTAGAAGGACACAAAAGAGATCAAAGAGGAGCACAACTACACTTGGAGTTGCTAGTTGAATTGGGGAGAAAGTGCAAAAAACAAGGTAACCATAATTCCTGGCTTTAAAAGGAGCCAGTGACAACTACTCTAAATAGTGAATGTGACCCTTACTAAGACTTAGACTAGTGGGTCACTGTGAGAAAGATTTCGGCCCTGTTTTTGTTGTTGTTGGTTGTTTATATATAATTGTTTTAGCAACAACATACCTTGGAGGCTGTATGCTTAGTAAATCCCACTTTCCACGCTATTAATAATAAAAATATAACTAAAGAGAAGCTATTGTGTTTATTTATTGTGTGTGTGTCATGTGAAGGAGTACTTTTTGTCCAGATTGCCCATGCATCAGAATTTTTTAACATTTTATTGGTGATATTGGGAAATTCACAGTCTAGAGTTGGATGAGCCAATCCCCATATGGGTAGGGTTTGCCTTCTCTTGAGGGTGTGCAGAGGCAGATTAATGAGTTTTACCATTCACCCCATTGATCAGTTTTTATAAGGTAGCAACCTGCAGGATAATTATTTGCACCTCACATAACAAACCAATTATGGGAGACACAACAAATACTTACCCGATAACAAAGAATGGAAATGGTAGACACATACCACCAATGGCAAGGCAAAGTAGATTGCACAGAGAAAGATTACCATAACAGAAAACTATAGATTATATTCCATATTGAAAATAAGTACAAGCATGCCTATTTAATATGTATAGTGTATGAGGTCCTAAATGATCTCATGTTATCTCACTTGTGATATTTGTTTTATACTCGCTTCCTTTCATTAGGACATGGCTTGCCTGTCTTACTCCTACTAAGGAAAAAGTGCAATTGACATCATTCAATTTGGAATCTTCCATCCAAGAGGCCGCTAGTGGGGAGTACGCATTCCAAAGATGTCCATGACTTCCACCTGGCACCAACCACTGCTATATGTGTTGGTGCATTCATGAGCATGAGAAGACCCTAGTTGGGGGCAATATTAGCACTCCACTTTCAGCAACTTGACAAACCACTATTGACTTATACTCTAATGCTAGTATTAGTAATGTTTAAGAATTCTCATCTAACCCGGTTTTGTGAGATCCTTTTGTGGAGTTGATTTCAAAAGCAGCATTGGTTACCCGGACTGCTATGAGTAAAATCTTTAAGGAATAGACCATGAAGATCTAAATTTCATATGCAGTGGGTGAAAAACTCCCAAGCCTCTTAGGTTTGAGCCTGAGCTTTGCCAGCTCAAAATCAAGATCAATTCAGATCCAATGCACAGGAAGTTATCATTAATTCCTTCAATATTTGGTTAATTTCAATTAAATTTTGCCTTCACATGTCCAATTGTTCAGGGTCCTCATACAACATATATTCACTAAGGTCCTCATACAACATATATTCACTAAAGGCAACTGCATATGGATCAGAAACCTAAGTCATCTATTAAATTCAGCTCAGCTCCGGGTCGCTATCATCTTGTTTGGTTCAATAGTAAGAGCGTGATATGAAAAATATGCTAAATTTCATAAAAGCACATGTAGAATACCTTAAAAGCAGTGATTCCCGCCAGTGCATCTAAATCCTCCAAGAGCTTTCCAATCCTGACCTCGTTCCACGGATCTCTGTACTGTTCCCGCAGTATGTAATCGCTGGAGAAGTTGTAGAGTATGCTGGTGCGGCTCTGGCTGGGCGTTTTGGATAGCAATTGGCTCTGTGGGGGCGCATCCGCAGACGAATCCAGCAGCCTTTCGAATATGCTGGACCTCGCGTGCCACAGAGCATTCGTGACGGGTGAGTGATACATGCCTGGCCACAGGCTGAGAGGCTTGCGGAGGGATGTCCCGGCGTCTATTGGTGGGGATTCCTCGAATGGCGAGGTAAATGTAGAAACTACAGGGATAGTTTTATCATGGGATTCGCTAGAAGCCATTGATGAATGCTCGGAGGATTGTGGAGAGGCGCAATATGAGTTATGTGGGATTGTGAAAGGAATTGGGTATTGCTGAGAATGAAGGACTGAGCCAACACGAAAGATGGCAGCCCGGTATGTTGCCTTCATGACTTTGGCGTTTGTACTCCCTTTGGGATTCTCTGAGATGCCAGCATATTTGATGTATGTGTCCGTTAACGGTGGTGTTAGAACAAAAAAATATGAATAAGAGCAACTATGGGGACACTCAACGCATCAAGTATTCGGTCAACGGAGTTTAACTCTGGTCTGGACGCACGTATCAGGTGTTCGGTCAACGGAGTTTAACTCTGGTCTCGACGCACGAAATCATTTTATGTTGTATCTCGACAAACGTGTTTTTGAGTGTCATAAAAGTTATTGAAATATATTTATTATTTTCTAGCAGAGGCTTCGCAAAGCTTGCTTGCGGTCGTAAACCAACCGACTTGGCCGACTTGGCCTTGTTAAGTGTCTCTGAACACTGCTCTATGTGAACCCAAGTGTAAACCCAGACAACAATATGATATCTTAGCATTAATATTAAAATTACCTGAGTAACATAGCAATGGAAACAAATGAAGAAGTTGCTCTCTCTTTAGTCAGAATGCTTCACAATCAGATTACAATATGGACTCAGTCTCTGTATCAGAGATTGACTCTCTCGGCTTTTACTGGACTTTTGATACTCACGAATGAGTGATCTTTACCAGAGGCTTCCTGGCTGATAAACAGACTTTGTCTCAGATTTTATGCTTTATAACACACAGACATAGAATATACAGACTCACTAATGAACTGGCCACTTTAGGTTCCTACCTGTCACATGAACAGACACGCAGGCTTCTTAGTTCAACCTATGGACTGTGAGTAAGAACTCCGTGATGCGAGCAGATCACCAAGATGGCGCAGACGCAGAGCAGGGAGAGAATACTCGGACTCAAAAGACAACACACAAGACTCAAACAACCGGTGCCTACAAATGAGCCTAACCTCTCCTTATATAGGAATGAGAGGGGGACAAACATTACTATGCACCGTCTGATTATTGACACTTGGCAGAAGATCATCGTTTTCGGGTAACACCAAAAGGTGACATCCGCACGGAGATCTGTCATACCGACAAACTAAAGTGCTAGTGGGTACATTGTGGATACCTTACAAAGGCCCACGAGGAATCAACCTTTATTGATTACACATTGGATACTTTTCGGACGAAGGAAAAGTCCAAGAGAAAAGCTTCGTCACTATACACCCGTGACTAGGGATAATTATTTACACAGGGAAAACCTTTCATGAGTGGGGCTCCCGAGGACCACTTGTACTGGATCCTGCTGCAGGATCATCAAGGATTTTTATCCCCGGATATCTTAGATGATAGAACTCGTCATCCCAAGCCTTTGTATATATTCTCCGAACGATCATGGGTTTGTTGAGTACTATCTGGTGTTTGATCTTTGTCATGACTAACCATTGATAGTGCATCTGCATATGCATCTTTAAAACAGGATTCACTAACAAACTATGCTCTAGATTTGTAATTTCTCCAACTGTTTTACAGGGATAGTGGAAACATTCACCAGCAGGTCCTGCAAGACAGTCATTACAAAATAATCTACAATATGATTCATAGAAGTTAGGATCCATACTATATGGACTTGGTCCATAATGATACCACCAGTTGGATAACCATGGGATTTGTGATTCTTTTTCATTGATCCATGTAGGGGCAAATTTCAGCTTAGTGTAGTGGGTTTCTTCTGGTCCGTCTTTATTAAGCAAATCCCACCACAGTCTTTCATATCCTGCAAAATTGTAAACAATGTCAGGAAATAAAAGTTTTGGATCACCCTATGGCCATGAAATGAACTTGCCATGAATGTATGAGCCGAGCTTTCTGACTCTGTTTATAACATATGATTTATAATATTCTTTGGATCTGTCACTGCCTCTAGTACTAATGACATACAGATCCCAAAAATCTTCTGAAAGTGACCTCTCAGCTTCATGTGAAGCTGCCATGCTATGTGAATACATCATTTCATGTATCCACCGATTTCCCTTCGGGTACACTTTCCTTCCTGGGACTAAGTGCTGCAAATCAGTGTGATTCTGCAAATTTCCATCGAGCACTTGGGTATTACGAAGGATCCAAGTTGGCCTCCACTTCTCCGTATACACAGGCCATGGCTCATCATCTGCAATATATCTGAGCTCTTCTCTTTTATAAGCCTGGTTCCATTCAGTTAGAATGACCATGCAATGTAGCTGAATCTGTTCTTCTGGGTCATCCTCTTGTTCTTGATGCTGGATGTATTCTCTGCTTAAGAAATCTGGAATACAATTGTCAGAACCTCTAATATGTTCAACTTTAAAGCTAAAATATGCAAAAATAGCTTGCCATCGTGCAAATTTTGCATCTTCTGGGTTCTTGATCTCCTTTGTCAAAACCTTTTCCAGAGCCTTAGCATCTGTTCTAAGCAGGAAATACTTATTAGCCAAATGTACAGAAAACTTTGACATGCAATACCAGGCTGCTTTTACCTCTTTTTCTATAGGAGCATATTTTTTCTCAGCTTTGCTCCAAACTCCAGAGACAAACAGAACAACCTGTTCTTTTTCTTTTGGATCGTCTTCTGTAGGCTTTTGTTTTAGCACACCTCCCCAACCAATGTTACTGGCATCTGTTTCAACAATCTTATAAAATTTATCATCAGCAACATATAATATGGGCAGATTCTTAACCTTAGACTTGATTTCTCTGACTTCTTGGGTGTGCTTGTCAGTCCAAGGCTTTGGGTTCTTTCTCAGTCTCTGGTTCAGCAGAGATCTGGCAATGGCACAGTCAGGATAAAAATTGCTCACGTAATTGAGGCAACCCAAAAACCTCTGCAACTGGGTTTTATCAATGATGACATCTGGGAACTTATCTGCAAACTCCAGTGCATGTTTTTGCAGAGCAATCTGGCCATTTTCTATTTCATGTCCTAAGAATTTAATCTTAGTTTTACGTATTTCCATTTTCTTTTTACTTAGAACAAGACCATTTCTTTTGACCAATTTCATAAAGATTTTCAAATGTCTGAAATGGTCATTCAAGTTCTTTGAAAATATTAGCAGATCATCTATATAAGCTAGCAACCATTCTGCATAAGGCTTAAAAATAGAATCCATTACCTTTTGGAATTTGGATGGTGCATGCTTCAGTCCAAAAGGCATCACGTTCCATTCATAATGTCCATGAGGGAAACTGAATGCAGTCTTCCATCTGTCACCTTCTGCAATGGCAACCTGCCAGAAGCCAAAATTCAAATCAAATTTGGAAAACACCTTAGCTCCTGAAATTCTTCTTATCAGATCACCTTTGTGAGGGATTGGATAGGTGTCATCTGCTAATACATTGTTCAGAGGCTTATAATTGATCACCAATCTTGGAACTCCTCTGACTTGTTCGCTTCTCTTATTTACGTAGAATCCATAGCAGTTCCATGGGCTACTGGATTCTCTGATCAACTTCTTCTGTAGAAGCTGCTCAATCTCAATCTGACAATGCTGTCGGTCATGGACAGACATAGGGATACTTCTTGACTTACAAGGCTTGCCAGTATATCCCTCCTTGTAAGGCAACTCAATGCTATGCTGCTTCCTATGCCAGAAGGCATTCGGCTCTTCAGAGCAGCATGTTTCTTCAAATTCTTTTTGAATATCTGCAATCTTCTTTTGAACATCTGGAGAGCTTAATTGTTCTTCCACTCTGATAGTCTCCTTGTGATCTTTAAGCTCAACCAGGCTTTTCTCTACTGCCTGAAGTTTCTTTTCTTTTTCTTTGATTACCTGCACCATGGGTGAGATTCTATTTCTGGAAACATATGGCAATTCAAATCTTCTACCAGAAACAGTAATAAAGATTCCTGCAGATCCATCAGGAAATCTAAAAGACCCATGTGGTTCTATTGCTGCTAAAAATACATTACCCAAAATACAATCAACAGGAATGTCTGAGACTGCTAAGGATAATTTCACACATTTAGAATCAAAGCAGACAGTGGCTGTAGAAACTTCAAACTTTAATTGCTTCATTCCTAATCCTTGAACTTCTTTTTCTGCTGTAGTCCAATATCTTGAAGGGATTATATGCTTAGAGATCAGGTTAAGATCTGAGCCGGAATCAATTAAAGCAATAACCTGATAAACATGACCAGCAACAGAAATATTTACCAGAATGTGGTGCTGCTAATACTGAACTGCAAGGACTTGCATGTCCCCAATCTCACTGAAGCCTGATGAAACAAAATTTCCTGATGAGGTCTGGACTTTAGTATGTGGCTGAGTGTGCTGGATATAATTTGTCGGGTGTTTCCACAAAACTACTGTCGGCTGCTGTGCATTTTGTGACTTTAGGACAGCAAGTTCATTCTTGATGTTGCGCACCTCAGTTTTTAGATCGTGTATCTCCTTGCTCACCTCCCCCAAAGTGAGTCCACGAGCTTTGCTATGTTGTTGGAGATACGTCTTGGTATTTTTGTCATAAGAAGCTTCTACAAAATTGGGCTTCTTAGAGTAGCTGGAAGAATGGGAAGAACCAGGAAGATTCTTCATGTAGGCAGACAGGAGAGCATTTTTCAAATCTCCTTCATCCATGGCTCTAATCTGGGCAAAAACTTTTAAATCATCATCAGTTTGGGCCATGAGGACATGAGGTGGATCTTCCACAGCTGAGGAATAAGAAGGCTCAGAATCAGACTCAGAAGAATCACATTTACAGGCATCTGGGTCTGAGCATTGGCAATACATATTGACTTGCTCTTAGGAAGAGGAAGAAGAGTAGTCATCAAAAGAAGAACTATCATCTATGGCATGTTGTTGTATAGAAAAACGACGACCTGGATAGGATGGACAGTCAGAAATCCTATGAGAAGTAGATTTACAATAGGCACAGGCGTCGGGTTCTTGTTTGACAGTCGTCTGTGAAGTAGAAGGCTGTTTATTCTTAGCATACTTAGATGACTTTTTTCTTAGACCTCTTTTGGAATCTAAGGCAGTAGGACACATATTGGAAGTATGTCCTTTTTGACCACATAACCAGCATTCAACATCTTGCATTTTGGCCACTTTAGCATCTCTAGGCCAAATATCATGGGGCTGGTAATAATGAGTATTAGGCCTCCATCTGGATTGCCTTTTTGGGGCCTTAGGTCTTATGTGCTCCTTGGGTCTGCGAAGCTCTCTTCTCTTAGCAGAGATTAGTCTGTAAGTAGACTTACTTCTTTTGTAAGCCTTCTTAGCTTGTCTCTTGTGCTTTCTCCTGTGCACAAGGGGATCATCCACTGTAATGCCATATTTACTGCAAAAATATTTTGTACCAGGAAGTCTGTTCAACTTGTCAATAGACTTTTGCATCTTTGACTTGGTACACAAAGAAATCAAAACTTTTGTTATTATCCCATAGAAATCTCCCCACACATAAGTTTCCATGGGCAATGGAAAAACATCTTCCATTTTCAAAATGTCTACTAGCTTTGAAGGCAGGGCTGCTAGGTAGACTTGCTTCCACAATAAGTTCTTGGGATCCTTTACCAAGAATATCCTCTGTATCCAGTCTCGGTGGAAGTCTTCATACTGATTGATGTTGTGGCATTTTAGATTCATCATAATCATTTCATGTTTATCATATGCAACATATTCCAGACCACAAAAATGTTCTTGGATCAATGCTGTGAGAGCACCGATCATATTGGTCTGTGCTGTGCCATCAGGGTTGAACATTATGTCACCCTGTTCATCCTTCAGAATCTCCTTCTCCATTCTTTCAATCAACGCAGGAGAGGATTCTAGCTCCCACCATCTGGCCAGTGTGCCAGTGAAGCACTGCATGATTGTTTTGCAGGCTTCAATCTCACTCTTTCCTTCCACACACATCAACTTATACTCGATGATCATTTGATCCAGTATTTGCCTGATTTGATGTGCAGAAATTTTGTCTATGTTCCATTCCTTATGGCTCCCTTCATGGAATGTTTCCCTTGAGGGAATTTTTCCCACACCAGCAAGGTCTGGAGGAGCCTGTCTGGTATACTGAGACTCTAAGGGCTTATAGATAGGAAAGACATGATCTTTAGCCTCAGAGTCTTTCATGACTTCTGCAATAGTAATCCTTTCAGATTTTTCTTCAACTGGCTATGACTCAGGCTTTGACTCTGACACAGGGGTAAGAGACATCTGAGGAACTTCTCTGGGCATAAGATGAGCAAACCTAGAGACAGGAGGAATTGACTCAACTTTAGGAATCTCATGTGGCACAACACTTTTACCCTTACCAGCAATGAATGACATTGGAATGGGCTTGCTGGCTTTTTTAACATTCAGTCCTTCAAAATTTTCAGACAATTTATATACAGACTGTCTAGTGGCAATGGACTGGTCTATGACACAATTTTCAATCTCATCAAATTTAATAGAAGAATTTTCTGAAATACTCCTAACTACTTGAAGGTCACACTGTACAGAATTTAGGACTCTATGTACATCATTCACAGACACCTGAACTGAATCAATCTGGTCCTTGACCAGGGTAGTCTTAGCAACATTCTTCTCCAACCCTGTGAGTGCAGTATTGGTCCAATTTATCTGCTCACTCACCTTTTGAATTCTTCCTTCAGAACCCATCAAATAATTATCATGCTGAACCAAGGGACTAGCATGAGCTGTGTTAGATCCTTCTCCTAACACAATGCTTCTGAAAGGAGGATATGTAGTGGAGGTCTCAATCTTACTGCCATCAGTTGCAGTCCATGAATGTGAGGAAGATGTAGTAGTATCAGCCACTAATACTACATCATTCTCCATCCTTTTTTTCGAGGCATAAAATGAAATCCATACGTTTATTTCCATGTATTCTTTCCACTCTCTTTGCAAGCTTCATCTTCCTTCTCTTCCTTTGGATGGGCGGTACAAATGCATCAGCCGAGGATGTGTAAACGATCCCAATTGATCATTTGTTTCATCCATTACCAACGGGATTCGGATACGGACATCCATCCATGAGAGTGTAGAATTTATGGATCTCAGGAACAGAAGGGTTTTTACAACCTGGGGGCAGATCTCTGTATCTGCATTCTGGTATCAACTTATTGGCTTGCTCAATATAACCCAACCCATATCTAAGACTCTTAGGCGGTCTCTGGTTTATCATTAACTCAGTCAATCTGGGATCTTCTTCTTCAAGAGAGGGAAGAAGGTGCATCATCAAAACTCTTGGGTGCTCATCTTCATGAGGAAAGGGAATGTCGGTGCACTTAGGGTTTGGACAAGGATTGATAGAGGTGCTTGGTGGGGCTTCACCAGTTCTGGGATTATGATTTCTGTGTAAGACAGCATAAGCCAAACTCTTCAAGTTGACACTTTGTTGACACTGCGGGCATTCAACTTTGACTGACTGAAAATTTACAATTTGAGAAAATTCAAAAAGGGCTACATGACTACAATTAGAAACAACAGAACTACAACCCGTATCTGTACAATCGGGTGAAATGTAACAAGGCGACCTTTTACATTCAGCTTCCAATCTTCTGCGGTCGATGGTAGATCTTCTGGGGAAAGTTAAAGTAGCAGAAGACTGATCTTCGGTAATGTTGGCAGTGGTGATTTTCTGGACAGACAGAGGTCTGGGATTTGGAACAGTCCAGTGCTGGGGAAATTGCAGATCCTCCCATTTGATAGCTTGATGCTCTATCTTATGATTTTTAGGATCTGTGAGGACAACCACACTGGTTTTAGAATCTCTGCTGGGTGCATGGAGTACAGTGGGAAACATTGTGGATGTGTGGCGAAAACAGCCACGAAACTGGATTGCGATATTCCTTCTTCTTTTTCTCATATCAAATCCCATGGTTTGGATTTGAAGTTGTAGAATATCGGCCAATGTTTCATCAAAAACAGACACCAAGAAATTTGGGTAACAGTCAAACCAGACTGGCCCATTAGATAGTGGAGCCACTATCCCTCCAATTAATGAATCAGTGTATTTGTTATGTGTTAAGTCACGGACTGTGGCTAACACATAGGCATCAACTCCAGGATGTACCAATGCATGAATGCCAACTCTTAAACAACCTAAATGTAGAAACTGAGTATTTAACTTCTTAGCTTCGGCTTGAAGTTCTTTGGGGTTTAAAATGGGGATCAACTGGACACGTTCACTATTCTCCTCGATACTTGACACAGACTCTTTAATAGATATTCTAGTGGCAGCTCTTAGATTCCAGACTTGTAAATCACTATATACTTCAGAGGGTTTGATATTTGGGAGTACCCATCTGGCCTGGGGCTCAACCTCTTCATATAGGTGATCGGATTCATTGATCACACGACTACTACTAGATGCAAATAAATCTCTGTGCGGGTTTTGTTCTGCTCGATCTTGTTCTTCGAGCTCTCTGTAAGATACAGACTTAGACATTGAAGAATCCATTCTTGAGAGAGAAATACTTTTAAGTGTTACTCAAGATCCTGAACCAGGCGACAGCGTCGATTTATTGGCTCTGATACCAATTTCTAGCAGAGGCTTCCCAAAGCTTGCTTGCGGCTGTAAACCAACCGACTTGGCCTTGTTAAGTGTCTCTGAACACTGCTCTATGTGAACCCAAGTGTAAACCCAGACGACAATGCAAGTATCTTAACAGTAATATTAAAGTACACAGAGTAATAACACTTAATGCGGAAATCCAAATGAAAGTTTCTCTCTCTCTTTATTCAGAATGCTTCATAAACTTTCGAGCAATGCAAGTATCTTAACAGTAATATTAAAGTACACAGAGTAATAACACTTAATGCGGAAATCCAAATGAAAGTTGCTCTCTCTCTTTATTCAGAATGCTTCATAATCAGATTACAATATGGATTCAGTCTCTGTATCAGAGATTGACTGTCTCAGCTTTTACTGGACTTTCGATACTCACGAATGAGTGATCTTTACCAGAGGCTTCCTGGCCGATGAACAGACTCTGTCTCAGAGCTTATGACTTATAGCACACAGACATAAAATATACAGACTCACACTAATGAACTGGCCACTTTAGGTTCTGATGTATGCCGAGCACATACACCCACAGGCTTCTCAGTTCAACCTATGGACTGTGAGTAAGAACTCCGTGACGCGAGCAAATCACCAAGATGGTGCAGACGCAGAGCAGGGAGAGAATACTCGGACTCAAACACAACACACAAGACTCCAACAACCGGTGCCTACAAATGAGCCTAACCTCTCCTTATATAGGAATGAGAGGGGGACAAACATTACTATGCACCGTCCGATTATTGACACTTGGTAGAAGATCATCGTTTTCGGGTAACACCAAGAGGTGACATCCACACGGAGATCTGTCATGCCGACAGACTATAGTGCTAGTGGATACACTGTGGATACCTATCAAAGGCCCATGAGGAATCAAACTTTATTGATTACACATTGGATACTTTTCGGACGAAGGAAAAGTCCAAGAGAAAAGCTTCGTCACTATACACCCGTGACTAGGGATCATTATTTACACAGGGAAAACCTTTTATGAGTGGGGCTCCCGAGGACCACTTGTACTGGTTTCTGCTGCAGGCTCATCAAGAATCTTTATGCCCAGATATCTTAGATGATAGAACTCGTCATCCCAAGCCTTTGTGTATATCCTTCGGACGATCATGGGCTTGTTGAGTACTATTTGATGTTTGATCTTTGTCATGACCAACCACTGATAGTGCATTTGCATATGCATCTTTAAAATAGGATTTCCTAACAATTTATGCTCCAGACTACCGATTTCTCCAACTGTTTTACAGGGGTAGTGAAAACATTCACCAGCTGGTCCTGCAAGACAATCATCACAAAATAATCTGTGGTATGATTCATAAAAGTTAGGATCCATGCTATAAGGACTTAGACCATAATGATACCACCAAGTAGTTAACCAATGAATATGTGATTCTTTCCCATTAATCCATGTAGGGGAAAATTTTAACTCAGTGTAATGGGTTTCTTCTGGTCCATCTTTATTAAGTAAATCCCACCACAGTCTCTCATAACCTGCAAAATTGTAAACAGTGTCAGGAAATAAAAGTTTTGGATCATCATGCGGCCATGAAATGAACTTGCCATGGGTGTATGGGCCGATTTTTCTGACTCTGTTTATTACAAAGGATTTGTAATATTCTTTGGATCTGTCATTGCCTCCAATACTAATGACAAACAGATCCCAAAAATCTTCTGAAAGTGACCTCTCAGCTTCATGTGAAGCTGCCATGCTGTGTGAATACATCATTTCATGTATCCACCGGTTTCCCTTTGGGTACACTTTCCTTCCTGGTACCAAGTGCTGCAAATCAGTATGGTTTTGAAAATTCCCATCAAGCACTTGGGTGTTACGGAGGATCCAAGTTGGCCTCCACTTTTCTGCATACACAGGCCATGGCTCATCATCTGCAATGTATCTGAGCTCCTCTCTTTTATAGGCCTGATTCCACTCTGTCAAAATGACCATGTAATGAACCTGCAACTTTTCTTCAGGGTCATTCTCATGTTCTTGTTGCTGGATGTATTCCCTGCTTACGAAATCTGGAATTCAATTGTCAGAACCTCTAATATGTTCAACCTTAAAACTGAAATATGCAAAGAGAGCTTGCCATCGTGCAAACTTTGCATCTTTTGGGTTCTTGATTTCCTTGGTCAGCACTTTCTCCAGTGCCTTGGCATCTGTTCTAAGTAGGAAATATTTATTAGCCAAATGCACAGAAAACTTCTTCATACAATACCAGGCTGCTTTTACCTCTTTTTCTATAGGAGCATATTTTTTCTCAGCTTTGCTCCAAACTCTTGAGACAAACAGAACAACCTGTTCTTTTTCTTTTGGATCGTCTTCTGTAGGCTTTTGTTTTAGCACATCTCCCCAACCAATGTTACTGGCATCTGTTTCAACAATCTTATAAAAGTTATCATCAGCAACATATAATATGGGCAGATTCTTAACCTTAGACTTGATTTCTCTGACTGCTTGGGTGTGCTTGTCAGTCCAAGGCTTTGGGTTCTTTCTCAGTCTCTGGTTCAGCAGAGATCTGTCAATGGCACAGTCAGGATAAAAATTTCTCACGTAATTGAGGCAACCCAAAAACCTCTGCAACTGGGTTTTATCAATGATGACATCTGGGAACTTATCTGCAAACTCTAGTGCATGTTTTTGCAGAGCAATCTGGCCATTTTCTATTTCATGTCCTAAGAATTTAATCTTAGTTTTACATAATTCCATTTTCTTTTTACTTAGGACAAGACCATTTCTTTTGACCAATTTCATAAAAAATTTCAAATGTCTGAAATGGTCATTCAAGTTATTTGAAAATATTAGCAGATCATCTATATAAGCTAGCAACCATTCTTCATAAGGCTTAAAAATAGAATCCATTACCTTTTGGAATTTGGATGGTGCATGCTTCAGTCCAAAAGGCATCACGTTCCATTCATAATGTCCATGAGGGACACTGAATGCAGTCTTCCATCTGTCACCTTCTGCAATGGCAACCTGCCAGAAGCCAGACTTCAAATCAAATTTGGAAAACACCTTAGCTCCTGAAATTCTTCTTATCAGATCACCTTTGTGAGGGATCGGATAGGTGTCATCTGCTAATACATTGTTCAGAGGCTTATAATTGATCACCAATCTTGGAACTCCTCTGACTTGTTCGCTTCTCTTATTTACGTAGAATCCATAGTAGTTCCATGGGCTACTGGATTCTCTGATCAACTTCTTCTGTAGAAGCTGCTCAATCTCAATCTGACAATGCTGTCGGTCATGGACAGACATAGGGATACTTCTTGACTTACAAGTCTTGCCAGTTTATCCCTCCTTGTAAGGCAACTCAATGCTATGCTGCTTCCTATGCCAGAAGGCATTCGGCTCTTCAGAGCAGCATGTTTCTTCAAATTCTTTTTGAATATCAGCAATCTTCTTTTGAACATCTGGAAAGCTTAATTGTTCTTCCACTCTGATAGTCTCCTTGTGATCTTTAAGCTCAACCAGGCTTTTCTCTACTGCCTGAAGTTTCTTTTCTTTTTCTTTGATTACCTGCACCATGGGTGAGATTCTATTTCTGGAAACATATGGCAATTCAAATCTTCTACCAGAAACAGTAATAAATATTCCTGCAGATCTATCAGGAAATCTAAAAGACCCATGTGGTTCTACTGCTGCTAAAAATACATTACCCAAAATACAATCAACAGGAATGTATGAGACTGCTAAGGATAATTTCACACATTTAGAATCAAAGCAGACAGTGGCTGTAAAAACTTTAAACTTTAATTGCTTCATTCCTAATCTCTGAACTTCTTTTTCTGCTGCAGTCCAATATCTTGAAGGGATTATATGCTTAGAGATCAGGTTAAGATCTGAGCCGGAATCAATTAAAGCAATAACCTGATAAACATGACCAGCAACAGAAAGATTTACCAGAATGTTGTGCTGCTGATACTGAACTGCAAGGACTTGCATGTCCCCAATCTCACTGAAGCCTGATGAAACAAACTTTCCTGATGAGGTCTGGACTTCAGTATGTGGCTGAGTGTGCTGGATATAATTTGTCGGGTGTTTCCACAAAACTGCTGTCGATTGCTGTGCATTTTGTGACTTTAGGACAGCAAGTTCATTCTTGATGTTGCGCACCTCAGTTTTCAGATCGTGTATCTCCTTGCTCACCTCCCCCAAAGTGAGTCCATGAGCTTTGCTATGTTGTTGGAGATACGTCTTGGTATTTCTATCATAAGAAGCTTCTACAAAATTGGGCTTCTTAGAGTAGCTGGAAGAATGGGAAGAACCAGGAAGATTCTTCATGTAGGCAGACAGGAGAGCATTTTTCAAATCTCCTTCATCCATGGCTCTAATCTGGGCAAAAACTTTTAAATCATCATCAGTTTGGGCCATGAGGACATGAGGTGGATCTTCCACAGCTGAGGAATAAGAAGGCTCAGAATCAGACTCAGAAGAATCACATTTACAGGCATCTGGGTCTGAGCATTGGCAAGACATATTGACTTTCTCTTCGGAAGAGGAAGAAGAGTAGTCATCAGAAGAAGAACTATCATCTATGGCATGTTGTTGTATAGACAAACAATGACCTGGATAGGATGGACAGTCAGAAATCCTATGAGAAGTAGATTTACAATAGGCATAGGCGTCGGGTTCTTGTTTGACAGTGGTCTGTGAAGTAGAAGGCTGTTTATTCTTAGCATACTTAGCTGACTTTTTTCCTAGACCTCTTTTGCACTCTAAGGCAGTAGGACACATATTGGAAGTATGTCCTTTTTGACCACATAACCAGCATTCAACATCTTGCATTTTGGCCACTTTAGCATCTCTAGGCCGAATATCATGGGGCTGGTAATAATGAGTATTAGGCCTCCATCTGGATTGCCTTTTTGGGGCCTTAGGTCTTCTGTGCTCCTTGGGTCTGCGAAGCTCTCTTCTCTTAGCAGAGTTTAGTCTGTAAGTAGACTTACTTCTTTTGTAAGCCTTCTTAGCTTGTCTCTTGTGATTTCTCCTGTGCACAAGGGGATCATCCACTGTAATGCCTTATTTACTGCAAAAATATTTTGTACCAGGAAGTATGTTCAACTTTTCAATAGACTTCTGCATCTTTGACTTGGTACACAAAGAAATCAAAACTTTTGTTATTATCCCATAGAAATCTCCCCACACATAAGTTTCCACGGGCAATGGAAAAACATCTTCCATTTTCAAAATGTCTACTAGCTTTGAAGGCCGGGCTGCTAGGTAGACTTGCTTCCACAATAAGTTCTTGGGATCCTTTACCAAGAATATCCTCTGTATCCAGTCTTGGTGGAAGTCTTCATACTGATTGATGTTGTGGCATTTTAGATTCATCAGAATCATTTCATGTTTATCAGATGCAACATATTCCAGACCACAAAAATGTTCTTAGATCAATGCTGTGAGAGCACCGATCATATTGGTATGTGCTGTGCCATCAGGGTTGAACATTATGTCACCCTGTTCATCCTTCAGAATCTCCTTCTCCATTCTTTCAATCAACGCAGGAGAGGATTCTAGCTCCCACCATCTGGCCAGTGTGCCAGTGAAGCACTTCATGATTGTTTTGCAGGCTTCAATCTCACTCTTTCCTTCCACACACATCAACTTATACTCGATGATCATTTGATCCAGTATTTGCCTGATTTGATGTGCATACATGATGTCTATGTTCCATTCCTTATGGCTCCCTTAATGGAATGTTTCCCTTGGGGGAATTTTTCCAACACCAGCAAGGTCTGGAGGAGCCTGTCTGGTATACTGAGACTCTAAGGGCTCATAGATAGGAAAGACATGATCTTTAGCCTCAGAGTCTTTCATGACACGCAATAGTAATCCTTTAGATTTTTCTTCATTGTTGTGACTCGGGCTTTGACCTTTACGACACGGGGGTAAGAGACATCGAGGAACCTGCAGGCATAATATGGGGAAACCTAGAGACGGAGGAATTGACGCGACTTTAGGAATCTCATGTGGCACAACACTTTACCATACCCATTGACTGAATGACATTGGAATGGGCTTGCTAGATTTTAACATTCGATCCTTCAAACTTTTCGGACAATTTATATACGGTGGCTAGTGTGATGGTGGTCTATGACACAATTTTCAATCTCATCAAAATTTAATAGAAGAATTGAAATGCTCTAGCTGCAGAAGGTCACCTTGTCTGAGGAATTTAAGACTCTATGTACATCATTCACAGATACTTGAACAGAATCAATCTGGTCTTTGACCCGGGCAGTCTTAGCAACATTCTTCTCCAACCCTGTGAGTGCAGTATTGGTCCAATTTATCTGCTCACTCACCTTTTGAATTCTTCCTTTAGAACCCATAGAAGAATTATCATGCTGAACCAAGGGACTAGCATGAGCTGTGTTAGATCCTTCTCCTAACATAATGCTTCTGAAAGGAGGATATGTAGTGGAGGTCTCAATCTTACTGCCATCAGTTGCAGTCCATGAATGTGAGGAAGATGTAGTAGTATCAGCCATTAATACTACATCATTCTCCATCCTTTTTTTCGAGGCATAAAATGAAATCCATACCTGTTTTCTTTCCATGTATTCTTTCCACTCTGCTGCAAGCTTCATCTTCTCTTCCTTTGGATAGGCAGCTGCAAATGCATCAGCCTGAGGATGTGTAAACAAATCCCAATTGATCATTTGTTTCATCCATTCTGCGGGGATTCCAGATCTAGGACATCCATCCATGAGAGTGTAGAATTTATGGATCTCAGGAACAGAAGGGTTTTTACAACCTGGGGGCAGATCCCTGTATCTGCATTCTGGTATCAACTTATTGGCTTGCTCAATATAACCCAACCCATATCTAGGACTCTTAGGCGGTCTCTGGTTTATCATTAACTCAGTCAATCTGGGATCTTCTTCTTCAAGAGAGGGAAGAAGGTGCATCATCGAAACTCTTGGGTGCTCATCTTCATGAGGAAAGGGAATGTCGGAGCACTTAGGGTTTGGACAAGGATTGACAGAGGTGCTTGGCGGGGCTTCACCAATTCTGGGATTATGATTTCTGTGTAAGACAGCATAAGCCAAACTCTTCAAGTTGACACTTTGTTGACACTGCGGACATTCAACTTTGACTAACTGGAAATTTACAATTTGAGAAAATTCAAAAAGGGCTACATGACTACAATTAGAAACAACAGAACTACAACCCGTATCTGTACAATCGGGTGAAATGTAACGAGGCGACCTTTTATATTCAGCTTCCAATCTTCTGCGGTCGATGGTAGATCTTCTGGGGAAAGTTAAAGTAGCAGAAGACTGATCTTCGGTAATGTTGGCAGTGGTGATTTTCTGGACAGACAGAGGTCTGGGATTTGGAACAGTCCAGTGCTGGGGAAATTGCAGATCCTCCCATTTGATAGCTTGATGCTCTATCTTATGATTTTTAGGATCTGTGAGGACAACCACACTGGTTTTAGAATCTCTGCTGGGTGCATGGAGTACAGCGGGAAACATTGTGGATGTGTGGCAAAAACAGCCACGAAACTGGATTGCGATATTCCTTCTTCCTTTTCTCATATCAAATCCCATGGTTTGGATTTGAAGTTGTAGAATATCGGCCAATGTTTCATCAAAAACAGACACCGAGAAAATTGGGTAACAGTGAAACCAGACTGGCCCATTAGATAGTGGAGCCACTATCCCTCCAATTAATGAATCAGTGTATTTGTTATGTGTTAAGTCACGGACTGTGGCTAACACATAGGCATCAACTCCCGGATTGTACCGTGCATGAATGTAAATAACCAAACAGCCTAGTATGGCCGAGTATTTAACTTCTTGGCTTCAGCTTGAAGTTCTTTGGGATCCAATATAGGGATCAACTGGGCTTGATCACTATTCTCGATACTCGGCTCTGAGACTCTTTAATAGACCTTCTGGACGCTGACTCTTAGATGCCGGAACTTGTAAATCACTATATACTTCAGAGGGTTTAATGTTTGGGAGTACCCATCTCGCTTGGGGCTCAACCTCTTCATACAGGTGATCAGACTCATTGATCACAGGACTACTACTAGACGCAAATAAATCTCTGAGCGGGTTTTGCTCTGCTCCATCTTGTTCTTCAAGCTCTCGGAAAGATACAGACTTAGACATTGAAGAATCCATTCTTGAGAGAGAAATACTTTTAAGTGTTACTCAAGATCCTGAACCAGGCGACAGCGTCGATTTATTGGCTCTGATACCAATTTCTAGCAGAGGCTTCCCAAAGCTTGCTTGCGGCTGTAAACCAACCGACTTGGCCTTGTTAAGTGTCTCTGAACACTGCTCTATGTGAACCCAAGTGTAAACCCAGACGACAATGCAAGTATCTTAACAGTAATATTAAAGTACACAGAGTAATAACACTTAATGCGGAAATCCAAATGAAAGTTGCTCTCTCTCTTTATTCAGAATGCTTCATAATCAGATTACAATATGGATTCAGTCTCTGTATCAGAGTTTGACTGTCTCGGCTTTTACTGGACTTTTGATACTCGCGAATGAGTGATCTTTACCAGAGGCTTCCTGGCCGATGAACAGACTCTATCTCAAAGCTTATGACTTATAGCACACAGACATAAAATATCCAGACTCACACTAATGAACTGGCCACTTTAGGTTCTGATGTATGCCGAGCACATACACCCGCAGGCTTCTCAGTTCAACCTATGGACTGTGAGTAAGAACTCCGTGATGCGAGCAGATCACCAAGATGGCGCAGACGCAGAGCAGGGAGAGAATACTCGGACTCAGACACAACACACAAGACTCCAACAACTGGTGCCTACAAATGAGCCTAACCTCTGCTTATATAGGAATGAGAGGGGGTCAAACATTACTATGCACCGTCCGATTATTGACACTTGGCAGAAGATCATCGTTTTCGGGTAACACCAAGAGGTGACATCCGCATGGAGATCTGTCATGCCGACATACTATAGTGCTAGTGGATACACTGTGGATACCTATCAAAGGTTCACGAGGAATCAAACTTTATTGATTACACATTGGATACTTTACGGACGAAGGAAAAGTCCAAGAGAAAAGCTTCGTCACTATACACCCGTGACTAGGGATCATTATTTACACAGGGAAAACCTTTTACGAGTGGGGCTCCCGAGGACCACTTGTACTGGTTTCTGCTGGAGGCTCATCAAGAATCTTTATGCCCGGATATCTTAGATGATAGAACTCGTCATCCCAAGCCTTTGTGTATATCCTTCGGACGATCATGGGCTTGTTGAGTACTATTTGATGTTTTATCTTTGTCATGACCAACCACTGATAGTGCATTTGCATATGCATCTTTAAAATAGCATTTCCTAACAATTTATGCTCCAGACAACCGATTTCTCCAACTGTTTTATAGGGGTAGTGAAAATATTCACCAGCTGGTCCTGCAAGACAATCATCACAAAATAATCTGTGGTATGATTCATAAAATTTAGGATCCATGCTATAAGGACTTAGACCATAATGATACCACCAGGTAGTTAACCAATGAATCTGGTCCATCTTTATTATGTAAATCCCACCACAGTCTCTCATAACCTGCAAAATTGTAAACAGTGTCAGGAAATAAAAGTTTTGGATCATCATGCGACCATGAAATGAACTTGCCATGGGTGTATGGGCCGATTTTTCTGACTCTGTTTATTACAAAGGATTTGTAATATTCTTTGGATCTGTCACTACCTCCAGTACTAATGATAAACAGATCCCAAAAATCTTTTGAAAGTGACCTCTCAGCTTCATGTGAAGCTACCATGCTGTGTGAATACATCATTTCATGTATCCACCGGTTTCCCTTTGGGTACACTTTCCTTCCTGGTACCGAGTGCTGCAAATCAGTATGGTTTTGCAAATTCCCATCAAGCACTTGGGTGTTACGGAGGATCCAAGTTGGCCTCCACTTCTCTGCATACACAGGCCATGGCTCATCATCTGCAATGTATCTGAGCTCCTCTCTTTTATAGGCCTGATTCCACTCTGTCAGAATGACCATGCATTGAAGCTGCACCTTTTCTTCAGGGTCATTCTCATGTTCTTGTTGCTGGATGTATTCCCTGCTTAAGAAATCTGGAATACAATTGTCAGAACCTCTAATATGTTCAACCTTAAAACTGAAATATGCAAAGAGAGCTTGCCATCGTGCAAACTTTGCATCTTCTGGGTTCTTGATTTCCTTGGTCAGCACTTTCTCCAGTGCCTTGGCATCTGTTCTAAGCAGGAAATATTTATTAGCCAAATTCACAGAAAACTTCTTCATACAATACCAGGCTGCTTTTACCTCTTTTTCTATAGGAGCATAGTTTTTCTCAGCTTTGCTCCAAACTCCTGAGACAAACAAAACAACCTGTTCTTTTTCTTTTGGATCGTCTTCTGTAGGCTTTTGTTTTAGCACACCTCCCCAACCAATGTTACTGGCATCTGTTTCAACAATCTTATAAAATTTATCATCAGCAACATATAATATGGGCAGATTCTTAACCTTAGACTTGATTTCTCTGACTTCTTGGGTGTGCTTGTCAGTCCAAGGCTTTGGGTTCTTTCTCAGTCTCTGGTTCAGCAGAGATCTGGCAATGGCACAGTCAGGATAAAAATTGCTCACGTAATTGAGGCAACCCAAAAACCTCTGCAACTGGGTTTTATCAATGATGACATCTGGGAACTTATCTGCAAACTCCAGTGCATGTTTTTGCAGAGCAATCTGGCCATTTTCTATTTCATGTCCTAAGAATTTAATCTTAGTTTTACGTATTTCCATTTTCTTTTTACTTAGAACAAGACCATTTCTTTTGACCAATTTCATAAAGATTTTCAAATGTCTGAAATGGTCATTCAAGTTCTTTGAAAATATTAGCAGATCATCTATATAAGCTAGCAACCATTCTGCATAAGGCTTAAAAATAGAATCCATTACCTTTTGGAATTTGGATGGTGCATGCTTCAGTCCAAAAGGCATCACGTTCCATTCATAATGTCCATGAGGGAAACTGAATGCAGTCTTCCATCTGTCACCTTCTGCAATGGCAACCTGCCAGAAGCCAAAATTCAAATCAAATTTGGAAAACACCTTAGCTCCTGAAATTCTTCTTATCAGATCACCTTTGTGAGGGATTGGATAGGTGTCATCTGCTAATACATTGTTCAGAGGCTTATAATTGATCACCAATCTTGGAACTCCTCTGACTTGTTCGCTTCTCTTATTTACGTAGAATCCATAGCAGTTCCATGGGCTACTGGATTCTCTGATCAACTTCTTCTGTAGAAGCTGCTCAATCTCAATCTGACAATGCTGTCGGTCATGGACAGACATAGGGATACTTCTTGACTTACAAGGCTTGCCAGTATATCCCTCCTTGTAAGGCAACTCAATGCTATGCTGCTTCCTATGCCAGAAGGCATTCGGCTCTTCAGAGCAGCATGTTTCTTCAAATTCTTTTTGAATATCTGCAATCTTCTTTTGAACATCTGGAGAGCTTAATTGTTCTTCCACTCTGATAGTCTCCTTGTGATCTTTAAGCTCAACCAGGCTTTTCTCTACTGCCTGAAGTTTCTTTTCTTTTTCTTTGATTACCTGCACCATGGGTGAGATTCTATTTCTGGAAACATATGGCAATTCAAATCTTCTACCAGAAACAGTAATAAAGATTCCTGCAGATCCATCAGGAAATCTAAAAGACCCATGTGGTTCTATTGCTGCTAAAAATACATTACCCAAAATACAATCAACAGGAATGTCTGAGACTGCTAAGGATAATTTCACACATTTAGAATCAAAGCAGACGATGGGTTTGTAGAAACTTCAAACTTTGTACTTCATTCCTAATCCTTGAACTTCTTTCTACTTTTTAGTCAATATCTTGAAGGATTATATGCTTAGAGATCGAGGTTAAGATGCGAGCGGAATCAATTAAAGCAATAACCTGATAAACATGACCAGCAACAGAAATATTTACCAGAATGTGGTGCTGCTAATACTGAACTGCAAGGACTTGCATGTCCCCAATCTCACTGAAGCCTGATGAAACAAAATTTCCTGATGAGGTCTGGACTTTAGTATGTGGCTGAGTGTGCTGGATATAATTTGTCGGGTGTTTCCACAAAACTACTGTCGGCTGCTGTGCATTTTGTGACTTTAGGACAGCAAGTTCATTCTTGATGTTGCGCACCTCAGTTTTTAGATCGTGTATCTCCTTGCTCACCTCCCCCAAAGTGAGTCCACGAGCTTTGCTATGTTGTTGGAGATACGTCTTGGTATTTTTGTCATAAGAAGCTTCTACAAAATTGGGCTTCTTAGAGTAGCTGGAAGAATGGGAAGAACCAGGAAGATTCTTCATGTAGGCAGACAGGAGAGCATTTTTCAAATCTCCTTCATCCATGGCTCTAATCTGGGCAAAAACTTTTAAATCATCATCAGTTTGGGCCATGAGGACATGAGGTGGATCTTCCACAGCTGAGGAATAAGAAGGCTCAGAATCAGACTCAGAAGAATCACATTTACAGGCATCTGGGTCTGAGCATTGGCAATACATATTGACTTGCTCTTAGGAAGAGGAAGAAGAGTAGTCATCAAAAGAAGAACTATCATCTATGGCATGTTGTTGTATAGAAAAACGACGACCTGGATAGGATGGACAGTCAGAAATCCTATGAGAAGTAGATTTACAATAGGCACAGGCGTCGGGTTCTTGTTTGACAGTCGTCTGTGAAGTAGAAGGCTGTTTATTCTTAGCATACTTAGATGACTTTTTTCTTAGACCTCTTTTGGAATCTAAGGCAGTAGGACACATATTGGAAGTATGTCCTTTTTGACCACATAACCAGCATTCAACATCTTGCATTTTGGCCACTTTAGCATCTCTAGGCCAAATATCATGGGGCTGGTAATAATGAGTATTAGGCCTCCATCTGGATTGCCTTTTTGGGGCCTTAGGTCTTATGTGCTCCTTGGGTCTGCGAAGCTCTCTTCTCTTAGCAGAGATTAGTCTGTAAGTAGACTTACTTCTTTTGTAAGCCTTCTTAGCTTGTCTCTTGTGCTTTCTCCTGTGCACAAGGGGATCATCCACTGTAATGCCATATTTACTGCAAAAATATTTTGTACCAGGAAGTCTGTTCAACTTGTCAATAGACTTTTGCATCTTTGACTTGGTACACAAAGAAATCAAAACTTTTGTTATTATCCCATAGAAATCTCCCCACACATAAGTTTCCATGGGCAATGGAAAAACATCTTCCATTTTCAAAATGTCTACTAGCTTTGAAGGCAGGGCTGCTAGGTAGACTTGCTTCCACAATAAGTTCTTGGGATCCTTTACCAAGAATATCCTCTGTATCCAGTCTCGGTGGAAGTCTTCATACTGATTGATGTTGTGGCATTTTAGATTCATCATAATCATTTCATGTTTATCATATGCAACATATTCCAGACCACAAAAATGTTCTTGGATCAATGCTGTGAGAGCACCGATCATATTGGTCTGTGCTGTGCCATCAGGGTTGAACATTATGTCACCCTGTTCATCCTTCAGAATCTCCTTCTCCATTCTTTCAATCAACGCAGGAGAGGATTCTAGCTCCCACCATCTGGCCAGTGTGCCAGTGAAGCACTGCATGATTGTTTTGCAGGCTTCAATCTCACTCTTTCCTTCCACACACATCAACTTATACTCGATGATCATTTGATCCAGTATTTGCCTGATTTGATGTGCAGAAATTTTGTCTATGTTCCATTCCTTATGGCTCCCTTCATGGAATGTTTCCCTTGAGGGAATTTTTCCCACACCAGCAAGGTCTGGAGGAGCCTGTCTGGTATACTGAGACTCTAAGGGCTTATAGATAGGAAAGACATGATCTTTAGCCTCAGAGTCTTTCATGACTTCTGCAATAGTAATCCTTTCAGATTTTTCTTCAACTGGCTATGACTCAGGCTTTGACTCTGACACAGGGGTAAGAGACATCTGAGGAACTTCTCTGGGCATAAGATGAGCAAACCTAGAGACAGGAGGAATTGACTCAACTTTAGGAATCTCATGTGGCACAACACTTTTACCCTTACCAGCAATGAATGACATTGGAATGGGCTTGCTGGCTTTTTTAACATTCAGTCCTTCAAAATTTTCAGACAATTTATATACAGACTGTCTAGTGGCAATGGACTGGTCTATGACACAATTTTCAATCTCATCAAATTTAATAGAAGAATTTTCTGAAATACTCCTAACTACTTGAAGGTCACACTGTACAGAATTTAGGACTCTATGTACATCATTCACAGACACCTGAACTGAATCAATCTGGTCCTTGACCAGGGTAGTCTTAGCAACATTCTTCTCCAACCCTGTGAGTGCAGTATTGGTCCAATTTATCTGCTCACTCACCTTTTGAATTCTTCCTTCAGAACCCATCAAAGAATTATCATGCTGAACCAAGGGACTAGCATGAGCTGTGTTAGATCCTTCTCCTAACACAATGCTTCTGAAAGGAGGATATGTAGTGGAGGTCTCAATCTTACTGCCATCAATTGCAGTCCATGAATGTGAGGAAGATGTAGTAGTATCAGCCATTAATACTACATCATTCTCCATCCTTTTTTTCGAGGCATAAAATGAAATCCATACCTGTTTTATTTCCATGTATTCTTTCCACTCTGCTGCAAGCTTCATCTTCTCTTCCTTTGGATGGGCAGCTGCAAATGCATCAGCCTGAGGATGTGTAAACAAATCCCAATTGATCATTTGTTTCATCCATTCTGCGGGGATTCCAGATCTAGGACATCCATCCATGAGAGTGTAGAATTTATGGATCTCAGGAACAGAAGGGTTTTTACAACCTGGGGGCAGATCTCTGTATCTGCATTCTGGTATCAACTTATTGGCTTGCTCAATATAACCCAACCCATATCTAAGACTCTTAGGCGGTCTCTGGTTTATCATTAACTCAGTCAATCTGGGATCTTCTTCTTCAAGAGAGGGAAGAAGGTGCATCATCAAAACTCTTGGGTGCTCATCTTCATGAGGAAAGGGAATGTCGGTGCACTTAGGGTTTGGACAAGGATTGATAGAGGTGCTTGGTGGGGCTTCACCAGTTCTGGGATTATGATTTCTGTGTAAGACAGCATAAGCCAAACTCTTCAAGTTGACACTTTGTTGACACTGCGGGCATTCAACTTTGACTGACTGAAAATTTACAATTTGAGAAAATTCAAAAAGGGCTACATGACTACAATTAGAAACAACAGAACTACAACCCGTATCTGTACAATCGGGTGAAATGTAACAAGGCGACCTTTTACATTCAGCTTCCAATCTTCTGCGGTCGATGGTAGATCTTCTGGGGAAAGTTAAAGTAGCAGAAGACTGATCTTCGGTAATGTTGGCAGTGGTGATTTTCTGGACAGACAGAGGTCTGGGATTTGGAACAGTCCAGTGCTGGGGAAATTGCAGATCCTCCCATTTGATAGCTTGATGCTCTATCTTATGATTTTTAGGATCTGTGAGGACAACCACACTGGTTTTAGAATCTCTGCTGGGTGCATGGAGTACAGTGGGAAACATTGTGGATGTGTGGCGAAAACAGCCACGAAACTGGATTGCGATATTCCTTCTTCTTTTTCTCATATCAAATCCCATGGTTTGGATTTGAAGTTGTAGAATATCGGCCAATGTTTCATCAAAAACAGACACCAAGAAATTTGGGTAACAGTCAAACCAGACTGGCCCATTAGATAGTGGAGCCACTATCCCTCCAATTAATGAATCAGTGTATTTGTTATGTGTTAAGTCACGGACTGTGGCTAACACATAGGCATCAACTCCAGGATGTACCAATGCATGAATGCCAACTCTTAAACAACCTAAATGTAGAAACTGAGTATTTAACTTCTTAGCTTCGGCTTGAAGTTCTTTGGGGTTTAAAATGGGGATCAACTGGACACGTTCACTATTCTCCTCGATACTTGACACAGACTCTTTAATAGATATTCTAGTGGCAGCTCTTAGATTCCAGACTTGTAAATCACTATATACTTCAGAGGGTTTGATATTTGGGAGTACCCATCTGGCCTGGGGCTCAACCTCTTCATATAGGTGATCGGATTCATTGATCACACGACTACTACTAGATGCAAATAAATCTCTGTGCGGGTTTTGTTCTGCTCGATCTTGTTCTTCGAGCTCTCTGTAAGATACAGACTTAGACATTGAAGAATCCATTCTTGAGAGAGAAATACTTTTAAGTGTTACTCAAGATCCTGAACCAGGCGACAGCGTCGATTTATTGGCTCTGATACCAATTTCTAGCAGAGGCTTCCCAAAGCTTGCTTGCGGCTGTAAACCAACCGACTTGGCCTTGTTAAGTGTCTCTGAACACTGCTCTATGTGAACCCAAGTGTAAACCCAGACGACAATGCAAGTATCTTAACAGTAATATTAAAGTACACAGAGTAATAACACTTAATGCGGAAATCCAAATGAAAGTTTCTCTCTCTCTTTATTCAGAATGCTTCATAATCAGATTACAATATGGATTCAGTCTCTGTATCAGAGTTTGACTGTCTCGGCTTTTACTGGACTTTTGATACTCGCGAATGAGTGATCTTTACCAGAGGCTTCCTGGCCGATGAACAGACTCTATCTCAAAGCTTATGACTTATAGCACACAGACATAAAATATCCAGACTCACACTAATGAACTGGCCACTTTAGGTTCTGATGTATGCCGAGCACATACACCCGCAGGCTTCTCAGTTCAACCTATGGACTGTGAGTAAGAACTCAATGATGCGAAACGGATCACCAAGATAAACAGAAATGAACTGCGAACAGGAGAGGTTGTGGGGGCCGAGACACAACACACAAGACTCCAACAGCTGGTGCCTACAAATGAGCCTAGCTTCCTTATATAGGAATGAGGAGGGGGTCAAGCATTACTATCTGCATTAAAGATTATTGACACTTGGCAGAAGATCATCGTTTTCGGGTAACACCAAGAGGTGACATCCGCACGGAGATCTGTCATGCCGACAGACTATAGTGCTAGTGGATACACTATGGATACCTATCAAAGGCCCACGAGGAATCAAACTTTATTGATTACACATTGGATACTTTTCGGACGAAGGAAAAGTCCAAGAGAAAAGCTTCGTCACTATAGACCCGTGACTAGGGATCATTATTTACACAGGGAAAACCTTTTATGAGTGGGGCTCCCGAGGACCACTTGTACTGGTTTCTGCTGCAGGCTCATCAAGAATCTTTATGCCCGGATATCTTAGATGATAGAACTCGTCATCCCAAGCCTTTGTGTATATCCTTCGGACGATCATGGGCTTGTTGAGTACTATTTGATGTTTTATCTTTGTCATGACCAACCACTGATAGTGCATTTGCATATGCATCTTTAAAATAGCATTTCCTAACAATTTATGCTCCAGACAACCGATTTCTCCAACTGTTTTATAGGGGTAGTGAAAATATTCACCAGCTGGTCCTGCAAGACAATCATCACAAAATAATCTGTGGTATGATTCATAAAATTTAGGATCCATGCTATAAGGACTTAGACCATAATGATACCACCAGGTAGTTAACCAATGAATCTGGTCCATCTTTATTATGTAAATCCCACCACAGTCTCTCATAACCTGCAAAATTGTAAACAGTGTCAGGAAATAAAAGTTTTGGATCATCATGCGACCATGAAATGAACTTGCCATGGGTGTATGGGCCGATTTTTCTGACTCTGTTTATTACAAAGGATTTGTAATATTCTTTGGATCTGTCACTACCTCCAGTACTAATGATAAACAGATCCCAAAAATCTTTTGAAAGTGACCTCTCAGCTTCATGTGAAGCTACCATGCTGTGTGAATACATCATTTCATGTATCCACCGGTTTCCCTTTGGGTACACTTTCCTTCCTGGTACCGAGTGCTGCAAATCAGTATGGTTTTGCAAATTCCCATCAAGCACTTGGGTGTTACGGAGGATCCAAGTTGGCCTCCACTTTTCTGCATACACAGGCCATGGCTCATCATCTGCAATGTATCTGAGCTCCTCTCTTTTATAGGCCTGATTCCACTCTGTCAAAATGACCATGCAATGAAGCTGCAACTTTTCTTCAGGGTCATTCTCATGTTCTTGTTGCTGGATGTATTCCATGCTTAAGAAATCTGGAATACAATTGTCAGAACCTCTAATATGTTCAACCTTAAAACTGAAATATGCAAAGAGAGCTTGCCATCGTGCAAACTTTGCATCTTCTGGGTTCTTGATTTCCTTGGTCAGCACTTTCTCCAGTGCCTTGGCATCTGTTCTAAGCAGGAAATATTTATTAGACAAATGCACAGAAAACTTCTTCATACAATACCAGGCTGCTTTTACCTCTTTTTCTATAGGAGCATAGTTTTTCTCAGCTTTTCTCCAAACTCCTGAGACAAACAGAACAACCTGTTCTTTTTCTTTTGGATCGTCTTCTGTAGGCTTTTGTTTTAGCACACCTCCCCAACCAATGTTACTGGCATCTGTTTCAACAATCTTATAAAAGTTATCATCAGCAACATATAATATGGGCAGATTCTTAACCTTAGACTTGATTTCTCTGACTGCTTGGGTGTGCTTGTCAGTCCAAGGCTTTGGGTTCTTTCTCAGTCTCTGGTTCAGCAGAGATCTGTCAACGGCACAGTCAGGATAAAAATTTCTCACGTAATTGAGGCAACCCAAAAACCTCTGCAACTGGGTTTTATCAATGATGACATCTGGGAACTTATCTGCAAACTCCAGTGCATGTTTTTGCAAAGCAATCTGGCAATTTTCTATTTCATGTGCTAAGAATTTAATCTTATTTTTACATAATTCCATTTTCTTTTTACTTAGGACAAGACCATTTCTTTTGACCAATTTCATAAAGATTTTCAAATGTCTGAAATGGTCATTCAAGTTCTTTGAAAATATTAGCAGATCATCTATATAAGCTAGTAACCATTCTGCATAAGGCTTAAAAATAGAATCCATTACCTTTTGGAATTTGGATGGTGCATGCTTCAGTCCAAAAGGCATCACGTTCCATTCATAATGTCCATGAGGGACACTGAATGGAGTCTTCCATCTGTCACCTTTTGCAATGGCAACCTGCCAGAAGCCAGACTTCAAATCAAATTTGGAAAACACCTTAGCTCCTGAAATTCTTCTTATCAGATCACCTTTGTGAGGGATCGGATAGGTGTCATCTGCTAATACATTGTTCAGAGGCTTATAATTGATCACCAATCTTGGAACTCCTCTGACTTGTTCACTTCTCTTATTTACGTAGAATCCATAGCAGTTCCATGGGCTACTGGATTCTCTGATCAACTTCTTCTGTAGAAGCTGCTCAATCTCAATCTGACAATGCTGTCGGTCATGGACAGAAATAGGGATACTTCTTGACTTACAAGGCTTGCCAGTATATCCCTCCTTGTAAGGCAACTCAATGCTATGCTGATTCCTATGCCAGAAGGCATTCGGCTCTTCAGAGCAACATGTTTCTTCAAATTCTTTTTGAATATCAGCAATCTTCTTTTGAACATCTGGAGAGCTTAATTTTTCTTCCACTCTGATAGTCTCCTTGTGATCTTTAAGCTCAACCAGGATTTTCACTACTGCCTGAAGTTTCTTTTCTTTTTCTTTGATTACCTGCACCATGGGTGAGATTCTATTTCTGGAAACATATGGCAATTCAAATCTTCTGCCAGAAACAGTAATAAAGATTCCTGCAGATCCATCAGGAAATCTAAAAGACCCATGTGGTTCTATTGCTGCTAAAAACACATTACCCAAAATACAATCAACAGGAATGTCTGAGACTGCTAAGGATAATTTCACACATTTAGAATCAAAGCAGACTGTGGCTGTAGAAACTTCAAACTTTAATTGCTTCATTCCTAATCCCTGAACTTCTTTTTCTGCTGTAGTCCAATATCTTGAAGGGATTATATGCTTAGAGATCAGGTTAAGATCTGAGCCGGAATCAATTAAAGAAATAACCTGATAAACATGACCAGCAACAGAAAGATTTACCAGAATGTGGTGCTGCTGATACTGAACTGCAAGGACTTGCATGTCCCCAATCTCACTGAAGCCTGATGAAACAAACTTTCTGATGAGGTACGGACTTCGGTGTGTGGGTACGAGTGTCTTGGATATAATTTGTCGGGTATTTCGACAAAGCTGCATCGGCTTCTTTGTGCATTTTGTGACTTTAAAACGACAAGTTCATTCTTCGATATTCCTCAGTTTTTAGATCGTGTATCTCCTTGCTCACCTCCCCCAAAGTGAGTCCACGAGCTTTGCTATGTTGTTGGAGATACGTCTTGGTATTTTTGTCATAAGAAGCTTCTACAAAATTGGGCTTCTTAGAGTAGCTGGAAGAATGGGAAGAACCAGGAAGATTCTTCATGTAGGCAGACAGGAGAGCATTTTTCAAATCTCCTTCATCCATGGCTCTAATCTGGGCAAAAACTTTTAAATCATCATCAGTTTGGGCCATGAGGACATGAGGTGGATCTTCCACAGCTGAGGAATAAGAAGGCTCAGAATCAGACTCAGAAGAATCACATTTACAGGCATCTGGGTCTGAGCATTGGCAATACATATTGACTTGCTCTTAGGAAGAGGAAGAAGAGTAGTCATCAAAAGAAGAACTATCATCTATGGCATGTTGTTGTATAGAAAAACGACGACCTGGATAGGATGGACAGTCAGAAATCCTATGAGAAGTAGATTTACAATAGGCACAGGCGTCGGGTTCTTGTTTGACAGTCGTCTGTGAAGTAGAAGGCTGTTTATTCTTAGCATACTTAGATGACTTTTTTCTTAGACCTCTTTTGGAATCTAAGGCAGTAGGACACATATTGGAAGTATGTCCTTTTTGACCACATAACCAGCATTCAACATCTTGCATTTTGGCCACTTTAGCATCTCTAGGCCAAATATCATGGGGCTGGTAATAATGAGTATTAGGCCTCCATCTGGATTGCCTTTTTGGGGCCTTAGGTCTTATGTGCTCCTTGGGTCTGCGAAGCTCTCTTCTCTTAGCAGAGATTAGTCTGTAAGTAGACTTACTTCTTTTGTAAGCCTTCTTAGCTTGTCTCTTGTGCTTTCTCCTGTGCACAAGGGGATCATCCACTGTAATGCCATATTTACTGCAAAAATATTTTGTACCAGGAAGTCTGTTCAACTTGTCAATAGACTTTTGCATCTTTGACTTGGTACACAAAGAAATCAAAACTTTTGTTATTATCCCATAGAAATCTCCCCACACATAAGTTTCCATGGGCAATGGAAAAACATCTTCCATTTTCAAAATGTCTACTAGCTTTGAAGGCAGGGCTGCTAGGTAGACTTGCTTCCACAATAAGTTCTTGGGATCCTTTACCAAGAATATCCTCTGTATCCAGTCTCGGTGGAAGTCTTCATACTGATTGATGTTGTGGCATTTTAGATTCATCATAATCATTTCATGTTTATCATATGCAACATATTCCAGACCACAAAAATGTTCTTGGATCAATGCTGTGAGAGCACCGATCATATTGGTCTGTGCTGTGCCATCAGGGTTGAACATTATGTCACCCTGTTCATCCTTCAGAATCTCCTTCTCCATTCTTTCAATCAACGCAGGAGAGGATTCTAGCTCCCACCATCTGGCCAGTGTGCCAGTGAAGCACTGCATGATTGTTTTGCAGGCTTCAATCTCACTCTTTCCTTCCACACACATCAACTTATACTCGATGATCATTTGATCCAGTATTTGCCTGATTTGATGTGCAGAAATTTTGTCTATGTTCCATTCCTTATGGCTCCCTTCATGGAATGTTTCCCTTGAGGGAATTTTTCCCACACCAGCAAGGTCTGGAGGAGCCTGTCTGGTATACTGAGACTCTAAGGGCTTATAGATAGGAAAGACATGATCTTTAGCCTCAGAGTCTTTCATGACTTCTGCAATAGTAATCCTTTCAGATTTTTCTTCAACTGGCTATGACTCAGGCTTTGACTCTGACACAGGGGTAAGAGACATCTGAGGAACTTCTCTGGGCATAAGATGAGCAAACCTAGAGACAGGAGGAATTGACTCAACTTTAGGAATCTCATGTGGCACAACACTTTTACCCTTACCAGCAATGAATGACATTGGAATGGGCTTGCTGGCTTTTTTAACATTCAGTCCTTCAAAATTTTCAGACAATTTATATACAGACTGTCTAGTGGCAATGGACTGGTCTATGACACAATTTTCAATCTCATCAAATTTAATAGAAGAATTTTCTGAAATACTCCTAACTACTTGAAGGTCACACTGTACAGAATTTAGGACTCTATGTACATCATTCACAGACACCTGAACTGAATCAATCTGGTCCTTGACCAGGGTAGTCTTAGCAACATTCTTCTCCAACCCTGTGAGTGCAGTATTGGTCCAATTTATCTGCTCACTCACCTTTTGAATTCTTCCTTCAGAACCCATCAAAGAATTATCATGCTGAACCAAGGGACTAGCATGAGCTGTGTTAGATCCTTCTCCTAACACAATGCTTCTGAAAGGAGGATATGTAGTGGAGGTCTCAATCTTACTGCCATCAATTGCAGTCCATGAATGTGAGGAAGATGTAGTAGTATCAGCCATTAATACTACATCATTCTCCATCCTTTTTTTCGAGGCATAAAATGAAATCCATACATTTTATTTCCATATTCTTTCCACTCTCTTTGCAAGCTTCATCTTCCCTTTCCTTTGGATGGGCGGTACAACAGGCATCAGCACAGAGGATGTGTTAAGCAAATCCCAATTGATCATTGTTTCATCCATTACGGGTCTTCAGGATCTAGGACATCCATCCATGAGAGTGTAGAATTTATGGATCTCAGGAACAGAAGGGTTTTTACAACCTGGGGGCAGATCTCTGTATCTGCATTCTGGTATCAACTTATTGGCTTGCTCAATATAACCCAACCCATATCTAAGACTCTTAGGCGGTCTCTGGTTTATCATTAACTCAGTCAATCTGGGATCTTCTTCTTCAAGAGAGGGAAGAAGGTGCATCATCAAAACTCTTGGGTGCTCATCTTCATGAGGAAAGGGAATGTCGGTGCACTTAGGGTTTGGACAAGGATTGATAGAGGTGCTTGGTGGGGCTTCACCAGTTCTGGGATTATGATTTCTGTGTAAGACAGCATAAGCCAAACTCTTCAAGTTGACACTTTGTTGACACTGCGGGCATTCAACTTTGACTGACTGAAAATTTACAATTTGAGAAAATTCAAAAAGGGCTACATGACTACAATTAGAAACAACAGAACTACAACCCGTATCTGTACAATCGGGTGAAATGTAACAAGGCGACCTTTTACATTCAGCTTCCAATCTTCTGCGGTCGATGGTAGATCTTCTGGGGAAAGTTAAAGTAGCAGAAGACTGATCTTCGGTAATGTTGGCAGTGGTGATTTTCTGGACAGACAGAGGTCTGGGATTTGGAACAGTCCAGTGCTGGGGAAATTGCAGATCCTCCCATTTGATAGCTTGATGCTCTATCTTATGATTTTTAGGATCTGTGAGGACAACCACACTGGTTTTAGAATCTCTGCTGGGTGCATGGAGTACAGTGGGAAACATTGTGGATGTGTGGCGAAAACAGCCACGAAACTGGATTGCGATATTCCTTCTTCTTTTTCTCATATCAAATCCCATGGTTTGGATTTGAAGTTGTAGAATATCGGCCAATGTTTCATCAAAAACAGACACCGAGAAATTTGGGTAACAGTCAAACCAGACTGGCCCATTAGATAGTGGAGCCACTATCCCTCCAATTAATGAATCAGTGTATTTGTTATGTGTTAAGTCACGGACTGTGGCTAACACATAGGCATCAACTCCAGGATGTACCAATGCATGAATGCCAACTCTTAAACAACCTAAATGTAGAAACTGAGTATTTAACTTCTTAGCTTCGGCTTGAAGTTCTTTGGGGTTTAAAATGGGGATCAACTGGACACGTTCACTATTCTCCTCGATACTTGACACAGACTCTTTAATAGATATTCTAGTGGCAGCTCTTAGATTCCAGACTTGTAAATCACTATATACTTCAGAGGGTTTGATATTTGGGAGTACCCATCTGGCCTGGGGCTCAACCTCTTCATATAGGTGATCGGATTCATTGATCACACGACTACTACTAGATGCAAATAAATCTCTGTGCGGGTTTTGTTCTGCTCGATCTTGTTCTTCGAGCTCTCTGTAAGATACAGACTTAGACATTGAAGAATCCATTCTTGAGAGAGAAATACTTTTAAGTGTTACTCAAGATCCTGAACCAGGCGACAGCGTCGATTTATTGGCTCTGATACCAATTTCTAGCAGAGGCTTCCCAAAGCTTGCTTGCGGCTGTAAACCAACCGACTTGGCCTTATTAAGTGTCTCTGAACACTGCTCTATGTGAACCCAAGTGTAAACCCAGACAACAATGCAAGTATCTTAACAGTAATATTAAAGTACACAGAGTAATAACACTTAATGCGGAAATCCAAATGAAAGTTGCTCTCTCTCTTTATTCAGAATGCTTCATAATCAGATTACAATATGGATTCAGTCTCTGTATCAGAGTTTGACTGTCTCGGCTTTTACTGGACTTTTGATACTCGCGAATGAGTGATCTTTACCAGAGGCTTCCTGGCCGATGAACAGACTCTATCTCAAAGCTTATGACTTATAGCACACAGACATAAAATATCCAGACTCACACTAATGAACTGGCCACTTTAGGTTCTGATGTATGCCGAGCACATACACCCGCAGGCTTCTCAGTTCAACCTATGGACTGTGAGTAAGAACTCCGTGATGCGAGCAGATCACCAAGATGGCGCAGACGCAGAGCAGGGAGAGAATACTCGGACTCAGACACAACACACAAGACTCCAACAACTGGTGCCTACAAATGAGCCTAACCTCTGCTTATATAGGAATGAGAGGGGGTCAAACATTACTATGCACCGTCCGATTATTGACACTTGGCAGAAGATCATCGTTTTCGGGTAACACCAAGAGGTGACATCCGCATGGAGATCTGTCATGCCGACATACTATAGTGCTAGTGGATACACTGTGGATACCTATCAAAGGTTCACGAGGAATCAAACTTTATTGATTACACATTGGATACTTTACGGACGAAGGAAAAGTCCAAGAGAAAAGCTTCGTCACTATACACCCGTGACTAGGGATCATTATTTACACAGGGAAAACCTTTTATGAGTGGGGCTCCCGAGGACCACTTGTACTGGACTCTGCTGCAGGATCATCGAGAATCTTTATCCCCGGATATCTGAGATGATAGAACTCGTCATCCCAAGCCTTTGTATATATTCTCCGGACGATCATGGGCTTGTTGAGTACTATCTGGTGCTTGATTATCTCAAAACATATACATATTGGCTATATATACATATAAATACACAAAAAACGTAAATTTGATATAATTCTAGAAACCATTTTTTTTTTAATTTAGCTTGATTATATCTATTTTTGCATTTTATCTAGAGTTTAGACATCACCATTGCCATATGTTCAAGAAAGGTATAGAGTACAGAAGCTGGTAGTAATGTCTCCCATGTTCCCAAAAAGCGTAACATAGGTAGAGGGTGCTTAGGCTCCCAAGATGGCATCTATTGAATTATTCTCACTGCTAGCAAGACAACCTCTGAGAACAACGGTGTAATGAATCATTGCTGTATGTTATGCTTCTGCATATATGTTATAGCAACAAGGTTCATCTACTTACAGAAGCCTCTGCAACAAAACTATAATTTATAAAGCCTGATATGAACATTGATGTGGTTCCCAGACTCGAAAAACTTTTATCAACAATGGCAAAGCAAATACAGATTGAATACAAGACAATTTACAGAGCTTATTACTCGCCTCCCAATATTTGACTCGCAAATTCTCAAAAATGGCACCGCAAGGGTTCCACCATTATGGAACTTGTAGCAAGACTCTTTCAAACACTATCCAATGATTCTATAATATTGTTTATCCTTATAGGCTCTAGTTGCTCAGCCTCTTTCTGAAGTCATTCATTTTCTTTTTAATATGTTGCTACACACTCCGTCATTGCTTTTCTTTTTAATATATTGCTACAGACTCACTTTCATGCCTTCAATTTTGATTAAACAAATGAACATCTACCTTTGCCATATCAATGATCAACGTCACACTCACTCTATTGGAGCCTAGATTTCACGTCAAATGTATTCATGGTTTTAAAATATACCCAAATTGAAGACTCATTAACCGAAGGGTAAACTGCAGTGTGGCAAAATATAGAAATGGAAGACTCATCAATCTTTTAGGGCGAATTACCGTGTGCACTACACCTCTCTACAATTTTAGGAAGAATCTGCATCTGAACATTTTAGGATGGAATTGGACAGGTGATATATTATTAGGGTTAAAAAAGTATTTGGCTAATATATAATATATTTATTGTTGAAGTATATTTTATTGGTTAAATTTTGTAAGAATGTATTACAATAAAAAAAAGTTTACCAACTAAAAATTTTAACTACAGTTAAAACAGTGGACTCTTGCAACCTTGTCCCAAAAAAAATCTCATTTTTCTTCTTGAAGTGGAACACTATGCATCTGTTCCTAAATTTTTAATATCAGAAGACTACTAACGAGCTTCTAACATAGAAGTGCAATTCTATAAACTTTCCTTCACCAGATTCAACTGCTATGTCTGAAGATAAAAACTCTGAAGCACAAGCAACCAACATGGATCACAACTAAAGAAAACCAACACAAATATCAATTGGAACCAACACAAATATCAATTGGTCAAGAGATTCACTAACTGCAACCAAGGTGTCCTATGAAATAATCAAATTTGCTAGTGGGTCGAAACTTGCAGATACCATAACCAGTGAAGACGGTTCATGTTAGGCCCCCTGTTTAATCAATAGATCTAGAATGAGATTCAGGATGAAATAAAGTGCGAGACCAAAGGAAATTACAATGCTTATAGGCAACAAATTCAACATAGAGTGAGAATCTTGAATGGACTGGAACAAACGGTAATGCAATTCTAGTGGGTATACCAGAGAGATTGAAGCAAGCACATTAGTTGTTCACTCTATAACCTTAAGCCAGATAAATCATTGATATAAAACTTAAATAATGAGATCAGATGTAAAAAAACTCAGTTTCACCTCCAAAGGGTTGTACTAGCTCAAGGAGATACTCTTTCTCAAGACATAAAGTTAACCTACTTTGAGTTGAAGTATTTCCAAGAAAACATTTGTTCCTTCTGATGGTAAGTTGTGCTTGCAAAGAAAATATGCATCATTAAGAACTGCATCTAGAAAGTGAAATGTAATTTTCATGGTTTGATCTGACTATTAATGTGACAAGGAGGTGATTCATCCAAATGTAGGCATCAAATATTAAAGTAACTTCCCAGATGCAGACAAAGAAAGAATGCACGGTGCATACATGTTCTAAACTGTGCCACTCTGCATACAAAGTAGTTATAAAATGTGCCACTAAGATTCTTATCACAATAATATGAATATTTAAATAAAAAAAGGAATAAAAACACATTAAACATTATCAACCTCAAAGAAAGATATGGCACATGTATCTAGTTCCAATTTTATGAAGAAAAATTAAAGCAGAACATGACCGAAGGAATAAGCAAAGCTTCAAAGTCTTACTGGACATGGGAGTGGACTAAGAGAATTGAGGGTTCAGTTTGGTGTGGGAATAATCCTTCCCATAGGATGGTATCTACATGTCATGCCAAATTTGGTCACTTGTTTTGGTGGTCTTTTCTCTTTGTTAGCAGATTTTGATTCAGCAGGTTCTTCTGGTAGAGAATCTGATGCAAACAAGGCATCCTCGCCAGATGCAAGCTACAGGGTAGGATTCAATGAACTGCGAAATATTAGTTATTCAAGAATACTAATGCACCCATTGTCCTGTATGGGAAGTTAATATTTTCTTGTCGGTTTTCCTTTTGTATGCATGAATGTTGAAGAGTTTATGCATTACTGTATTTAAAAGATTTCTAAAAAGCTGAAAATGTTTCTCTACATCGTTTCCCAACAATACCACAGGAGCAAATGTTCTCAGTTGTTGTCTACCATCAGAGAACCAGCCCAAGTCTGGAAACTAATGGTGCAAAATGTGCGTTCTCATCATTAGGTTCTTACCATACTTATGTGCTTCACTCTTATCATGATATGGAAGAGATTTCCCAGCGACATTTTTATGTTGTTTGTTTTGAGTTCGAGTATTAACTTTGCTGGGGGCTGTGAGTGAATTAGATGAAGAGAACGCTAATTCAAAGCCTAGTCCTGCTAATGTTGCATATCCATGTCAAGAAGGTACAGCTCAGCATATTTCCACAAAACCGGTATCAGATGGTGGGTTTTAACATTTCATGTCTCTGTGTGGCCTTACATTTGCAATATGGTCATTTGTTAGGGGAGAGTGCTCCATCTGAGAGATATGTCTCCCCAGACAAACGTTATCGTGCTGCCTTGTTAAGGAATCGTTTTGTTGATATAATTTTGAAAGCCCAAGAGAAAACCCTTGGGCCTTAACCAGGTAGTTTAGTAGATCCTGTAAATTGTGCCTTGATTGATCATGTTTTTTTTTTGGGTCCACTTATTTTCTGTGGTTGTGCAATTATACAGGTTGAGTCATCCCGGGAAATTATTTTCCCTCTGGCTAAAATGTATGCTTTTGATTTGGATTTGTGCCTTGTATGTATCAGGGTAAGAAGTTGCAGCATGATTAGAAAGGCCTCAGAGAAGGTTGAAATTTAGAAGCTTTGATTGATCTTCTGGCCTGGTGTTGATTTTTACATTGATTAATTTCCATCAGAGAAAGCAAGGCTTCAAGTGGAGCCAAAAGTTGCAGAATTTGCTCGTATGAAAGCTGAAGCAGTTGGAGATTGAGCGTGAGGTTGAACGCTTGGAATTACAACAGGTTTTGAGTCCTCACGGTTTTATTTATTCTCTCTTCTTGTTATCACAATTTTTTCCCTGCAAGTTTGAAGTAGCAAGAGCCCAACAAACAAGAGCAGTGTTGATGAGTTTATTACTCTTGCATTATAAGCAAACGGGAAAAATTGTGGAGACTGATGAAAACACTCAACTGCTCAAGGACTTGGAAATGTCGAGATCTTCTCAACTTGATCACATTCCCAGTTCAGTAGATGAGACATGTCCTGTTCATTCTCGAGATGGACTAGCACCCTTTCCGTTGCAACCTGCAGGGCAGAAAATTTTGGGAGCAATTCGGTTTGTTCGTGAGAAGTGAAGATGAAGAGGAGGAAGAGGATACTGCTGGTGGAATAGCTGCTTGAAATGGCAATGCAGAGGAAGGCGAAATAGATTAGTGTAGCAGATTGTATATTATTTTATTGCTTTATTCTTTTGTGAGAGGATGAATGGATTTGGACCTGACGAACCTTCTTCTTCTAAGACTCGAAAGTATTGTGAAAGAGTTGGCAGTGGGTACAGAGAGTGTGACATAGTGTTCGGGTGTGAGGCTTAAACTCTCTTTTCTAAACAGGTTACCTTTTAGGCCATGTAAGTTTAAGATCAATGTTTAAACTACTTGGGAGCGAATTATGGGGAGAAATAATGCTCTATGTTACTGTGATTTCAGTGAGTACCAAGAAAGTGGTTAAAAATGATTTCAGCTATGGCTTCCGGAGCTCAATCTTGGGTTAATTTTATATATTGCAATTAGGCTCGGAAATGATCGGTTACTTCTGATTGTCAGGTTAAAGTTGGTTAATATTTTTATGTTTTCACACTACTCTTCTCGATGTATTTTTAGTTCTCATATTGTTCTTCTGGATATATATTCTGTGATGTTATTCTGGATGTGTGTTTTGGATAATAAAAACCGAGGGTTTGAATAGTTTCTTTGTCTCTGGGCCGCCTTCAGATGGCATGTGTTCAGATCATTTTATTCAAACCCCAGTTTGATAATTTTAAATTTTGTCTTATTTAATGGCAATTATTTATCGAATGCATCTTAACCTAGGTCCTAAACATAATCGGCGAATATAAAACAGAGGTTAGATTCAACTTATTTTCCTAATTGGCGTTTTCTTAGCGATGGAATGGTCGTGTGTCATAAGAACATAACCATGTCAAACCAAGCAAAGAACTTTTATTACTGCATTCTCTTTAACTTCAGTGTGTGATTCATTCACCTCAAATAAGATAGTAAGGACGTCTTGTCATTACTGTTGCTGGGATTTGAAAGGTACAATCACTTGAAGGCTATAAGAAAGCCTTCAAGGCCCAGTTGTGCCTCAGTGAAATATTGATGCACATTTAACTCTGAATTGGGTAAGGATTTTTTAAGCAAGCTCTCTACAGGAGACCCCTGAAATATAGAGAGTGTTCACTCAAATGCAGTGTCAACACTGGACCCCTCAACGGTGGAAAGGACCAATGGAATCAACATCATGTAATAGGCATTCATCTCTCCACGTTTGACAGATTTTAGAATCGCTTGGAGTGTTTCATCGTAAGTGAAACTTGACGAAACATGTGAGTCAATTCTTTTTTTTTTTTTTTACTTTTTGCAGTGGAAGGGGGCAGTGGGGCAGGATATTTTTCCAAAGCAGAAATATATTACATCAATCAAAAGGATGCAGAGGCTGTTTGGTGTATTGGATTATACAAAATCAATCCTCTGAAATTCGTAAAAGGAGCTTGCAGTGCAACATATAATTAAATAGTAAATGTTGTAGGTTGACTTATACATGGGTGTACACCTTGACTGTCTTCTGTATAATGAGAGTTCTGCATCTTAATTTCCATTGATCGTTGATCGTTTCCCCTTATGGGTTGTATCATCTTTCCCCTGATAGACTGTATCATCTTCTTTGAGTTCATCTTGGATCGGATTCTTTATAGCCATGTTGTTTAAGGAAATGTCTTTAGGAAGAATTAGTATGTCGAATGTAAATTTATTTTACATTATCATTCAAAGAAGCTTATTTTTGGATATTTGGATGTTGAGAAATATGGATATTTGCATGTTGAGAAATATAATGGTAAGATTTCACTCATGTTTACTATAACACATAAATATAGATACAATTTTTTTTTTTTTTTTTTAATTTTTTTTTTTTAGCAATTTATAGTATTTAAATAATATATGTGATTTAAGCTTATGAAAGATTAATTATATTATAGACATTTCTATTTTATAATAGGTTTTTCAAAATTTTAATTTAATTATCAATAACTATTAAGTGGATTGTGGAAATTTAACCTCCATGAAATATGTTGAAATATTCATAATTATATATAAAGATCAATGGTTAAGATTTATCACCAAGTTAGTTATAAACTTTTAATTAATTTATCTCAAATTAATTAATTAAAAAAATGTCATATCAATACTTGCCATATTAAGTATGTTGTATTGATAAACCATAATATTGTAATGAAAGTTATTTACAAGTTAAGAATTTCCATATTAAAATGGGGTGAATCTTCATGATTAAGAATATTGTTTAGTTTATATATTAATTTTTTTATAATTAATAATAATAATAAATTAATTTAGGCAATATGTGATTATTTTAGGATTATGTTTATATGGATTAATGTCACATATACCAACCATTTAATTTATATGATTACACTAGTTTTAGTTTAAAAAAATGAATAAATATAAAAAATGAGAATCTAAATTAGATAGATGAAAATATAAATACAAAGTAGATAATAGAATTTAAAAAAATGATTTGTATATTTTTAATTTGCAAAATTTTAATTATCCAAAATATTAAGAATAAGGATTTTTTTATCATTAAATAATTTTAATATATATATATATATATATATATATATATATATATATATATATATATATATATATATATAGGAATACAAAATTGGGAATGATGGGAAGTTTTGTGTTTTGCAATTATATATTTATTTATATTTTTAATATGTCCATTTTTTAATTTTGACAAATATAAATATTAATTAGTAATTTTGCATTTTGAAAAATATAAATATGGTCAATAAGGGACTCTACCCTTTTTTTCACAAGTTTAGGGCTCAAGTGAGGCTCTTCTCTTCCCCTCTTATACATCCTCATTGCCAACTATTTAAGAGTGAAATTGGAATTTGAGTGCAATAATGGAAATCTTGCTAGTCTCAAGATCATAAGAAAATGTTTAAAAAGTGACAAGTAATTAATGATACTATTTTTTTTGGATGCCTTTTCATAGTGTTGTCAAGCTAAAAATTTCCACCAATAGCAACTTGGGAGATGTCACCAAATCAGGATCCGAATTAGCTCCATATTTGTTTAGTATGGTGATACTCACCCAAATATAAGTCCCTTTTCTTATATTAATCTAACCTAAAAAATGATAAAAACTAATCTAAACTAGGGAAAATATGACCTAAAGCTATTTACAATTATAGATATTACCTAATCTATACTAATTGTTGGTGTTTGGTTGGCTTGGGTTATCCAATAGCAGGGGTAAGAGAAATATTACCCAAATGTAGGCATGCAAAAGAACTGAAAAGAAAGACATTGAATACAAATGTGTAGAAATGAAAAATATAGATGCATATAAAAGAATTATAACACATACAATACTCTATGCAAAGTGAAATTCGCCAAAATGACTCCCAAATCTTCAAAATTTCAACTATTGATAAAAAATATCAGCCTCAATTGTAGTACAATGATTTCCAACCCCTTCTCGAATAAATAGGGATGTAGAAATAACTAAAAATAAAATAAAAGATATCCATTTGTTTTCTAAAATCATAAAATCCTTTAACTTTTTCAAGAGGATGTTCTTACACATTAAAAGCAACTAGTTTCAATGTCTTCAAACATGGATGATTTTAGCTTCATCTATTGCTAATGTTCCTCCATCTACTGATGTATCTCTTCTTTAGACTTCTATATTTAGAAGAAAATCTTGAAATTAACTTCATACATTCACATGGAAATGGAAAGAATTTGTAGATCTCTTTGCTACTTCGTTCAATGATTTGATGAATTTCATTGTCACTAACCTCTCTATTATCATTAATTACCCAAGTGCAAATAGTTAGAGGTACAACCTCTTTGATTCCTACAAGCATATTAAATTCCTCAATCACATGTAGTGCACAATCCCATATCAAGTCATACCAATCATATGAATTTTTTGTCCATTCTTTAATGATGTAGAGATTAGATTTTCTTTGATCTAAGGTAATTTGCATCATTCTTTTTTCTTCCAAGTTTTTAAAAAAGCTTCAGATTTTTCTTTATATTCCCACATGACTACTTTTTCAAATTGATCTAGTATTATGCTATTGTCGTGCATATAGACATCAAATTGAATTGTAAAGCTGAGTAAGTTGTAATACAAATGATATATTTTGTTAATTTGACTTAAGAATTTAAATTCAACTTGCTTAAGTTCATCATTAACAACAAAATATTGATCCTTAAACACCTTCACCTCCACAATTTATTTCTTGAGTTGCTTTATTTGTTCTTCCAAGAATTGATACGAGCTTGAATTTTTGTAGAAACTTTTTGGGAATTAATTTTAAACTCTTTGATGCAGGACCATTAGGCTCAGAAAATTCTGTGCATTTTATTAGACATAGGGGTCTTGTCTTTTTAAGGAAGTTGGGTTGACTAATGTAATTATTAATGTTTTGAGTGATTTTAAATAGGAATTAATTAATTATTGAGAGGAATTTGTAAATGTTCCTAAATGATAGGAGAACATGAGAGAATGATTGGAGAACATGAGAGAAATATGATAGTTGAGATTCCATAGGGAATGAGAGATTTGAGAACTAATTGTAATTCCTAAATTAGAATTGGTTTCATGATTTTATGGGTTTGAAAGGATTTTTAGGGATAAAGGATAGTTTTTAGGACTTAGAGGATTCTTAGGAATTTGTTCAGTAAGTTATGGATTTAAACCAAAATTGGTTATAGAGTCCATTTGTATAAATTATAAGCCTCAAGGCATAGAAGGAGAGAATAGGATTTAGAAGATTAGAAAAATTTTGAAGCCTACGGGCAGAGAGATGAAAAGGCCATTTAATTAGAAAATCAGGCCTAAAAGAGAGAAGACAGAAAGCGAGATGTTCTAAGATTATGTAATATTGGTTATGAATGAAAAGAGGGTTTTCATTATGTCCAAAATTTCTTTTTGTGTATGACCATAATTGAACAAATGCGTGAATAAAACTCTGCAATAAAGATTTGATATGGTGATTCTGCATACAATTGAGAAGTTTGATGCTAGTGCCGAGAAGTTGTTAATATGAATTCTGTCATTATATATTTGAGCTGTATACTTTATGAGTTTGAGTAACTAGGTGTTTCAAGTGATTCGAACATTCATCTTGTATTGAACAAATTTGAATTTGGTATGAATTTGTAGATTTCAAAGATCAACCATCGATCACTGAATGGATCGATGGTGATCATTTGAAGAAATATGACATTTAATTTAAGCATATACTCCATAGTGGAATGAGGAAAATGATCTGCAAAAAGTGTTAAGAGCTTTACATTCGAAACTGTGTATTTAAACATTCAAATTTATGTCAGATATGCATTTCGTAGAACAGTGTATTGGGCACTTGGATTAAATATGGACAAAGGAGAATTAATGGCGGAATAATAAAGGAAGGATATTTGTTTGACGAGATCACATTTGTGTGTTCATTTTGAAATTTGAATTTTAAGTTGAAAATTTGAGAGAATGCCCAGCAGAAGTTCAATTTTGAAGCTTGACAATTGTGGAAGATCAGCGTACACATCTGAGAAGAAATCGAAAGCTCAAATTCGATTCAAGGATTTTGTTTCTGAAATTGAATTGAGTGGATTGCGTTATTCATAGGGAATGTTTTTATATATAAGATTCTGAGAAGTCCGTAGATGTAAATGCAGAGAGATAAAATTGAAATCTGTGGAATGGTAAACCAATTGTATAACCTGAATATGAATGCCGGAAGCAGGAATCAATGATGCAGAGAAATGCAGAAGTGGTTTTGAAAACAAGTAAGTGGTTTTATCGCACCACTTTGAGATGGTAAGCGGTAAAGGGTGAAACGAACACGATAGCATTCATGTAGCGACACGTTGCAAACCAAAACTACCCATTTCACGTTTGATTGAAAACGTTAAATAGAAAGCAACTTGAGATGCAAAATCCATTGGATTAAAAGGATTTCATTGTAGGGTTGCGATTGGCGTTGGATGGACAGGCGCGCACAAGATGTTGGAAAATGTATGTTTTGAAATAGTCGTGGACCAATATATATATATATATATATATATATATATATATATATATATATATATATATATATATGGTGGAACTTTGGTTTAAACCAAAGTTGAAATTATAATTTATGTGAAGTAATAAAGTGGGTTTTTAATATGGTTTATAACCATAATTAAAAAAAAAGGAATATGGTGGAACTTTGGTTTAAACCAAAGTTGAAATTATAATTTATGTGAAGTAATAAAGTGGGTTTTTAACATGGTTTATAACCATAATTAAAAAAAAGGAAACAACGTCCGCGTGGGTTTATGAAAATCATAAAGCGAATATGATTGGTAATTTGGGTTTTTAAACCAAAGTCGAATTCTGAAAAATAAATTGTCAAAGTGGGTTTTCTTCTTAATTAAGGTTAGCAACACAAATGAGATAATGAGAAATAAGCTTCCACATATGGAGAAGCCTCTGGTTTTGAGGTTGATAAGATTGGTTTACATAAGATTTGCATTGAGAATGAATTTAGTGGGTAAACGCAGCTTTGGCCACGTCATTTGGTATCAAAGCTGGAAAAGCTCTTTTGAAGATTAAATTTTTTTATTGTACAAAATGCATGTATGATAAAAAATAAAGAAAGTTCATATTTTAAATCTGATTGACAACAGTTGTAGATTTGAACAGATATGCAGTGAAAACATGATAATGAGGAAATTCAGATTTCGAGAATCTGAGTTAAAAAGAAAATGTTCTCTGAAGATTTTGAATCTGATAGATTGCAGCACGTAGAGATATAGTGCAGATGAATGGAAAAACAAGATCACATAGAGATCTTGAAGGTGAGATGGTAAGTGTTATTTTAACTCTCGTTTGAAGATTATGTTTGTAAAATTCAGGTTGCAGATAGTTGAAAGAAATCCCAACAAAAGAAGATCATAGTCTTAAGAGTAGTGATAAAGGAAATTGGTAAGAGTTTATGAGTAAAGTGTCGTAGAACCTTAAAGAATTCCAACAGAGGTTGGATAAAAAGGAATAATTGTGTTCTTAAAAGATGCATATGAGTTGAAGCCTGGAGGGAACTGAGAAAATGCTCAAGAGGTTCCAGAGAATAAAGAACTAGTGCTGGCCAAAAGACTAAGTCCAGAGAAGGGCTCGGTGGGTAAGTGGCAGTAGGGAGGACTTGATGTTGCAGAGGTTTTAGTTCAACTCATGATGAATGAGTGAGGAAATCATGAAGATATAAATGGAGAAGAAGATGAATAGTGATAGTCATATAAGAGATAGCAGAGGTTCTGAGAGAGACCACAACAGAAGAAAGGAGAACGAAGATGCCAAAGAAAATGGCATATGGAAGCATTTGACTGATGAAGAATATGAGAAGGAGTTGGTTGAGATAAGAAAAGAATTTGATGTGTTAACAAAGCTAATAAAAGAAAACCAGAGATATGGTTGGACCATGAAGAGAAAGTAAAGTGGCAAAGGCTACAACAGAAGAGAGAGTAGCAAATGAATATACAATTAGCAAAAGAGCTGAGAAAGCTTGAACAGATGATGAGTGTGCAATTGAGATGTGAAAAATTCAGAGTGAAAATGGAAGTTTCCATTTGTGAAGAAAAACAGAGTGAAATTCTAGGTGAAGATGAAGATTAGAGATATGTGAAAGATCTTACGAAATATTGTGAAGATTCAAGACAACAATAAGTTTACCTTGCTGAACAAGGAATTATTGATGATTTCCTGAATTGTTGGGCAAGTTCAGATCAGCCAGATGATGTAAAGCCTTGTGTTTTTGAATCTAATACTTTTGATGTGATTATAGGTTTTGCATAGGATGAGAAATCTTTTGAAACAGTCAAAAGTATGGAAGAAGATAAATACTCTGAATTGAAGAATGATGAAGAATGTCTCTTGAATGAGGAAAGTAGCGATGCATTTATATTTGAGGCTGTTACAACACAGGAAGAATTTCTTATGGAAGAAGGAGAAGAGATTCAGTCTGAAGAACTAATATGTGAAGCAACAGTTGAGACTGTTGAACCTTGTAATTTTAAATTGAAAATTTGTGTATAAATGCATAAATTGTAAGTGATGATGAAGTTCTTAAGCAATGTCAAAAAGAAATTGCATTGTTGGAATATTTGCTAGAAAACTCAGAGGGTGATAGGGAGATTGCAAAAGACAGAGTTCACTATAGTGAACAAGAACATAAATACATCATGGAAGCAGATGGTGTGGAAGAGAGACTTTCTGATAGTCTCGAGAGTCATTTAGAAAATTCTTTAGGGAGAATGAATTAGCATACTGATGTGCTGATAAAGGAGGAAATTTCAGAGCAGCATACTAAAATGATGCTAGAGGGAAAATGTTAGAAAATTATATATTACAGAGCAATGCAACACATAAAATATGCGGAAAACACAAGCACACAAAACACATAAAAACAGAGAGACAAAATATACGTGGTTCACCCAGTTTGGGCTACGTCCATCCCAAACAGCTAGTCCTTCCTTTCTATTATCCAACAAAATGAAGAGACACAACCTACAACATATCCACTGTAATATCCTATGTTCTCTCTCACATTCTCCCTATCTGTTTCTCACTCTGAGAATACACATACCATACACAGCTGCAATACAATGCCCTCACATAAGCGAGGGGTTTCCTTCTAGGGCAAAAAACCCTAAACTAAACATAACTTCTATCGTCAGATCATTCGCTTAATGAACAGCCCAGATTGACTAGAAATTACTATACTTTTACAAGGAAATTTTACATCTGTTTTTAGCTTCGAGGGTGCTGCCCCTGAAATCCCTCGCCATGGGGGGGCTCCATAAAGTCGCAGTCGCCCCCCTTGGACCCCCCAAGCAGCCTTTAATTACGGGCGACAAGGTATAGGGGTTCAATGTTGCGATAAAAAATAAAAAAGATAATTAGGCTCCACACCCAACAGAAAAAAGGCATTGAGGCCTTATGGTTTTTATTTTAATAATTGTTTTGTGAATGCACATTTTATTGCAGATGCTGGAGAAACTTTGGCACAGATGAACAACCAAGTAAAGAGAGAGGAAGGAAATTTTGTGGAAACATTTAATCCATGGAAAAGAGATATTAGAATGCTGGAACATATGTTGAAGAATCAGGATTCAATACAGGAACAGAAATCTCAATTTCAATATTGGGAAATGTAGAATGTGAAAATGCAAGAATTAGAAGACAACAGAAACAAACTAGAGCAAAGAGAAAGAGATAGCAGTGAATGGCAGACTATGAATCAGTCCAAGGAATTGTTGAAGAAAGAAGACAACAGTAAACAAGAGGGTAAGGATGACAGTACGATAGTAAGAATAAAGATTCAGCAATCAAAAGGTAAAAGTAATCAGCAGTCAGAAGATCTATTGGATAGATAAATTGAACTGATAAGAAGGATAATGATGAAAGTATCTCAAAGGAAGACATCAGCAAGAAATCAAAGAAGCAACAGCAACAAGAGGAAGACAATAACAGATTGTAAAAGCACAACCACTGCAACAAAGCAGCATAAAGTATGGAGACCTGGAGAAAAGCAACAAACAACTACAGAAATAGATGACGAATTACAGAACAAGGTATGGGATCCAGGAAGACAAAGATTAAAAGCACATGATACGGAGATCATGATTATTTTTAACCTTGGGATTCTGATCCAGGAGCATTAGGCTCAGAAAATTCTATGTATTTTATTAGACATAGGGGTCTTGTGTTTTTAAGGAAGTTGGGTTCACTAATGTAATTATTAATGTTTTGAGTGATTTTAAATAGGAATTAATTAATTATTGAGAGGAATTTGTAAATGTTCCTGAATGATTGGAGAACATGAGAGAAGTAGGATAGTTGAGATTCCATAGGGAATGAGAGATTTGAGAACTAATTGTCCTAAATTAGAATTGGTTTCATGATTTTATGGATTTGAAAGGATTTTTAGGGATAAAGGATAGATTTTAGGACTTAGAGGATTCTTAGGAATTTGTTGAGTAAGTTAGGGATTTAAACCAAAATTGGTTATAGAGTCCATTTTTATAAATTAAATGCCTCAAGGCATAGAAGGAGAGAATAGGATTTAGAATATTAGAAAAAGTTTGAAGCCTACGGGCAGAGAGATGAAAAGGCCATTTAATTAGAAAATCAAGCCTAAAAGAGAGAAGATAGAAAGCGAGATGTTATGAGATTATGTAATATTGGTTATGAATGAAAAGAGGGTTTTCATTATGTCCAGAATTGTTGTTTGTGTATGACCATAATTGAACAAATCCGTGAATAAAACTCTGCAATAAAGATTTGATATGGTGATTCTGCATACAATTGAGAAGTTCGATCCTAGTGCCAAGAAGTTGTTAATATGAATTTTGTCATTATATGTCTGAGCTGTAGACTTTATGAATTTGAGTGACTGGGTGTTTCAAGGGATTCAAACATTTCTCTTGTACTGAACAAATTTGAATTTGGTATGAATTTGCAGATTTAAAAGATCAACCATCGATCACTGAATGGATCGATGGTGATCATTTGAAGAAATATGACATTTAATTTAAGCATATAATGCATAGTGGAATGAGGAAAACGATATGCAAAAAGTGTTAAGAGCTTTAAATTCAGAAATGTGTATTTAAACATTCAAATTTATGTCAGATATGCATTTCGTAAAACAGAGTGTATTGGGCACTTGGATTAAATATGGAAAAAGGAGAATTAATGGTGGAATAATAAAGGAAGGATCTTTGTTTGACGAGATCACATTTGTGTGTTCATTTTGAAATCCGAATTTCAGGTTGAAAATTTGAGAGAAGGCCGAGCAGAAGTTCAATTTTGAAGCTTGACAATCGTGGAGGATCGACGTCCACATCTGAGAAGAAATTGAAAGCTCAGATTCGATTCAAGGATTTTGTTTCTGAAATTGAATTGAGTGGATTGCGTTATTCATAGGGCAAAGTTTTTATATATAAGATTCTGAGAAATCCGTAGATGTAAATGCATAGAGATAAAATTGAAATTTGTGTGGAATGGTAAACCAATTGTATAACCTGAATATGAATGCTGGAAGCAGGAATCGATGACGCAGAGAAATGCAGAAGTGGTTTTGAAAACAAGTGGGTGGTTTTATCACACTGCTTTGAGATGGTAAGCAGTAAAGGGTGAAATGAACGCGAAAGCGTTCAACCAACGACACGTTGCAAACCAAAAATACCCATTTCGCGTTTGATTGAAAACGTTAAATAGCAAGCAACTTTAGATGTAAAATTTGTTGGATTAAAATGATTTCATTGTGGGGTTGCGATTGGCATTGGATGGACATACGCACACAAGATGCTGGCAAAGGTATGTTTTGAAATAGTCGTGGACCAATATATATATATATATGGTGGAACTTTGGTTTAAACCAAAGTTGAAATTATAATTTAAGTGAAGTAATAAAGTGGGTTTTTAACATGGTTTAAAACCATAATGTTAAAAAAAGGAAATAGCTTCCCGCGTGGTTTTATGAAAATCATAAAGCGGATATGATTGGTAATTTGGGTTTGTAAACCAAAGTTGAATTCTGAAAAATAAATTGTCAAAGTGGGTTTTATTATTATTATTAAGGTCAACAACACAAATGAGATAATGAGAAATAAGCTTCCGCATATGGAGAAGCCTTTGGTTTTGAGGTTGATAAGGTTGGTTTACATAAGATTTGTATTGAGGATGAATTTAGTGGGTAAACGCAGCTTTGGATGCGTCACTCTTCTTTCAATATCTCAATTTTTTTGGCATGGATTTGCCTTAGGTATTCAAATTGTATAACATGTTTTGATTCAACATGAGTCTAAATGCTTCATAAAATGCTCCTGTGTTGAATTTTTTCATTTTGATTATTTTCCTCAATCTCTACCACTTATATGGAGAATGTTTCTCTTAACTTCATGGAATGGGATTGTTATTCTTTATCTTGTGTAACCCTATTATTTTTTTTAACTCAACTTCCAATTCATTTATTTTAATTTGGTGGTTATCTAATTCTTGAGATAGTCCATGAACTATTGATTAGTTGAAGTAAAAACCCCAAGGGCTGAAGCCATTTCCATAGCCCTGCCTTTGGGATCACCTCTAGGTTCCCATGCCATTACTAAGGATATTTCTGGGGAGGAAGGGTAGAGTTTTCTCTTCCTTGATTTATGCACAATTTCCTTTACTTGAGTACTAAAATAGTAATCTATTACATGCATTATTGTCTCTTTAACAAGCCCTAGTTCATCAATACTCATGAATAATGAAGAAAATGTTGGAGTACTGATTTCCAAAGGAGTCATCATTACTCTTAGAGAAGTCACCTTATTGATTTGGACAAAGGGAATTGGTATTTGAGAAACATCATGTGCTTGAATGCTTGACTAACCAGTTCATCTTTTGGTATCTTCTTTATTTTTTCAATAGCCTTTTTCACTTGATTAGTGGCCTTTTGTGTTTGTTTTGGTGATTCCTCTTTTTCATCTACTGTTTTCTCCTTTTTAATAGTGACCTAATTTTATTGACTTTGATTTTTTTTCTCTTGTTGTTGTTATTGTTCCTTTCCTTTCTGCTCTTGTTATTGTTTTTATTTTTCCTTTTTTTTACTTCTAAAATGAAGCAATTTCTTATTTAATGGATCTTGTTTGATCATTCTATTGAGTTGTTGTTCTTTGACTAAATTCTTGAGCTTGTGAAATTTGAATTCCTTTAGTCTCATTACTGTTATAAGTGAAGGATAATTAAATACCTTCTCTCATATGAAACTCAACAATAGGAACACTAGAGGCCTTACTTCTTTGGTCAAGGAAAAACATGTGTCTGTTTTTCCTAAAAGTATAAGTAATTTCACTTTCCTCCTGGATTGTATGGAAAATACTTTGAATACAACTTGACCAAAATAATTGACACTTGAAAAAAGAATCAAATAATGGCTCTTGATGCACGTAATGTTTTCGGTACGTCACTAACTTGAGATGTACATTAATGATATCATGTGGATCGTACCTATAGAAAGGAAGTGTCATGTGGATCATACCTATAAAAAGGAAGTGAATGCAACCAAACCTCTTGAATTCCATTTTCCTCAATGACTACATGACCTTTGCCTTTAAGAGTCTAGCGACCAATCTTGATAATAAAATTTGGTCATAGTTTCTTAGAATTTGTATGTGGTAGTTTTCTGATACCATGGAGAGTTGTGTGGTAGGCTATTTACCTCACAACAAGCCTATCGTGAATGAATTTGGGTAACACATGAGGACCAACCTCACAACCATAAATCCTAAAATAAGAAAACACTATCTTCAACAAACCAGTCTTCGAGTCCCTGTAATGTTGATTGGATTTCTTTACTTATTCTAGGAGAAGACTTTCCAAAAAGGATTTGATGGAAATACAACATTATATTGTCATACATATCATAAAAATGGTTTCTATCCTTGATAGCTATCACAGGATAAAAACCTAGGCCAAACCTTGGTGGAGATGACTACGATAACTTAATAGCATTTGATATATTTTGAGACAAAATATTTGTCCAAATAAATCTCTTAGAATCATTTATGATTACATGGAACAAGGGAGCCCATTCTAAGTTGAAATGTTTAGGGTTTGAGTCATAAAGTCTAGCCAATAGTTTAACCACATGTGTATGAGAATTCCTCAATTGTACAATTGTTTGATTTGGTCTTAAATTTTACCTAATCATCTACCCAATCCCTTATGTATCTAGCTAAAACAATTTTATGTTCTTTTAACACTCTTTGCTCAAATTGAATCATGTACTATCTATAAAGGCAAGGGCTCAATTTATATATTTGTTGTAAAACCTCAAGTCTCCATGAAGCTATAACTTTATTGGAGTAACTTACAATTGAGAAATTTTTAACATGAGCATGGGAGGTAATCTAGCTTACCATACCACAAGAAGGAAACCCAATAGGCCTAGTTGCAACATTATGCACCTATATTCTCTTGATGTTTCTGATCTTATCTGAGTCAGAGCTAGAATCTTCTTTTTGAGCCACTTCCTTTGGGATGTCTCCAAACATCATTCTTAAAAAATTCATGCATTTTCTCCAAAGAAATAATTCCTATAGATTGGGTATATAAGCCAAATTAAAGATCTTTTCTTATAAAAAATTCTCTTTTGATTATACTATTTTTAGCTTAGCCTTGACATTTTAAACAATAAAAACAATAAGTTTAGTTGCTTTAGACTTTCCTTTTTGACCCATTACACTTGAGAAAATGAAAACAAAGATATTAAAATGACGCATTTATGAATTTCAAAATAAAAATATATTTTAAATAAAAAAAACTACTAATTAAAACTTATGCGCTTCAACAACGCATTTTCCTTCGTAAATTCTAATATTTTTCAACAAATTCTAAAACAACAAAGCTTTCCTTTAATAAGGGAAATTTTCCTCGAGTTCCCTACAATAATATGAAGTGATTCCCACAAAAATTTCAAAGGTTCTTACTGCTTAAGTTATCATTAATGACATATGAATTTATTACCTTCCCAACTCTCTTTTCAGAATGTCCATCCAGAAATTTGGTCATCCTGGCTCATAATAAATTTAGCATTTGTCGTTCATTAAATAAGGGTTTATATTGGACAACCTTCTTTATTTTTACTTTTTTAACAAGGAAAAAAATAAGTTTAAAATGAACTAAATATCCCATCTGATTATTGAGTATCTAGTTGTAGAATAATGCAAGCACTCTTCATGTCTAGGATACAGAATATGTTTATATGAAAAGGAAAATAGAATAGAAACAAATTACGAATATGTCTATATGAAAAGGAAAATAGAATAAAAACAAATTAAAAGCAATAATTCACAAAATGTTATCATTCGATCTGGTCATATGGACATCTAGGTATCTGGGTGTTTGTAAAAGTGGATACACTCTATGTGTCCTAGATGGATGGTTCCTATTAAATATGAAAAAAAAAACAAAAATAATAAAACAAAAATTTGTAAAATTAAGAAAAAATATTTTATTCAATCAAGTGATTTAGGTATCTAGAGCTCTGAGTGTGGAACTAGTGAATACCATTAAAAAAATAGTTATAATTTTCAAAACAATTAAAAACCAATAAAATAATGAAACTTCGAAAGAAATAAGATTTGAAAAGGGATGTCTGGATGTTTGGATTTTTAAAAAGTTTATTTAATGAGCACTAAAAATATATCCTAGGATTCTGAAATGCAACGCTAATTGTATAAAGTTATTCAAACTGATTCTGGATCTGGATTTATTTATGTAACAAAAGGCAAAAAAATTCAAATTATTTAAATGTTATTAATGGTTATTTACCATAAATAAAATAAAAATTTAATTAAAATCAAAAAAATTAAAAGGGTTTTTATTTTTATTATAATAAAAATGGGGCAGTTGCTGAGGTCATAACAAATGGTAATACAATGGGAGAAACAATTATATTTGCCAATAAAATTTATATAAAGTTTTGCAATTTATGTGAATCTAATGTTAAAATTTTAGAAATAATTAGAATCATTTTATAGAATAGTTGATATTTGCAAAATAAAGATAAGTAACCACTGGAAGTACTAATAATCTTATCTGATAGTTTTTAAGAGAAAAAATGATGAAATTCATTCATTAATTTCAAAACAATGGGCTATATTATTTTTGAATTTTTTACCATTATGTCCAAACCTTAATACTTCCAAAACAATTTGCATACATGTTTTCTTCCTCTCTCTTAATACTTGACATTCCTTCACTTCCGGTAAGTTTCCATAGCTCTGACAAAGAATGGTTTTGTCATTCATCACCAATGATAACTAAGATATATTATTTAGTGAGATGAATGGAGCTCTATGTCCACGAAGGGTAGATCCTTAGTAGAGCCTAAATCCAAAAGCATCGAGGAGAATTGACCCTATGACCTTCCATTAGTAAGGTGCTTTTAATCACCGAAACTCAACCAATTTAGCTAATCCTTGGGGTTGTGGATGAAGCTCTTATAAAAATAAAATATAGGTATTTTCTAATAATTATTGTTTTCTCAATGATGAGATTTATTTTGATTAAATAAATTCATGATAAAGACATAATTTTCCAAAAGTGAGATCATAGTTAAAGTTCTACAATAAAAAATCAATATATACATAAAATGATAATAAACCTATACATAAAAAGGAAAATTATTTACAAAAGAAAATAAAAATTTAGGAAAACAACTTACTTTAGTAAATTATGGAAATATTTACAGGTGGTTTCATGATATTTCAAGGAAAAACAAATCTTCAAAATCTAGCCATTCACAAGGAGGCTTTCAATCCCCCCCTTTAATGGTTGTAAAGCATGAGTTGAAGGGGCAAGTTTTATAGAAATATGAAATAGTCTCAGCAAGAGGTATTGTAATTTTGAATGTTTTACTTTCTCCTCATGACCTTTATCCCATTCCAAGACCAAGTCTCTAGTGGAAAAAAAAATTGTCAATAATTAAATGTGTATCAAACCAATACTTCATTATTTGTTGGTGTTGATGAAATTTGGCTTTGGATTTCTATATTTCTTCCTCCACTTTTATTAAAGTGTAAATTATAGCCTCCATGTCTTTAATTGAATTTCTATTGAAAGCTTGGGCCAATTGCTTAGAAGGGAGAAAAATGTTGGGGGGACTGGGGGGAATAACTTTCTTGTCGTAGATAAGAACGTATGGTGAATTCCCTAATGTTTTTTTTTAGGTGTGACCCTATCATCCCATAACACATTAGGGAGTTTATTGTGTCAATTTATTTGTTGGTCATGCACAATTTTCTAAAGGATGTGAATAAGGTTTTTACTAGTTGATTTGCCAACTCATTTACCTAGGGATAGTAGTTGGAAAAATATCTAATAATGATACCCTTATCGATACAATAGTCATTTAATTTCAAAAATGAAAAATAAGATGCATTTCCAAAAATGAAAGATGAAGGAATGTCAAACCTAGAATTAAATTTTGTTCAAGGAAAGGCATCATCTTATCATCCTTTCTTTTCTTCGATGGAATGGCTTCTCGCCACTTACTAAAACAATATTTAGCAGCCAAAATATATTTATGAAGCTGAGGAATTAATATTATTTCACAAATTACATCCAAACCCCACTACTCACTACTTTTACAGGTTGTTAAGGCAGAGCATGTCTTTTCTCTCTTCTTAAGGCTATTTGGAAAAGCTTGCATTTTATTGCATAAGGATATGAATCCTTAAACAAAGTAGGCCAATAGAACCCATCTCAAAGTATTTCATGTGCAATGGTTTCACTACCAAAATGTCCTCCAGCTAGTCCATGGTGTAATTGAGTTAGGACCTTCTTTGCATCATAATTCTCAAGACATCTTAGCAAAACATTGTTAGAATTTCTTTTGAACAAAAATCCATCAATTAATTGATATCTAACACATTTTAATCTAAGATTTTTTCTTTTTTTTGGTGCTAAATATTCAAGAGCAATACCATTTAGTAAAAAAATATTGATTTCATAATATCATATGTTAGTTGATTTAAGAATATAAAGAATTTCTTCCTGACTTACCTTAAAATACCAAACTCCCTCTTGATCATCTGGTGATCCTCAAAAAAAAATTGATAGTTTTTGTAGACCTTATCGTCTTATTATTATTGATGGCTTGATTTCAAGATCATATTCATAGAGTTTAGTCATCCAATTGGTTCATTTTTCTCCTACATCATTTTGCACGAGAAGATTACGGATAGTTGGATGAGTAACAATAACTTTGGTACAACATTTTAAAAGAAAAGGACATAAATGTTTGATAGGTATATATATATATATATATATATATATATATATATATATATATATATATATATATATATATATATATATATATATATATATATATATATATATATATATATATATATATATATATATATATATATATATATATATATATATATACACATCTTCTTACACAAAACAAGAATGATTGCATTGATTTATTATTGTGAGGATGGGTGATTGTAAAATGGATTTAACTCTTTCTAGATCAATTACTATCCTAGATTTTGATCCTACAAATCCTGAAAGTATCAAAATTCTTAATTAAATTCCACACCTCTTGATTGTAATTTTTCAAGTTATTTGAAATAAAATGAATTTTTTTATCTACTTATCTCACAATTATTTTAGAATCATCAATTGCTTTCAAATTCTTAACTTTCAAATTTATAGATTTCTAAGACCATGTAACAAATCTTCATACTCAACTACATTATTTGTACATTGAAAATAAAATCTACATGATAAAAGAAACTTATTACCTTGAGGATATGTTGTAGTGGCTACAACCACCCTCCAAAATTTTGCCTATACTTAGATTTTGGAGCCTAACCTTCTACTCACGGGAGCTTATCTTGCATTGTTATCAAGTATTCATCCTATGATTGAGACTTATCCTTTTCATTTGTGCTTGTGTTCACTTGTTTTCACACAATTGATCTTTCTAAGTCACAAGATAACCCACTAACTTGGTTGCACAACAGTTCTGGGCTTGCCTCCAGAAACTGCGAAATCCTTGAGGGCAAGTAGCCTTAATGATTGGAATTGCGCAGTTCATACTTGAAGTCAGCATTGAGCTCAGAAAATGCACAATCATGTAAGGCATCCTGAAAATGAGCCCATAAACTATGCAATCCCTCACTGATCTCAGAAACTGCACAGTGCATTCAGTCGAAAAGTTCCCCAGTTCCTCAGAATTGCGCAATATTTCCCAGTAGTGTGCATGAAAAGTTTTTCCGGAAAATAAAAAAAGAAAAAAAAGCTAAAAGTGAAAAACCATCCCTAAAAAATAGGGATCTATTTTGAGTATCCCGAAGTAGGCACATTCACTATTTTTAGAAACTTCTGCCATTTGTCGTTGTTTCCTTGATTTTAGGCATGCATGTCATAAACCCTAATTTGTTCAAATCTATTTAATTGACACCTTTAGAGCTCATTTTCACATTTTATATTGGAGCTCTAGCATTTCCAAGGAGATCAAGGAACCTTCGTTGCAATTGTCATTGCTTTTCTGGGTGAGTTTCACTTTTATCACCTTTTGCTGCTTTTTTGTCGCTTTTTGTCGTTTTTCTTATGTGAGTGTTGTTTTGCTTATTTCTCTTAGTGAATGCTGGAGTTTCAATTTTTTTAGCATGTAGAAGTGTTGTTTCAAGTTTTTGTTTGCCTTTCAAAAGTGTTACATCGGTTTCTTTGTTTTTTCATCGATGGTTGTTGTTGCAGCGACTCTCCTCACCGATTTGGTTTTCTTCCCATTTATTTACTTTATGAATGTAATTTACATTGATTCAATCATAATTGGTTAGATATTTACTCAATCTCTCATAATCACTTAGATCTCTCATTTTTCACACTTCCATTTGGAAGATCTGCACTTTTCTTGGCCAGTTTTCACTTTGCCCAGCTGGTAATTGCACAGTCCTAAAGCTCAAGATGAGAGCTTTCCCTTTGGAACTAAATAGTGCACATTACAGGTTGGCCCAAATGTGCATTACACAGTTCTAGGGCTCAACCTGCTTCCCTAGCCACGAAGACTGCACAATGCACAATGTCTCCCAGTCCACTGCCCAGGCTGAACTGCACATTGCATAGTCTCAAGCCTCAAGCTTCACACTTTTGTCTGTTGGGACTGTGTAGTGTGCAGTTCCCACATGAATTCAGTCCCTCTTGTTGCTGAAAACTATGCAATACTTCTCTCTAGATTATCGGTTTGTTTCTTTATCATGCCTGGAAAGTATATTTTCTAAAGTCTAGAGTTTGCTTTCCATGAGTGTCTTTTTTGTCGCACAGGTACCATAGTTGTTGAAAACCACTCTCCAACAGTCATTGTTACCATGGCACCAAAGAGAGTTGCTTCAAAAAATACCACTAAAAGTAGTAATGGGGAATCAGTTGAGCAATCGCCAGTTAACTTGCCATTATATGCGAGCACTCAACTGTTTATCGAAAAGGAGTAGTCAACACTTACATGGCATTTGGTTAAAGATTCTCTTTCAAAGGACTTCAAAGCGGATCTTGAAGATCAGAAAGTATATCTCAGTATCCATCGGTCATGATTATACAAGGTTGCATGTAAATATCCAGCCTTCCAGTGTGAAAATGTCATTATCTGGATTGTTTCGCGCATTGATGATAAAACTATGACATTGAGAAGTGCTAACAAACATAAGCTTGTTACCTTTCTAGCTAAGGATTATTAGTGCATGTATCATCTCCCTAAGCCAATAAATCTCATGGACTCATACTTTTAAGCCACCCACAACTATGTGAGCACAAAAGATAATGTCAAAGGTTGGGTGAAGGATCCATCAAAGTTTAGACAGACACCCACCCATTCATACAAGACAAAGTCACTTAGGAAGGCCTACCAGCTCTTGGTCATGTTAGCATGTAGAATATATTATCAACATAGCACATAGAACTTTCCTGAAGGGTGGTAAATCCAATTGAACTAAGGTGTGAACTAGGGGGAGTTGTTCAACTGGTCAGATTTATTGGATCATCAGTTGAGAGCTCGTGTAGCAAAAGACCAGGATCCTCCCAAGGGCGAGAAAGCAAGGTTTTATATGTCTGCATAATTAATGGATGTAATCTGTGCATAAAATCAGTTTCCTGGCAAGAATTGGGCATGGAATCCATGAGAAACTAATGTGCATATCTATTGTAAGATGCTTTCGGATTGCAGCCATAGAGGATTTATTTAAAAACTAACTAATAACTTCATCATTCCATTATACAAGCTTATCTTTTATGAGGACCACCTTTCATGTCATGAGGAGAAATGGAGGCAATACCAAAGATCACAGATTGGTTTTCCTTACTGGATGTCACACTTATTGGAGTGTTCAGTGGACACAAGCCACCACATATTTTTCCAAGGTATGCCACTAACAAGTTTGTCATGCAAGAAGTGTCATATCATCTCGCTACAGGGTTGTCAGCAGCACTGCATAGGAATAATAAAGCACCATGGCACACTCTTCCTTTGCAAATCATATTATATGAGATTGAGAATCTCAAATTTGTAGATACCGAAGAAAAATCCATAGTAAAGTTTGAGTTCAGTACTGTTGAGGAGGTAAATCCCCTCTGCAGACAGAGGTGATCCCTACTAGCCCAGATCGGGTCTAGCAACAATCAAACACGCTACAGTGCAGGTTCCTAATTGTAAATAAACCGACTTGCGAGGAAGGCTTACCTGGAATCCAACATTGTCGTTTGTAGAAGAGGTGGTGCTCCTGTTCCTTTGCCCTGGCAGATCACAATCCTCATGATCTCCGTGATCGGACACCTGCACATGCAAGAAACAACACAAACGCAAGCATAAAATCCAGTGCATACAACTATATATCAGTCGAAGAGGACATAACTCATGAACATGATCAAGAACAAGAGTGGAACCATAACCGATAGTCACTTATCATTAAAGAGTCAAAAGAAGAATACAACCATAGCTTCAACGCAACACTCTCCTTTAGCGGGTCGTCAGCACAACATGTCTCGATAAATCCTGTCAAGGATGGGACAAGCCTCTCTCTCCGGATACTTGGAAATAGTCTCCTTGCTTGGATTTGGCCTTAGGGAATCAAGAAGGCTTTTGCAGCATGAAAGCTCTTGGGAACTTGGAGATTCTGGAACTAGCTTGCAAGGGAAATGGGCAAGCTTTTATAGAAGGAGGAAGGGAAGTTGGGATCCCTATAATTATGGGATTGGCCCTATCATCAAGGAAGCTTCCATGAGAGGTGGCAAAACCACTTCCTCTCTATGGAAATCCGTAGCCAAACCACCCAACTCAAGATAGATATCAGTCCAGGAATTTGTTAGGATGAAACTTCTGCCTTTTATTTTTAAAAAACATCTCTTAATATGGTTGGCACGGGTGCGGCTCTATGACAGAGCGCCAATTGGCGCGCCCTCTTTGGAGGATTTGCCCCCCTCGCGCGAGGGCTAAACTATGGAACCACACCAATGGAAAAAGAGGTATTTTTAGGGTTTTTTGCAGGGAGATGCCTTCAGGGCAATTAAAGCTCATCTTCAGAGGGATGCAATGAAAGTATTTTCAAGTCTTGTCTCTGCTCACAGGTCACGGAATGAGTCCTCCAATGTGCAGGATGGGGATTGTAGGGACGGTGACAAATTGCTGTGTAACAGATGCCCCCTAAAGCATGAGGCCTGAAAGAGAGAGAGAGGGGTGAAATTCTTTATGAGAACATGCTGACTGAAAACACCGCCATCGAAAAACCCGCGGAGCGAAGTACAACGGATGTCTCAGATACATGATACATATATGTGGTATGGGCGCAACCATCCATAACAGAGTTTACAATAATCTAGATCCAAGGCATGGACACAACCATCCAGTGAGGATTGATGAATAGACTCAGGCATGGTCGCAGCCATCCAATCAGTGAGTCATGTAAATAATCATAATAATCCACAATATCGCAACCTGGATTACAACAGACACAATCAAGGGTCTTGCGCTCCATCTCGACCAGAACAAAGTACAAGTTCAAGCATGCGAATATGTGAGCTGAAGTCGAACATGCAAGAACATCGCCTGATTACCAGCCAATGATGAAAGTTGTTAACAGACGCGAGAGGAACCACCAATAATGACAGTGGCTCTCAAGGTACTATAGGTACAATCTCTACGGCGTGCGAATAAATGAACTGACGTCGAACACCCACAGAATCACTCGATCGGAGGCCAATGATGTAAACCTCTCGTCGAATGCGACGAACCCGCCATTGAGGCATGCAGGCTCCAAGGTACCATAAGGAGTCTCTAGACCAACTTCCTGGATAATGAGTTGAAGTCGACAGGAAGTGACCTTGATCGAAGGTGGGCCATAATGTTTCCCACATCATCGACACGAGACAGAAGAACATGATGTTTTTGTTGTGAATCAAGATCGTATGAGAATCAGAGGAAGGTTGATACTTTGCAGAGGTCAACTTCTCTTGAACATATTGCCGGCACGACAGTGGATTTGGCAGTATTTGACATCAAAAGATCAGAGGTCATGATGACAAGGCAAAGAGTAGATGAGAGGTAAAAAGAGATCACCCAAACCCATGGAGGCAAACAGAGAATGAGATGAGATGTCCCCAACCTGACATGAATGCAGACAAGTGCCATGTTCAAGAGCGACATACTGCCGACACGACAATGATGTTGGTTCCATTTTTTTCCCCACCATTTCGGTGAGTACCTCTTTATTTTTACACAAGCTTGAAGAGGATACCATATGCTTTTCATATAAATCCATCCTTCGGACGAATCCATCCTAGTACATTTAACGAGCCCTAGGAAGGAGGAACTCGAATACCATCATTACGATTGAATCCAATGTCATCAGGGTTTAACGAGTCTGGCAAAGGGAGAACTCGACGTCTTTTCATGTTTAGAGAGTTTGAAAAGACAACAGAAAAGTAAACTCCAACGGTCCCTTTTCGTAAATAGTTCCTCAGACCCGAAAAGGTAGAAAACAATATTTGAGAAAACCTCCTAGTCGCGATAGGCTAGGGTATTCCTTTTTCGTAAGTAATCTATCCCAGCCCGAAAAAGGGGTAAACGTATACTGGGTAGATGCTGATTCGCAACCACTTTAACGAGATCGAAACGACAAGGGCCTCGTCAATCTTTTCGTGTTTAGAGAGTCAGAAAAGAGCTGAAAGGTGACTCCTCCTGGAGGAACGAGTGGTATAAAGGGTAGCAATTGGTTCCGGTAATGATGGAACTTCTTTGAACAAGATAAAGGTTAAGAGGCTGGCTAACAAAACCGCTCATCGCAACGGTTCCTCAGGAATGGGTAAAACAACCTAGTGAAGGCATATGATCGGCCAAGCAGATGGGGACGATGGAATGAGAAAACCAAGGCTCATCTAGCAAAAAAAGGCTAATAAAATGGCAATCACAAGGGGTAAAATGGGGAAGGTTTCATTTTTACACAAGCTTGAAATCAGGAAACTCTGATTGAAGTTAGTTTCATTTTTACACAAGCTTGAAACAAAGATAAACTATGCTTGAAACTGGTTTCATTTTTACACAAGCTTGAAACGGAAACAAACTATGCTTGAAAAAGTAAGCATGCCCTCAGCATGGTGACTCAATTCAAGGTACATGCTCCCCAAGCTTCAATCCATATGAAAGGCAGATGGAGTGAAGGTTCAAGTTACAGGATCAAGAGATAGACTCGACTGGTAGTTTACGAGAACTTATCAAAGACTCGAATTGAACAGGAACGTGTTTCATTATTTTAACGAGGTTGACACATTAAAAGAACTATCCTTAGGACACCTTGTTTCATGGTTTAAGGAGCTTGGCACAAGACAAGGAACTCTGCTCCGATAACCTTGTTTCATTTTTTAAGGAGCTTGACACAAGGAAAAGAACCTTGCTCCGACAACCTTGTTTCATTTTTTAAGGAGCTTGACGCAAGGAAACGAACCATGCTCTGACAGACTTGATTTCATTTTTTAAGGAGCTTGACGCAAGGAAACGAACCATGCTCCGACAGACTTGATTTCATTTTTTAAGGAGCTTGACGCAAGGAAACGAACCATGCTCTGACAGACTACTCGTCATGATGAACAAGAAGTCATGGCTTCCAAGAGTCCCGCACCAGGTGGGAGAATGACATCTTGGAAATTAGGACCCAATGCCCCCAGTACACTATGCACGATGGCGTCATCACTGAGTGCGGGCATAGGGTAGGTAGCCACATAGTTAACCTGCGGTGGGGCAAATACAACGGGTGGATAAAAACTAGGAAGGGATGATGGTGGGCCAGCTACCACATCAGGACCAAAGAACGAAAGCTGATCAATGGTCATGATCCGTCCTTCATGCGGAAAACAGGCCACACGAAAAAGGGAGGAGACGAGCGCTCCCATGGCATAGGTGTAATCGCGCCCCAGGAGCAGATTAAAATCCAAGGGGCCTGGAACGACCATCACGTCCATATGGACGGTTTTACCTCCCAAAGTAATAGGTAACCTTGGAAGGATCCCCAATGGTTGACTCGTTCTTCTGTTAAAAGTCACCGGGACTACAGAATAACACAAGCAAAGGCGAACCGAAAGCTTCTGTGCAGTTGAGGATAGAATACAACAGAGGCGCTTCGTTTCATAATGTGGCTGGCACCGACTGCATCGAGAGCCCAGACCGTGATTCCCGGAAGGCACATAAGACTCAAGGTGGTATCCCCTACAAATCGACTCCAATCAAAGGAGGCGACCAGACTACTTAGAGGGGATACCATTGAATGGAGAAGGTCTTCCCCTGGTGTTATGGAAGAAGGAGCATCCTCCATAACCTCCATCTCGAAGGTGGGAGGAATATCCTCTGAAACTTCCATCACAGGAGCCGGAGGAGCAACTTCTTGGGATACGGGGACAGGAGAATCTTTCTCCAAGTCCGAGGAATCTGAAGAAACTTGAAGAACATGAGGGATGTGAGATCCACTCTTGACAGAAAACACCTAGTGCACCGCGGATGGGGCCAGCTCAATCGATCCCATGACCAATGGTTGGTCGTGACCTGATTAAAGAATTTAATTTCGAGGGAGTAATTTCCACCAAAGATACTCAATTCAATCATCATCGTGAGGGTTAATAATCAAAGAGAGTCGTCATTTATAACCACTGGAGGCTCGGTGTGGGAAACAAGCTTGGGCTATCCAAAACTCGCTTGACTTCATCCATATACGGACAAAGGTGAATGGCATGGTGCCCTTCACACAACTTACAAGGATTGGTGAGCTTACCCTGTTTCTTAGGAGCCTTACCAGCACCAGTTGAAGATGTGCCCCCAACCTGACTCCCAGAAGTCAAAGGCAACGACGGACGACCATTGGAGCATACTTCAAGCACCTTGGGAATGCCAGGGCAGTCTCGAAGAAGATGGTCTCCCGTGCACAACATGCAAGGGAACTTGAATTTCCGTGGAGGGTTGGGAGGTTTATCGACTAAGGCTTTAGCACACAATGAGCTAGCCTCTCCTTTATCGCATCTCTTCTTCTTTGTCTTCTTCTTCTTCTTCTTAGCCACCTGGTTACTTGAATCCAGACTTTCACCAGGAAAAGTAGAAGATGAAGACGTAGAAACAGGCAAAGAAGGGGAGAGGTCCACCTTTGAATCAACATGATGTTGTTCAGGTGGAGGAACTGATTGACCAGTACCTGAGACATTCGGGACCACAGAGGTTGAAAACAACCAAACAGGCAACCCAACAGTTAACCCAGGAAGGGACAACGTTGCCATGTAAGGAGCACCAACATTCCCAAAAGGAGGAAAATGGATCGGATTCCCATCAGAGGGGATTCCTTGGTTGGTGAACTCCGGAAAAGTTGCCATAAAAAAATGATCTTCAGAACAACACCCTAAGGAAACTAACTTTAACCAGGAATATTTCGTGGGTAGTTAATTTTTAAAACATTGGAAACAAACTCTACCGTTTCATGTTTTAAGAGTCAAGAAACGATAAAAAGATGACTCTATCTCTTTCAGAGTTGACACAAGCGTGAAAGGACAAGCGCTTGACGGTCTTTTCAAGTTTAGGGAGTCAGAAAAGACCAAATGACTGCTCAGGAAAAACTAGGCACAAAGGGTGTACCAAATATCCGTGAACTGTAATATACACCTTGGTTTCAATAATGAAACAGAAATCGACCAAGGACTTTCCGTACGTGCAGGTAGTCTCCCCGAATGCTGTGTTCGGTGTATCACGGGTATAGGGCGGCAGACTCGGCTTCCTGTGGATAAAGGATTGAAAACCTAGAGGGGTCTCCCTTTATATACGCGACGGTACGGGGAGCACAAGTCCGTACTAGTGCTGTCTAAAGCCAAGAGGCGAACGACAGCTACTAGGTTTTAAGACGCCGGAACACGTCTCTAGCCTAGACCACTAAATGTTGCGTTAATGTTTCAATGCTTCCTTAGGTACATTGAGGAAATTTTATGGTTGATCTTCAATTATGTTTCGGTTTCAAGGCCCTACCGTATGTCATTTGACAATCTCTTATATGCAGCTATATGAGAAAAGAAATCTTTCAATTCGATGAATGCTATCTAGTTAAGGGAAGAGCTTCAAACAATGATGCAACAAACAACAATACTGAAAACGAAACTTTTTCCAAACTAGATGACTTTCACTATCCAAAAGCAATTCCAAACATTCAACGATGCGAATAATGCAATGTAATCTATGCAAAATCCTCTTTTTCGAAAACTATGCAATTGTAATCTATGCACAATTTTCTTTTTCCTTTTCAAATAATAAGAATGCACTCAATGCATTTTTCGATGAAGTGAGAATCTACTTAATGCATGCTTTTCGATGAAAGAGAATGCACTCAAAGCGATTTTTAGTTTTCAATCATTAAACAATGTAATCTAAGTTCAATGATGGACCTCGAAAAACACTTTTCAATGCAATGTGATCTAATGCATTTTAACGAAAAGAAAACTATGAGACAAAAACTAAAAGAACGCAAATCTCCTTAATGAAGGATGAATGCAAAAGAGATGTAAACAAACACTAAGAATGCAATCGTTGTTTCAAACACTTTGTCACGAAATCCCTCAAAAGGAGACAAGACATATGAGGTCAAACACAAAGAGGACTTCCAAAGCATGAGATCCAAACAAGGCATTCATTCCCTTTTACATCAAGCAATCATAGTAAGAAGACATCCCAAACAATGAGCAATGTAATCTATGCTCATACAAGGAAAATATCGGAAGGGAAAGACACACTGGTGAAGGATTTAGGGAAAAAATCTCAATTTTCACACACCCTGAAATTGGCGCGACTTGTACATTGACAACTAGCGCCAACTGGCGCGACTTGCACATTGACAACTAGCGCCAATGGCCAATTGGCACGGGTTGCTAACTGACAACAAGCGCCAATGCCTAAAAATGAAAAAACAAATAATTTCTCCCAACCAAGACTAGACTCACCACTTCCAGTAGAATCTCCAAGACTCAAATGAACCATGTAATCTAGGCTCAAAGCGAGGCAAAGCTAAACACACAGATCAAGCTTAGAAAGCTAAAAACAGAGCAAACCCCAGCAGTCCCCAGCACTGGCGTGACTGTTAGGCTGAAACTAGCACCATATCAAGATTGGCGCGGGTAATAAATGGACAACTGGCGCCAATTGGCGCGACTGTCATGCTAAAAAGCGCGCCAGCCAAGTTTGCTATGCCAAAATAAAAAATAAGCAATCTAAGATCAGACCAGTGATGTTAAAGCTATCAAAGACCCAAATTCACAGAAAGAACCAACCCAGAGAGCTGACCAAGAAAGCAAGGCCAAGAAATTGACCGAAAGAGAAGACAATACTCCAAGTTGTTAAGTCCGTAAACCAAACCGGAGATTGATTGAAGCAGCGTTGATCTACTCCGCTAATGCAGAGCAAAAGCGTTTCGAAGGCTATCTGGCTGTGCTTCAGGCTCCGTCTATAGTTTACAAATCAAACAACAAGCTGATTCCCCAGCGGAGTCGCCAAATTGTTGAGGAGGTAAATCCCCTCTGCGGACAGAGGCGATCCCTACTAGCCCAGATCGGGTCTAGCAACAATCAAACACGCTACAGTGCAGGTTCCTAATTGTAAATAAACCGACTTGCAAGGAAGGCTTACCTGGAATCCAACGCTGTCATTTGTAGAACAGGTGGTGCTCCCGTTCCTTTGCCCTGGCAGATCACAATCCTCATGATCTCCGTGATCGGACACCTGCACATGCAAGAAACAACACAAATGCAAGCATAAAATCCAGTACATACAACTATATGTCAGTCGAAGAGGACATAACTCATGAACATGATTAATAACAAGAGTGGAACCATAACTGATAGTCGCTTATCATTAAAGAGTCAAAATAAGAATACAACCAAAACTTCGACGCCGAATTCTCCTTTGGCGGGTCGTCAGCAGAACATGTCTCAATAAAGCCTGTCAAGGATGGGACTGTTAGCCCCCTATAAATTTTCGACAAGCAAATAAGGGGCTAAGATGTTTCTGAGCCTTCAAGGAATGCATTTCCCCGGAAAACACATCATCCTTGAAGCCTCCTTGTGCCTTATGTCCTCTGATAAATTCCCTTCTGCTGATTCCCATCATAAAGCCTCTCTATTTGTGAAGAGATGCCCAAAGGCCCCCTTTTCCCTCTTATTTCATTCCCCTAAGCCTTTGTTTTCTATCCCCTTTGTCTCCCCTTATTTTTCCCCACTTGCCTTTCATTTCCCCTAAAAATCCCCTTTAAATTCTTTCCCCTACCCTTTGTAGGCCATCTTCCCCTTTGTTCCCTTATTACTTCCCTTCCTAACCTTCAGATCACTTTAAAGGGACAAATACCCACTTTCCTATCTTACTACAGGCCTTGGACCCCTCTTCCCCTCTTTTCTGACTTCCATCGCGTTATAAACCATTTTAATACAAAATATGCTTTTATAGCCTTCCCCCTTGCATACCCCGCTTGTTTGTTATAAACTTTATTATAAAGTTTATATCACATTATATAATCGCCGCCTATCGCAAGTCACGCATTGCAATTTCGTTCGCTTGTTCATTGGATCCATCGCAAATATTTGCGATGCGACCATCGCTCGATCGCATAATCACACCGTCGCATTATCACATTCTCACTTATCCGTTCGAGTGATCCATCGCAAATATTTGCGATGCGATCCGATCGCGTCGCAAATCCTCCACCGTTGATTCCCGTGCGAACCCAACCGTCATCGCATTCCCAACCGTTTCCCCTTCCTCGATCGCAATCACAAATTATAAGTATGCGATCCCCCCTCGTCCATCGCGACTGCGATTCCCCGCCTAAACCTTGGCCAACCGTTGGGTTTAAGATCCAACGGCTCGAAGCAAATCGCCACCTGCCTGCGGCTGGGTTCCTCCTCATCGCATGTCACTGCCTTCCCTTCGCATTCCTTTGCATTTTGTCACCATTGTTTGGTGAAAGCCTCCATTCCGTCGCCGCGCTATCATATTTTTCGCCCTCTGCTCCACCGGTCTTCCATTGCATCGATTTTCCTCACACAGTTGTGATTTTTTCTGTAGAGTACAAGGGTTGAAACGCCACCATAACTGCACAGTATGGAGGCGACCGCAAGTTTTCCACTGTCAGAGGAAAAGAATTTAATGAAGGGTAGGTGTCCACACCGGCAGAATGTCTTCGTCCGAAGAAGGATGAATTGCCCCTACCACTTGATTACATGCCGTGCTCCAGAGGAGATCTCCACTCAGCACGAAGTCCAAGGAGATCCGAGCATTTTCTGCTCAAGTACGGCGGACCAGTCCGTTTTTCATTACCATTTTGTTTATTCACCAAAGGTACTACACCAGGATGCATCTGAAACATACTGGGAATTAATGAAGCCTGACAAAGACCCTCCTTTTCTCCAAAGAGTGCCAAAAATTAAGGCTCAGAGTTCCAAACAGAATGGGCTTCGGCCCTTTCCTTCTTTTCTGAATTTAATGTTATATTTAGTGTTCTACCTACTTCCTCTGCTCTTTTTCAGCTATAAAAACTATGAGGAAGTTGTTGTAAAGGTTGTTGATGAGTTATCAGAGAAATGTAAGCAGTTCCTCCTGAAATAAGAACTCTGTGTATAATTGTAATGTAGGCCGAGTGAGATGTATTCAGATTAAGTGACCAAATTATTGGCTATGTTGTACCTGATTGGTGTTGATATTTAATATAATGAGCACATTCCTTTGGATCCTGATCTAACGCTGCGGTGATGTTTTCCTATCTCTGTGTTTATTTCATTTCATTTCAGTTCTTCTGGCTCGCATCAGAAATTTGGCGAAAGATTCACCCATGTTAGGTGCCTTATGTTGCTGCTCTCCCAGCCCTATATGTTTTCTACTTATATGTGTATATGAATATTGATTTCAATGGATTTAACCAGTGTAGTGGATGTTATTGCCTGCTCTATGATGTATGAATTAAGGAAATCCATGTTTAGATGTTCTTGTTGGGATTTGATCGAATGTGTTGAGAACAATGGGAGGTTTAGAGCTTTGTCCCTGCCTCACTAGGATCTTTCCATTCCATTAAGCCTTCTAAGATCCCTCGTGCTGCCCCTGATTGTGTTCAAGAAGGTCTGGAGTTAAATGACCTCTGACCTGATCTATAGACAGAATTGGACGGTTCTTCTCCTTTCATCTTCAGTCCTTAATGTTTCATTCCTACTGTCATATTTAGGATCCAAGGCTTTAGATGACTAGCCCAACTGAAAGCTTGCATCTTGAATAGAAAGTAAATCCTTTCTTGACTCCATTGCCCAATGGACTTGGTATTCCCTGGACTATTTCTCCTCTGTCTATATCCTTTGTTGCGCGGCCTTGTCTTATGACGAAACCTTCCTTCCTGATTCTCAACAATCAAACTCTAAATCAAACAAACAAACCCTGTGCCTATAACTAGCCTAATATCTTAAACTTGAGCTTCAAAGCCATATGCCTTGACTATTATAGAAAGATCCCTCTCTGAACCTAGGAGGGCTAGATCCTAAGGTCCGAAAGTGGTTCTATGTTGTCTCATCTTTTGGTATTGCCAATCTTGCCAAAACATGGGAACCCCAACAGGGACAAGCCTCTCTCTCCAGATACTTGGCAATAGTCTCCTTGCTTGGATTTGGCCTTAAGGGAATCAAGAAGGCTCTTGCAGCATAAGGATGTGAAAGCTCTTGGGAACTTGGAGATTATGGAACTAGCTTGCAAGGGAAATGGGAAAGCTTTTATAGAAGGAGGAAGGGAAGTTGGGATCCCTATAATTATGGGATTGACCCTATCATCAAGGAAGCTTCCATGAGAGGTGGCAAAACCACTTCCTCTCTATGGAAATCCGTAGCCAAACCACCCAACTCAAGATAGATATCAGTCCAGGAATTTGTTAGGATGAAACTTCTGCCTTTTATTTTTAAAAAACATCTCTTAATATGGTTGGCGCGGGTGCGACTCTATGACAGAGCGCCAATTGGCACGCCCTCTTTGGAGGATTTGCCCCCCTGGCGCGAGGGCTGAACTATGGAACTGCGCCAATGGAAAAAGAGGTATTTTTAGGGTTTTTTGCAGGGAGATTCCTTCAGGGAAATTAAATCTCATCTTCAGAGGGATGTAATGAAAGTATTTTCAAGTCTTGTCTCTGCTCACAGGTCACGGAATGAGTCCTCCAATGTGCGGGATGGGGATTGTAGGACGGTGACAAATTTTTGTGTAACAGGTACAAAAGAATTCAATCCATTTAATCTGAAGGGAATTTGCAGGGACCACTGTGTGAGAATCTACTACAATTGGGTCAACGAGGAATTTCATTAGTCAGAGGAGGATCCATGGAAGAATTGTTACAATAACTCCAGACCCTGCAAACTAATAAGTATATTTTGGACTTCACAGGCCACTCCACAGACGACAAAAACTCCAGAAGAAACAATAGCAAAAGGCAACAACCCGATACAAGACAAGGGAAAGAGAAAGGTTGCTAACATAAAAAAGAAAGAAAAAATATGGAAGATGAAAGACAATCCAATTCCTACAAAAGAAGCTATGGAAGCAGAAGCAAAGAGGAAGCAGAGGAAATAGAGAGCAGAGCAGAGGAAGAGAGAAAATAAAATTTTGCAGTAAGCATAATTGAGAATTCATAAAGAAGAAAAAGATCTGAGAGAAGAACGAGAGTAAATGAGGAAAGAACATGAGGAGAAACATGAGAAGGAAGATGAAGGAAGGCAAGGTACCATAGTATAAGAAACACCACCAATACAGAATGAAGAAAAAGAACAAAACCAACCAACAGTAGAGGGAGAGAGCGAACGGATTCAGGATCGGGAGCTTGCTAAAAAAATTGAATATTTGATTGAAGTTGTGGATATGGAGATGGAACCAGAGCCACATGATGAAGATATGGACCTGATGCCAAAAACACCACATGTCACCGTTCAGACTCCACCACCTCCAGCCACAGAGTTAGCCCCGAGAGAGGAAGGGGACATAATGCCTCTTGATAATGATCTAGTAAGGGATGTGTACAATCTGTCATATGATGAACTATAGAAAAGGATTGTACAAGCATGGAGAAATAATTTTCCGAATGATCATGCATCACATGCATTCGTTAGAGAGAGGGTGATAGTGGCAGACAGCAGTAGGAATCCAAATGTTACTGTTGAAGCCAACTTGGCCTTCGCAGGTGCGGAAAGATACCAACCTCAGTGTTTTGATGGTCAAGAATAAGGAGTTGGTACAAAATTTACAGGTTTCTCGAGAAGAGATAGAACAACTCTACAAAGAAGCACAAAATTTAGTTTCCACACAGGTCCACTTGGAGGAAATAAGAGCAGCGATACTTGATGAATTATCAACACTTGGAGATACTATGCATGGCCTCTGTTAGTGCTCAACCTAGCGTTCCTAAATTGAGTTCATTAATTGTCAACCAGGGTTGGTAAACTGCTGAAGTGTGGTGCACTATATATGCCTAGGTAATTGTTTCTCACTACGTTGTGTCTAGTGTTTTATGATGTTTTTGGTTTTTATGGTTTTATGTTCATAAGGGAAAGAACTAAATGCTGGTGAAAAGAAGCTACTGGTTAAAAACAGAGTGAAGCCTAAACTATGGATGGAAAATAACAAATGCAAAGCTTGATAATGACTCTTTTGAAAAGAAACAAATCACAACATGAACTTGAACTTATCCAATTCATTCATTAAAGATGTGTTGGAAGAGCTGGAGAAATGGACAAGTTAAGTGTAAATGGAGTTCTCCTAACTAAACAATCAACCAATCAACTTACAATGTTACAACATCTCATCCATGGTTAAAGGTTTATTGAAACATATTTGGAAAAGAATATTTGTATAATCATAAGATTTCTACTCTAAACTAGCTCCTAATTCTGTTCTGCAACTCAATCTAGCACCACTAGGCCTCACTCAAAAGTTATAGATTTATTTTTAGAATAGTCTTTGAGAAAAGGCTTGTTTGTGAAATGGTAAAAAGGTTGCAAAATACTCCAGGCCTTAGACTGATACTACCTTCTGTCTAGATAATTATGTATTAGTATGAGTTTGGAACAAAAGAAGTTTTGTAAATAATGAAGACCGTAGTATTTAAATTTATCAACTAATGCAATTTAAAATTCAATGGATAGCAACTAAACTTGGAATGTCAATACAGTGAGCTAAGACTATACTAGGGTGCTGCTAGTCTACAGTGAACAGTGTTAAACTGAAAATCCATTATCAAACTGGAAATGAAATGACAAAGCTGAACGAAATTCAATCTACCTTCGGAGTGCTGTAACTAAATTAACATGTAACTAGTCTATGGAATTCTACAGTCCATCTCGTCAATAGGAATGATATTTTGGAAGAGTTTGTCAAACAGGTATGGTTGTATTATTCGATGCATTTGAACATAAATGTAAGACTGAAAGCAAATACAACTAGAATCTAAGTCACCACAACTGTTTCTTATTCGTTGTTCATGATGTTTTGGAAAAGTTTGTTTGAGTAAGACCGACTGTGACACTTAGTATAAGCAAGCAACTAAAACCTACAATACCACAACTATGACTTATTCATCATAATGATATTTTGGAAGAGTTTATTAGAGTAAGTCTAACTATGATAATTAATGAAAGGAAATGCAACTAAAATCTACAACACCACAGCTATGCCTTATTCATTGTAATGATATTTTGGAAGAGTTTATTAGAGTAAGTATAACTGTGATGATTAATGAAATCAACTATGAACATAAACTTCAGAAACTTGTCTAAGCTAGAAATGAAAACGAGACTAAAATACTTATCTAAACTGTATAAACAAGGCTGCTCAGGAGGCGGGGGCCCTCTACCACCAGAGTAGCACGAAATCCACTTCAAGATTGACTCAACGGTTTCAAGGAAATGATGTCTTTTTCATTAAAGAGAGATTACTTCAAAACAGAGTGTTTTCGTACTTCTAAAATCTAGCAATAAAACACAAAATATAACCAAAATCTAACCTTCCCTCGGTTTCCCGAGCTACATTTATAACAAATTTACATAACAGAATCCGAGATAATCCAGGGATAATTGTCTTTCCATATTAAAATCGAACTAGAACTCTAAAGGTGGCATCGTAATATGACTAAGGACATCTGGACTGTCCTTGTCCTATTAGGAGTCTATCTCCTAGTTTGAGTTCCCACGTGCATAACCACGTACAGAATTCCGTTCAATCTTCGTGGAGAGAAACAAATGCTGAGGGCGTGATCTGGAATACGACCATGTGTGGTTTTCTTTGAGAGGACACCTGGAACCTGCTTAGACATGAAGACAACTGCAGAATTGGAAACTAGCTACAGAATGTCTGCATTCTGTAGCTAGTCCTAGTTCAAAAAGTACTACAATGACAAAATCATAAAAACATAGCAAGTTAGTCATAATATTCATTCTTAAAGCAATTTTAACTAATTTCATTGATCATTTTAGCCTGGTATTAATAATGGACAAAAGAAATGGAGTGGAATGTGGTGGAAGAAAGAACATTCTTGGAGCTCAACAACCTCCATGAGGAGATCATGCTTGTACATAAGGAAATTTAATGCTTGCATAGCTTGCAGAAGCAATTCAAATAATTTTTCAAGATCGTTAGGAACATGCAAGTTTCCATCACCATCGTGCATGAGCGGACAATGCAATACAAGGGGGCACCGCTTACCTTGGTGAAGAAAATGAAGTTGCAGGAAGAGATGGAGAAAGTGAGAGTTTGGATGTTGATCTAGAACAACAAGCATCTCACCTCTTTCATTGGAAATATTCAGGCCTCATATGTACAAATATACAACAGTTTGGATTTCATGGTGAGAACCCAAAAGATCCCATCATTCGGGTCACTCACCAAAGTTAAACGCAAACATCTCACTCACCAAAGTTAAACGCAAACATCAAGTCAGGTAGGAGATCGATGAGTACTTGGAGAAGTTGAAACACATTGCAACCCATGAGGACTTAGAGCTGAATAGAAAAAACATGCAAAACTACATTGATGGTCTGGTCCAGATCAAAACAATGTTGTGCCTACTTGATAAAGAAGTTGAGACTAGTTTCACATCATTGTACCCAGATATTATGGAGGCTATAGACCGCTTCCATCAAGAAATAATCACGTAGTTTGGGGATGTCATCGAACAATATTGAGATGGGCATCAAGATGTGCCCGAGAAACATAAAGGAGAAGTTGTTGAGCTAGAGTTCACCCAAACTTAAGCATCATAGTGTTTTGTCTTGTTAGGTTGTCAAGTTGTCTCTACCCTATTTTGTCTCATCTAGGTATGAGTGGAAAATGTAATATTATTTGTAATTATTTGTAAAATTGAAAATCCAAGTTTCAATATTGGAATGTGAAGAGTCATGATGTAATGTAATGAGTTATTTTGTGAATAAGTTGAAGAGTCATGACGGGAGTCTAAGAGTCACAAAGGGGCATATGAAGGGTCACCCCCTTTTGTTATAAATGTATCCTCATAACTCATGTAATATTCTTTTGGGATCTAAGCTTTTGGATAGGATTAGGCTTAAAAAGACCACGTGTTGTAGACTTCACATTACTCTATTGGCACAAGTGGTTTTTTAATGGTGTATGTATGATTGTAACTATCATTTTTAATAAAACTCAGAGTCGACACACTTTCATGCATATGTTGTGGATATAGTAGGACTACTCTTGTTGTATTTGCAATATATGTTATTTAACTTACACATATGCTTATGAACTATTTCATTTTCATTTGTATGAATATTGTTGGATGCGTGTTTATGTATTAATCTGAAACCTTAACTTGTGTACTATTCCGCTTGTTAGTTTGTGTGATGTCATTTTTCTCTTGTGTTCCTTCCGAGCTGCGTACTACTACAGGCTTCCAAGGGGCGCACTTCCTTTTCCCTTCATGTGTTGGAACTATCATGCATCACACTTAACTCTCCATAGGGTCACACACTTGTTCTCACCAAAGACACTGTGAACCACTCTATGCGGTTTGCAAACCAAGGAAAATCATTAACACCCCACCGTTGGGACTCCTACTCCCAATGGTGTGAGGTATAGTTGGGACTTCATATCGGGGAGATCTCCTGAATGTTGGTGGGTCTAGCACCATCAACATTTTTGGCGCTAGAAGGAGGGCAAGATGATAAGATGAGCCCTTGAAGTCTGTTTTGAATTTCCACACTCATCAAATGACTTCTTCCACAATCATAACCCCGACATGTTTTATCAGAAATGAAATATTGCAAGTGCCGACAAGTATCATAGATGACTTATCAACTCTGAAATTTGATGGCGAGGGTGAAACAATCTTATTTGAGCATAATCCTCGTTTTCTTGAATTTTCTACATAACACAATATCCATTGTGAGGATGTTGGTTGTAGGTAGTTCATTATCATTTTTGAAGGGTGCATAAAGAAATGGTGTCACACATTGTATGATGCCTCCATACACTCTTTTGAACATCTTGTCACAAAACTATTTCACGCGTTTGATATGTATGATCGTAAACGCCTATGCAATAAAATTTTGGAATTATGGAAATCGCCTACTGAATCATTACACCAATTTCACAATTGTTTCATGCATTTTTTCTTTGAATTTCCTAAAGATGAAGTTGATTTCCATTTGTTGGCAGGAAGATTTCAATATCTTGTTCACATTTCAGAAAATCCGCACGAGCTTGAATATTTTGATCCACTCCCAACATACCTCAGTGTTAGAGCTTCCAAATCTGTGACGGACAAGGTTGTTGTTCCAAGTGACCCTCTGTCCCCTTCTCATCAAATAACTCTAGTTTTACAGGCTAAGGTGGGATAGATTAAGAATTCATATGTTGATATACAACCATCTCCTCCCACCCCACATACTGAGAATTTCAACACAGGTTTGGACTGTGAGTCTGATGGTTATGATGAGGTTTTATCTCCTCGTCCTCCATTCTTTTGTTCCATTGATCCTTTGGATTGAGAGTTTTTTTCTTTCACTTGTTTCAAATTTCCCTTATGATGTTCATGAGGATAAATTTTTGGATGGAGTTGGTATTGAGAATCCAACTTGTGATATCATTTACAATGATTATGTGTGGGAGCCCATAGCTGAACAAAAATCTGTGATGAAGGATCACTTTCTTCCTTCCGCACCTCTCCCACATCATCCTGACATTTTCCAATATTCTATCATTTCTGTCCAATATTGTGGAAATTTGGTTTCTGATGGTGTTACTAATTTGGATCATTCACAAAACATGTGGGATATAAATTTTTCATCTAGAAGTGGAGAGGGTGAATCTTCTACTTTTGATCTTCCCAATCTCTCATCTCATCTATCTAAAAATATTGAGGCTAATTTTTTTTTGTATTTCATCTTCGCTTCTTTACGATTCATCAAATCATGAGGATTCCTCTGTCTGTAATCTTGAAATTTTTTATTGTGGCTATCGTGACATTTTCAATGATTCATTTTGTCACGATTATGATTTTTCCGCTGTTGATATTTCTAAGCCACCGATATTTGAAAATCTACCTTTTGATGAGTTTGAACTTCCCCAAGTTGTCAAGGCACTTAAGCCTGAGCTTATGGTTATTCCAGGTTCTCATAGTCTTGAGGCTAGTTCCACCTCCGATCATAATTGTCTTGTATCATTCGAGTCTCCCCTTCACTTTACCCCACATATTGAAAATCAATATGTCTTACAAATTTCACATCCTCCATGTGCATTACACGATCTTATCGCTCGGTCATTGGAGGACTCATACATAGCGAGCTCTGTGGAAAAACTAAAATTTTCTCCTTTCTTTATGTTCACTAATCTTTGCAGTTTGAAAGTTTGTGCTTGCATGTATTTGACTCGCAGTGTGTTGAAACACCATGAAGAATCCACATAATGCCTTTCATTCACTTTTCCTCTTTACTTTTCTGCATGTTCATTCAAACTTCGAACGTATTGGTTCGCATTGTATTATCATTCTTGTTTACTATTGTGCTTGAATATATTTCTTGACTTGAATTCCCTTGCTTACATAGGCCAACCAATGCGTCGGTGGCTAAATTGGAAGTATCACTTCACATGAGTTTTGCCTATGCTCTATTTAGGTTAGGAGGAGTAGTTTTTTATTTTCTTATTTGTTTGCTTAAGTTTTCTTTACTTTGATTTGATTTTTTCTCTTCTTCTTTCCTTTTGTTTCCTTTCTTTTTAGTTATAGGATAGCTTTCGCATGAGACTGTGTTGGCTTCTGAAGCAAGCATGGTGAAATCTAAGAGGAGGTTGTACTACTACCAACACTTGGCTTTCTGTCTATTCCCCCTCTTTATGTAAATCTTGCATTCTTTTAGTCGATGATACTGTGATGGAAAATACATTCCTTATTGGAGAAAATCGTAGTGAAATCATGATGATTGAATTTTAACTAGTACCACTTACTCCAATCGGTTTTATCTTTTCGGTTAATCCTTGTCAACTTATTTGAGTAGAGTAAGGAAACCTTAACAAGTATGTCAGAGGTGTAACTCCTAAATGCTTAGAAACTCAGTGCAACTCCTAAATTATTAGAAACTAGATCTGCTTACGTAGAAACAACAAGATATCAAAAGAATATGAAAAGTAAATGATTCAAATCATACTAGTGATCAAGGAGACTAGTACCTAATATCATCTCAATGGAAAAATAGAAACAAAACACACCATTTATCGATTCCATTAGACAATATAATGAGAAGGAAAACTTATTTGTATTAATCTCTAAAACGAGGAGTTACATAACCTTGGACTTGATGAAGTGAGGCTCCTCCCAATGATCTACAATCTCCTCCTTGGATGATAATATTTCCAACCTTATTTGAGTAGGATAAGTCTTCCTTCAGTAATCCTTCCAAACCCTCTAGCATGTGGTTGATTCATAGGCCAAGAGGAGGAGGTTTTAAATCCTTATCTCAAGGATGAGAACCACTAAAGGTGGGATTAGGGTTCCTTGAAGAATGGGAATTAGCTCCATGATCAGAAGGGTTAGGATCAAATAAGCATGACCTATAAGCTTTTAGTTGGGATATATTCACCCAACAAAGCTTCTATATTTCACTTTTTATTTCACTTTTTGTTGAGTCATGTGCCCAGTTTATAGTGGAAGACAAAGCACACTTATACACATGATTTAATGGTAAGAGTTGCATATGCACAAAAAATGGCTAGGAAATTGTGTAGGTGACCAAAAGTAGGTTTTTGGACCTTGTTGCCCAGAATTCTCACTTGCTTTAGGATGTTTAAATTTAAGAATTGCAAGGGAATTATTTGGAACACATTGATGGATAGAAAAAGATCTAGTTTGATGGTCATTTTCCATGGTGAAAAAATGACATGTAACAGATTTCCCCCTAAAGTGCAAAGTCAAAAAGGATATTTGAGGATTGAAGTGCTTTATCATGCCAAATATCAGATTAGAGACCATGATTGGAGACCTACAAAAATCAATCAAAGGTTACAATGCAATATATAATCATCACTTAGGTAGGCATTCCCATACTAAAAGTAAACATAACTCGATGAACCAATAGGGAAATACACAAAGATCCATGTCAACAATAGACATAGTATGGGTGAAACCCTAGAAAAGATATCTATTTGTACAATCATGAATACAAAACTCCATGCAACTTGGATGGAATAAACTAGATCCAGGGTCTTGATCTCAATCTCTCGATCTATAGTACGAATCTAGCCATGCGAGTGAATGTATTGAAGTTGAACATGGTAGAGACCACTTGATTACCGTTCAATGATGTGAACTATTAAAAAGTGTGAGAGAAACCACCAATAATGAAAATGTCTCTCAAGGTGCTCCTAGTACAATCTATGAAGTGTGAAAATATGTCTTGAAGTTGAACACTCATAGAATCATTCGATTGAAGGTAAAATATGAGAACCTGTCGTGGAAGGCGAGAAACGTGTGTTGAAAATGGCAACAAGAAGAGGCTTCTAATTTAATATTACCTTAATTAAATTAGAAGGAAATTGTAATTCCACATCACATGATAGCTTGTATGAGTTAACTAAGTTAGGAAGACTTAGTTATCTCAACCAATTCGAGTTGAGGGTCAAACTAGAGGCATGTAGATTTCTCTCTAATTTTTAGGGGGTCTAGTTGCAGTTTATTTTGAGTTGTAATTATTTGTGTTAAAATAAATTTAACTAGTTCTAATTGATGGAGGAACTAGTGAGAGGTCCAGTGAATTAAATTTGATTTAAGTTCAAATGCAGTGATCAATCAAATAACTGATAATTCTCTAAAAATATCTCATGCATATCAGTTCCGAGGAAGAGCCAATTGAGATTAGAGTTAAAGGGAAGTGCGATTTCAGTTGTATAATTAGAAAATTATATAGGTGGTACATGGAGTCAGTAGAAGTCCTTAGATGTATTGTGAAATAATTATTGGGTAATTTCCTAATTAATAGGGACTCAATTTCCCTATGGATTATGCAATCAAGGAAGGGCATCCAAAGGAAAGAAATTGGTTAAGTATTGAACCAAATCTAGCTTAAGATAGTGTGAGCCAGACAAAGACAGTGAAAAGGTCTCTCAAGCCTGAGAGAAGAATTGTATTGTTTCATATTCTTTTACTTATGCCATATATAGATAGCAGAGTTTTTAGTTGAGGTTCTCCTTAGATAAATCTTTGTGTTGTGCGATTGAAATTCTTTCTCTTTCTTGTTCATGTGATTATACGATCGTAATTGGTTTCCACAATTTTTAGTATAGATTCAAGTATTTTTTTTTATCATATTACAAGATCGGTTGAATATATGTGGATTTTCTACATGGTATCAGAGCAGGAATCACTATAGAAGAAAAGAATATGAGTTTTTTTTGAACAGGAGAATCAAATTTGTAGATCTACTCTTCAGGACTAGTAGCGGGATCAAGATGTCTTTCTGTGGATTGAGACTCGAATATGCCCTTGAGGGTAGTTCAAATTACATATCTTGGAAGGACAGGATGGAATCAATGTTGGATGACAACGGGTTCATAGATAGTGATATTCCCAGGCCCGCAGCAATAGATGCTCAAAATATTGATGCATGGAAAAATAATATAGCAAAGGTGAGAAGGATTATGTTAAAAGGAGTTGGAGATCATATTGTCTTGAACCTCCATGGAAAGGAAACTCCATATGCTATGTGGAAGGCCTTAAAAAAATTGTTTCATAACAACAACAACCAAAGGAAGCTGGCGCTGAAGGACAAGCTTAGAAAAATCAAAATGGAGAAGGGCGACACAATACCAAAACACATGATGAAGTTCACTCAATGTCGAAATGAGATTGGAAGTGTTGGTGTTACAGTTTCCAAGGACGATCTGGTGATCCTAGAACTTCTAGGGCTTCCCAATAGCTAGCGAAACTACCGTGATTTGGTAAATGGGAGGGAAAAGATACTAGAGTGGGAGTGATTGTGGTATGACTTGGTACAATAATATATTCAACAGATTACCAGAGATGGATCCTCATCAAAGACTGATGATGAGGATACTTGTGCCTCGGATGGAAAGGAAAGAAAGAGAAAGGGAAGGAATCCAATTCCAAATAAGATTCTGGCTAGGAAAGAAAGAAGAAGGACTTGTCAAAGATTACATGTTTTCATTTTCACGAGTTGGGACATTATGCCACAAATTGTCCGCACAAGAAGGACAACAAGAATCCCTCAGGAGGAATGGTAGGTGAAGATATTTCTTCACAATTCGAGTTGGATTTCACTCTCATTGCATGCATGGTGTCATCAGTGATGGGTTCTGTGTGGTACTTGGATAGTGGAGTTTCAGTTCATATGATCGGAAACAAATAATTCTTCAGCAACTTGGAGGAGAAGGATCTCCAGATGCACATTGAGATGGGAGATTACGGGAGGTATAGCACAACCGGGATAGGTATTGTTACCTTTCAAACGGATTCTGGTACTCCTCTCACATTAAAAGATGCAATGTATGTTCCTAGTTTAAAGAAGAATTTAGTTTCAATTGCTATGTTAGAAGACGATGGCTATGATGTGGTATTTAGTAAAGGAAAGATGTTCCTCCGTCATAAAGCCACAGGATAGGTGAAGTATATTGGGTTTCGGGTAAAGAACCTCTACAAATTGGCTGTAAAATATTGTGCTGCCTTGAGCACGAAAGCCAAGAAGGTGCAGAGATGAGACATTGATGAGTTGTGGCATACAATATTTGGCCATCTACGCCATGGCACTTTGAAGATCATGTAAAATATTTCTACAGGACTTCCCAAGGGTGCACTTGAGCAACAAAATACATGCAAATAGTGTACAATGGATAAGTACACCAAATCCACCTTTCATGATAAGGAAATTCGAGCGAAGGCGATCCTTGAAAGAGTTCATTCAATGTGTGTGGACTGTTCTCGACAGTCTCCACAAAAAAAACACATGTATTATGTGAGTTTTATACATGATTTTTCATGCAAGTGATGGATATTATTCATGAAGAAGAAAGATCAGACGTTATCAAAATTTTGTGAGTCCAAAGAACTTGTCGAAAAAGATACAAGGAAGAAGGTGAAGGCTCTCAGGAGCGACAACGGTGGAGAATTTGTCTTGAATGAATTCAAAAAATTATGTGGTTCAAAAGGAATCTGACGGGAATTGATAACACCTCATAACCCACAGAAAAATGGGGTTTCATAAAGGAAGAACATAACTATTGTGGGAGAAGCATGAACGATGTTGCATGATCAGGGCCTACCATTGCACTTGTGGGCTGAAGCATGCAACACATCAATATTTGTGTAGAAAATAAATCCCCATTAGATTCTCGGGATGAGTACACCATAGGAAGCTTTTTCAGGTAATAAACCATATGAGGCACACTTTAAAATTTTTGGTTCATCATTTTATTGTCATGTAATCAAAGATGCCATGAAAAATATAGAGCCAATAGCTGAGTTGGGAATATTTGTGGGGTACACCGATACACCTCACAATTATCTATTTTGGGAAATAATACCCTAAAGGTCTTGGGTTGATAACCTTCACAGATCAGGGGCATGCCATCACAAGAAGGACTCACTAAACCAACCTTTATGTTAATAACTAGAAACTACAGGTTGTAGAACTTACCCAGATATCCCTCGGTTGAAGTAGATCCCGCGGGGTGAAAACCCCCTTCAACACTGTGTGTTCCAAAATCTGTAAACCAGAAAAGAACGAACACAAAATCCTAGTTGTACAACATATATATGTTCTATATGTCAGTGGAAATCATGTATAACAACGTAAAAACAATATTAAATGTTCAATTAATGATCGTTACACATATATAAAAGATAGTTGACACGTAAACATCAGGAACAAGATGGCTTCTTCTATTATTAATGACATGTACAATATGTAAACATGAAGAGATCACTTGAAATCTTCCACGACCTTCGAGCATACCGTCCTTTGGATCTGCCCGACCCTAGCCTCTCAAGATTTCTTCCAAGATGAGTGCACAATGGATGTCATATAGGGTTATGAGCATCTCAAGGAAACAAGGGTTTCTTGAATATATCCGGGAAGTGCAGAAGGCACGGTAATATATCAGACTTGGATAGGGCTCTAACAACGTATAATATCTATATTTCTCTCTCTCTTCCTCCCTTAGGCCATTCCCTTGAGGGGATTTTATACTCCCTCAAATTAGTTTTTTATAGTTGGGAACAATTAGGCCACAGGATGGGGTGGTTAAGTTATTGGAACAACCGTAAACCCCGCCTCAAAATAGGGAAAATATATAAATTTTAATGATTAAAATGGCATATGTAGTTCTCTCTGAACGAACTCGCGTGTATACGTGGAAAAGTCTGGGCAGAGTCACGTATGGGTTTTAAGACACTATTTTTTGAGAAAATTTCCAAGTTTGAAGGGAAGGGGAGCCCAAGGCTAAAGCATAAATAATCAAGTATGAGTTGGTGATAAATGATGCTATAAAAGATGCCCCCTAATATATGAGGTAAGAAGGGGTACATGATGGCCGAAATGTATTATGTGCATAGAAAGAACCTTGCGAGGACTAGAGAGGACTTCACCAGATTTCAGCCTGCTAAAAAACCAGTGAAAGATATTAGAAAGATAACTCATGTCTGAGGTAGGCATACCCATGCTTAGTGAAAGAAAAGCATGTCAGCATATGAAGAATAGAGCAGATCCAATATGTATACAAGTATAGCTGAAATGTAAAGTACGTAGTGAATCATCTGATCACTGCCCAAAAGTACAAGTCAAATCAAGTCCAAGTATCACATATAGAAGACTGATCAATGATGCTGCAACAAATATCTGATCACAAAAGTCACAACTGAATCTCCAAGTACCAAATCATAAGTGGTGGAACAAATGGTACAACACACAACTTGGGAGCCAACATATAAGATGCTGTTGTAATGAAACTGAAACATATAAGGGTGGATGGTGTCACTGGAAGAAAACTGAAGGAGCTGTCAAAGTGAACCAAAACATGCTGATGCAAACCCTAGGTCTTCACCGATCACTATGGCACAATTCTACATAATGGGAATAAATGAGCTGAAGTCGACCATGTGAGAAAACGTTTGATTATCGGTCATTGATGTATACCATTAACAAATGCGAGACAACCCATCGATAATGATAATGAGTGTCAACTGGTGCCCCAGTACAATCTAGCAAGTGAAAATGAATGAGTTTAAGTTGAACACTTGAAAGAATCTATCAATCAGGAGGTAATGATGTATCCTCACTGTCGATAACGAAGAGTTTCCCATTGATGACTGCAAACCCTAAGGTACTGACAAAGAGAATCTAGACCTTATTCCCAGAGCAATGAGTCAGAGTTGATGGGAAAATATCTGCTGGAAGGAAGGCATTAAGGCATCCCACATTAGTCCAGCGTGAGTGTAACCCGTTGGCCAAAATTTGGAAGGAATTGGACGAAGTAGAGTGAAGTAACCAACCTGAAGTAAGTTTTTGGCTTGCACAAGATGAAGCTAGCACACGACAGAAACCCTTTTGAACCAACCAATAATAAAAGTTGACAAAGAGGCGAGATATCCACCGATAGGGTCAAATGGAAATCAAGGTATTGCATGAATCCTAGGTGTGATAATGTAAGCTGATGTCGAACACAAGGGAAACCACTCAGTCAAAGACCCATGATGATGATCAAATGCTGAGCACAAGGTCACCTATCGATGATGTAAATAGGGCCAGGGTGCATCTCTAGGTTTACTCTCAGAGCAATATGTCGTAGTCGATAAGAGACAAACCCACTGGCAATAAGTCAATTGGGACCTTCTCAAACTAGCACGAGCAAAGGATCAAAATATATGATGTGATAGAACAAGATACTAATAAGACCGGGAAGGGTGACTGAAAAATAAGTCAAGAGACACCGCAGAAAGGCCGACTGAGGTTAACTTCCCTTGAACAAAAGCACGACTCATGTTTGAATATGGCATCAAATGATAACTTTGTATAAGTTTGTCATGCAGGAGGCATAAACAAAATCTCCATATGATTGGAAGAGATAATCAACCGGGGGAGTATCGACTCATGAAACAAGGTTATGGCTTTTCCTAAGTCAAAAACTAAAACCATCCCAAATGGAGAAAAGCATTAGAATGAAAAAGAATGTTTTTGATGGGACTAAAATGACTTACAAAATTATGATGATCATGATGCAGACATGGGACCAGTCAGGCCTGAGGGATACCCAAGGCATAAGCGCCACAGAGGTGAGGTAGATGCAGAATATCCTGGCATAACAATCCATGCCATCTAGAGGAACTTGGAGATTTTGACTCGCCAAGTGCTTATGGCTGCGATAGAGGACCTACCAGAGGCTATCCATAGATGGGTAGTTGGAGTACCACGATACTGGGCGTGGTTATTCCACCGTGTAGCGACTACTATCGTGTTCTATAGGAACACAAATGTTGGGCAAGGACCTCAGGAATAGATTTATAGATATGATCGGATGACTGTAATATTTTTTGATGATAAACATGATCGCAGGCATAAGCCATAATTTTGCAATACATGATGGTCCATATTATGTATGTTTTTGAACACTCTGACTATATATATATATATATATATACACAACGATTTATATGATGTGATGATTCAAATGTATGAAAAAATGTATGATGTATTTGATATATTGTTTAAAGTATTGAATGATGACTATGCAAATCAATTTCTTGATTAGCCAATAATTCTGCCATCCAATTGTCGGCTCGACGAATATGAAGGAATGTTATAAATTGAAATGATCTTTGTAACAAACACACCCTAAAAAACAACCAATGTAAAAATGGGTCTCGGACCCAATATGTGTTGTTCAACTGCAAATCCAAGAAAACTTCTAACGAATCAATACCCAAGGATATTGCCTCCGAGAGTAGATTAATCACTACAGTGTATTCCGCTACGTTGTTCGAAGCAGGACCAATGAAAACACCTCTTGACACTAACAACTAATCGGATGGATAATGGAGTACCCAAGCCGCAGAAGCTAAGTTCTGGGTATGTCTACTTACACCATCGACGAAACCAAAATGACTCATGACGTCCAATAACACCTTCCAAAGCAGTTCAAATTCATCAAAACCACATCACCAAATCGAAAACTCAGATATGTACAAAAACAAAAAAAATATATACAACAAAGAAATATGTTAGGCCAAAGCCTAGGCATAATACTTTTTCAAATAGAGCCCATTTCTAGGCTCCACCAGCTCATTTCAATCAAAATCAATCAAGGCATAGGCACCTTTCTTCAGAACCTTCTTAATGATGAAGGGGCCGTACCACATGGATTTAAACTTTCCTGCCCCCAAGTCATCCTTCTCTTGAGCATAAACCAAGACAAGGTCACCTTCAGAGAATACCCTAAGTTTGACCGCCTTATCATACTGTAATTTTACCCATTTCTTAGGCACCTCATTCATCGTAGCTGCATCTCGACGCTGCTCATCAAGATTTTCCAGATGAAGAAGGCGTTCTTCAAGAATAGAAGTGTCTGGAAGAAGTTCAACAACTAGATTAAGAGAGGGAATTTCACACTCAATCAGAAATATAGATTCCAACCCATAAGCCAGTTGAAACAGAGTAAAACAAGTTGCATTTTTGACTGACATTCGGTATGCCCAAAGTGCAGGATATAACATAATATGCCAATTGGTTATGGCTTTATCAATTGTCCGTTGAAGAATTGTCTTCAAGGATTTGTTCACAGCTTCGACTTGCCCATTTGCCTGAGGATAATAAGGAGACGAGTGCTCCTGCCGAAAACCCAATTTCAGAGCTAATTCAGCCATCATGCTATTCTGAAAGTGACTACCATGATCAGTGAAAATATTTTTGGGAATACTAAAGCGATAAATGACTTGATTGAATAGGAAAATAGCTGTTGTCTCACCAACATTCCCAAAAGTAGGCAGAGCTTCAACCCACATGGTGAAGTAGTCTACTGCTACGATAATGTACTTGTGACCTTTAACCAAAGGTAGGTTACAAGTAGTAAAATCAATACCCCACTTTGTAAAGGGTTCGACAGTAACGACAAGAAGGAGCGAAGCTGGATGAGCGCACATCTTTCGAGTATAAACCTGACACGGATGACACTTCTTAACCGATTCCATACAATCTTTGAAAATCGAAGGCCAGAAGTATCCTGCACGCAAAATATTTTGAGCTGTAGCAAGCCAAGATAAATTACTACCACAAGCTTCACTGTGGCAATCATTCAGCACAACCTCAACTTCTTCGAGAGTTAAGCAGTGCCTAAGGATCGAATCGACCCCGCGACGATACAAAGTGTCACCAATAATCAAATAACTTTTGGCTAAGTGACGTAACTTTCGACGCTCATATTTCGAAAAAGTTGAGGGAAAAATTGCAGTCTGGAGATAAACTATGAGATATCCATACCAAGGATCCTGTGAAGAAATGAGAAAAATATGTTCATCAAGAAATGATTCATCATAAACAATCTCTTCTCCACAGGGCAACTCAGAAATCAATTCCGCAAAAACTAATGATTTCTTGGACTTGGCAGACATAAAATCAAGATCAAATTCCTGAAAAATCACAATCCATCGATTGTATTTTCCCCCAATCACTCGCCTACTGAGAACAAACTGAAATGGATTGACTTCTGCCAAAACATAAGTTTTGCATAGAATAATGTAATGCTTGAGCTACTAAACAACATGCACTGCTGCTAAAGCAAGCTTCTCTATCGGAGAATACTGGAGTTCAGGTCCTACCAAGCCTCGAATAAGGTAGTATATAACATGCTCAAAAAGAGCATCGTCCTCCTGAACCAGAACCATACCTATGGTAGATTATGCTGCTGCAAGATATAAGAGGAAAATCCTGCTATAATCAGGTGGACTCAATAAAGGAGTAGAGTTCAATGATTTTTTCAAAGCATCGAATGAGCGTTGAGAAAAATCATCCCAAAGAAATGGAACTCCTTTCTTTTATAATCTCATAAATCCTTTTGTAATCTCGACATAATTTACAATAAATCTTCGCAGAAAATTAGCTTTTTCTTGTAGGCTTTAAATTTGATGAATAGAAGACGGGGGAGGAAACTAAAGCATTGCCTCAACCTTGAAGGGATCTACCTGAATCCCTTCCGTAGACACTATGAATCCCAAAAATCGACCAGATGTGACAGCGAAAACACATTTGTTCGGTTTCAATTGGATTTTATAATGCGGACATCGTTCAAAAACTTGACGGAGGTGAGAAGGATGATCCATTCCCTTGCGAGAACGAGCAGCTAAATCATCCAAATATGCCTCGATAGAAGTTTGATGTCATGGAATGCATAAGACATGGCCCACTGAAAAGTAGCTCCAACATTTTTGAGGTCAAAAGGTATTTTGTTGTAAGCAAAGGTACCCCAAGGACAAATAAGTGTAGTCTTATGTTGATCTTCAGGACATATAGTAATTTGATTATATCCAGAGAAACCGTCGATGAAGGAGAAAACATCATTCCCCGCACACTCATCAATAATCTGATCTATAAATGGTGTGGGGTAATTATCTTTAGGACATGCTTTATTTAGGTCCCGGAAGTCCATGCAAATTCGAAATGTTCCTTGTTTCTTTTCCATAGGAACTGGATTTGAAACTCACTTAGTCAAAGGAACTAGGTAAATGAACCCTGCCTTTAGCAGCATCTCCACCTCAGCTTTGATAGCTGCGACCTTCCTAGGTTTGACCGGATGAAGCTTTTGCCTAATAGGCTTAGCATTTTCATATACCTTGATCTCATGCTAGACAATAGATGGATCTATACCAGGCATTTACTCATAAGACCAGGCAAACACATCTCTAAACTTGCGAAAGAAATCAGTGTAAATTTGAATCTCTTCAAGGGAAAATTCAGCTCTGATGAATACATTCTCTATAATTTTGGGATCTTTGGAGATGTTCACCAGGATATTAGGAGAAATCACAGCCATGTTCCCTTCAGCAAAAACCCGTGCTGGTGCTAAATGATTCAGGACTGGGTGAATAGGACCAGAAGACTGAGGGCCAGGAAAAATTGATTCAACTTCGTTCAGATCTGGTAGGAAGTAATATTGATGATGAAAATCATCCCACGGTGTCTCTACACCAGTCATTTCTTCAAGGATTACCTTGTCAAATGGAAGAGTGGTATCAAGACAATCTTGAGCCAAAGATGAACTGAGAGTCCAAGCCAGAGCCACATCTCCATCCAATTACTCCGGTGAAAGAGAAGCTGGAATGGAATCTCCAGAGTCAATAATAGAGCTATAAGCAATATTAGTTGCAGACATAGGGAATGACATTCCACCCACTTGACCTTCTGCTAATGTGGAGGTAGGAGAAAGTAAGGTCCAAGGGTCCAAAAAATAATGAGTTATGAAGAACTCTCTTCGAATAAGAGCCCTGGAGGAGGAAATCACATTGATATGAACCGAAGGAGGCGGAAGATCAAAAGTACCCATCAAGGAAGTGTACATTCCAACCCCCAGATTCTCAACAGGTGGCTTGGTATCCTTCACTAAAGGAATGGTTGAGTCAAAAGATGCATTTGGATCTACAGGAGAACAATCCAGTTGGTCAACTGTGAAAATTCTCCCTTCATGAGGGAAACAAATGATGCGAAATAATGAGGATGCAATGGCATCCATATCATAGATCTAGTTCCACCCTAGCAAAAGGTTATAGTCTAAGCTTGCATCAATTATCTCAACTTCAATATTAACAGTTTCCCCCCCAACACAGATGGGAAAAGCTGGAACAGTACCATGCGGTCTGTGAGAATGACTATCAAACACAGTTAGGAGAGTGGTTGAAGGAATAGCTGCGGGAGATCTAATACCCTTCCAGCATGCAAGAGACATCACACACGTGGAAGCACCCTCATCAATGATTGTTCGAAAGATATTGAATTTTAGATAAGTTGACCTGATATGAAAATCCATATGATGAGGAAGTCTCTTTTGAAAATTCAACATGTCAAATGTGATCATAAGAGAACTCTTTGGATCAGCAGCTCCAGTAGTAGTGAGCAAAGCACTCTGCTGAGCTAGAAAAGACAGGAGCACCTCTAACACAGACATAGCACAAGGACTTTGAGCTAGATCTTCTATAATCGAGTAGTTCTGGGCAGCCTTGGCATTAGGATTGATCGTCAAACGTTTTGAAGATCCTTTCGACATCTGAGGTATAGGCTCAACAGTAGGCCTAGTAATATGAAGTGGCTCAGTACTCTCAGGAGCACCCTTGGATTTTGAAGACTCAGCTTCACCATAGTCATGAGATCTCATAGTGATATTTGCGTGAGCACTCATCATGTATATGTTTGATGTATTTTCCCCTTCTTGGCTGCCCCCAGAGGAAGCCCCAATATTTTGATTCACGCCAGCAACTAATTTTTTCCCTTGGGGAAAAGGGTTTGTTAGGAAAACCTGGGAACTAGAAGAACCTTGTTGAGATAACAAGCGTTATGCATCTTGAATTTTAGGGCAAAGGTGCGTAAGATGATCTCCAGTGCACAACTTGCACGGAAAATTCAATTTCTTTTTATTATCCTTTTTACCCTCTCCAACATGATCATTGGATTTGTTTGCATTCCCCTTCCAATCATTGTCCTTTTTATTGTTATTCCGTCCCTTCTTCTTCCCATCGGATTGTTGATTTCCTTTGGGATTGGAATTTTGGACAATATTAATTGCCAAGGACTGGGAAGGAGTTGACACTGAAGGCACATCTTGACCAGAAGAAGCAGATTGTATAGACAACTGCTGCAATTGGCTAAGCAGGTTAGCCGCACTGCTATCGATCGAAACGATAAGTCCATCACCATGAGGACTGGGTTTAGTTTTGGATAAGTCTAATTTGGATTGAGGAGCATCCGGAAAATTTTTATTAAGGACTCTTGATTGAGAATAAATCAATTCCAACTGCTGAGCCCTAAAAATAGCTTGCTCTTCAGAAAATACCCCTGAAAGAGATACACCCTTAGAAATTTATGGTTGTAAAGATTTCAAAAACCACTCAAGAAGGAATTCATTTGGGATTTTGGCTTTAATAAGCCTCTTCCTTCTTCGCCATTCCTGAATATGGTCATAAATGTGAGTTGCCTTGTCCTGCTGAAAATTGGCCAGGAGGTCAGTCCCGACGTCATAACAGATAGGTAACTTAAAGTGATTTAAGAACATAGTAGCCAATTCTCCAAAAGTAACAAAACTACCCCCAGTTAACTCAATATACCATTTGGCAGAATTTCCAGTTAGGGTTCTTTGAAATAATCTCAACCTAATCGAGTCGTTGAGCAAAGAGTTCGAGGAACACCATAAATGGAAAGTGGTGATATGATCTGTCAGATCCTCGCCAGTATTCCCTTCAAATTTTGGAATATCTGAGGGGATCTTGGTGGGGACTGGAGGCCAACCCAGACTATACCGAATGGGATTGTTAGTCAATTTCGAAAAATCTGGCAAGTTTAATGTCGCCAGAAATGGTAAGTGAGGAGGAGCTTGGGAATTCCATCCTCCATAGGAAGGATTCCCCACATTATGAAAAGAATACCCTGGATTGTTTGAGGCACTAGGTTGCCAAGAGTTGTTCGTAGTAATTTTGGGCCATAAGAAAATCCTTGTGACCCAACATTCGAAGAAGGACCTCCCCCCCAACATGAAGTGACTATAGATAGGACCATTTCCTCCAATCGAGGTAGTGAAAGGAGAGGAAACCCCTTGGTAAGGGTTCCAATCATTTGCAAATGGAGAAAAATCCTGAGAAGTACTCAATGAAGGAAAAGGAGCATTCCCTTGCTGACCAACGAGAAACTGATTCCATGCTCCTAATGCTATAAAAACAGGGTTCCATCCTGTAAAGACATTAGAACTTTGAACTCTTGAAAACGGATTAAAACCTGAAGTCTGAGAGGTAAAAGGTAAAGATCTTAAGGGAGGGTTCGAATGAGGGATGTGCCCACTTCCAAAGGGGAACCCTTGAAATGAAGCCGATCCAGTAGCCATAGAAGGAATGGGTGTGGAGACAGCTGAAGAAACAGAAAAGGAGAAATAAGGAACCCCACTAGTGGGCATTCCAAAAGAAAAGGGACTAGATTGAGAAGCATGTGCTTGGGTGTAACCAGAGCCAAACACAGCAACACTAAAAGTGATTGTCGATATAGAAATAGTGCCCCCTCCTTCAACTGAAAGAGGAGTCTGAACACTTGTAGTGTTCAGAGCCGAAACTGTGTTCCCAGTCATGGCCATTGAAAGGTATGAATATGATGGATAAGGATTCCGGTCTCTAAGACTCGGGTCCAATTTACTGAATAATGTAAGGATAACTAGTAGGAAGAGGATATGGAAGAGAATCAGTAGGCTGAGGGACTTCCTCTATTTCTACTTCTTCTGCTGGAATTAAAACTCTAGAGACAAGTGAAGCACTCCTCTCTATACTGACATCGACACCAGAACCACCCACAAAAACTTCAAGCCTTGAGGGAGGATCTCTCTCCGCTGCATTTGAAACCACCAAGTGAAAATCACCCTCCGAATTACTCCTACGCCTTCTTGAAGAAGGCTCGACACTCGCGGGAGACAACCCACGAAGCCTCCTCGATCGGCGAGGCGATCGGTCAGCCACTTTAAGAGATTTTAAATTAGACTAAAAAAATATATGAATCTAAGCAATCTAGGAGCAAAGAGCACACTCTAAAAAAGTTCCTAAGATACAACCAAGCAAACAACTCTCGAGTATTTCCGCTCCGGGTGATGAGGACCGGACACCAAATACAAGACAACGAAATAATATGACCTTTGGAAAATAGTCTGGGGTAATTACGCTTCAGGCCTTCTAGCGATGGTAACAGAAACAGTTACACTGACCTCCTAACAACAGCCTTTTCCGGTGAAAGTCCCCAAGTGTCGCAAGGGAACCCCCCAGAAGTACTGATGGAAGTGATACAACGTTTTTCTCAGGTACCACGGGTATTCCCCCCCGCAGTCACCTGTGCGGTCCCTAGGATGGGAAAATATGGACACCAATCTGTATCGACAGCTGGGTGGAACGATCTTAGGTCAAGATTCGGCAAATAGGAGAGGGGGTATCTCTCTTCTCTGCCTGCACTATCCCTCGCACTTGAATCTCTGGAGGAGAGATTTCCCAATCCACTTAACGGTGTTGGATTTCACCCATTAATAAACTATCTATGTTTGACAATTTGAGCGGCCTTGGAGAGTTCTCTCCACTCACCTAATCCAAGGCCCTACAACCTAGCTAGTTGGTGTATGATTAATGACAATTATACAAAAAATTCTAGTTGCTTTTAATTAGATCACTTATTTTTAAATCGGTTGTTATTTAAGTCAAGGGCTCATGGAAGTGAAATTGATGGTGTTTTATGACGCAGAAGAAATCAATGAAAACCTAGCTACATGTGAATGCAATGATTTTCTTTCGATGAAAAGTGATTTATACATGGGTTCTATGAAACTAATAAGCAAATATTTTGTTTTTCCTTTTCATAAACTCACACTTCACATAATTCAGAAAGTTACGAAAAAGACTAAAATGCTCAAATGCACTTAATGCAAACTACCAATGATATGCAAATCCTAAGATGCTAATTCTAAAGAAGCGAAAAAAAGAGAGTTCCTAGACAATGGTTCACTCACTTTTCGACAGAAGAAAAGGCCAGTTCCAAACAAAACTCCTATGTATAAAAATGTCAAAAAATTCACTTGATAAAAGAGTGAAAGCAAAGGACAATTTCCCTCACAATCAAGGCAAGAACCGAAGACTAGAAATCAACAAAAAAGCTCCAAAAGATGTAATGAAACCATAAAAGCAAACTCAAAGCAAAAGATATGGAAAACATTAAATGTTTTTGTGTTTTTTTCTTATAATGGAAGAAAGAGATTTCAAAAAACAAATAAAAACTACCCAGGAACCGGAATCAAGCTGAATGAGTCTCTAAAAAGACTTCAAAGTGCTCAAGCCAACTGCGCTACTTTCGTAGCAGGACTTAAATGAGCAAAAATAATCAAGAAAATCAATCAATTGATTCAGCACAACAACATAATATTGCAACGATTAATCACTCAAAAAACCAAAACAAGACTCTTCAAGATTCACAACAAGACAAGTTCAAGAAATGAAGAAAACCAAAATAGACCAAAAAGGTAAAAACCATAAATGAAGCAACACATAGGGCTAAGAAGAGCCAAAAAACAGAGGCTCACTATTCCGATAGGTCAGAACAACCAAGAACTTCAGGAAAAGCTCTTGGTGCTTCAACCGCAATTGCAAACACACAAAATAAGGGAATTCACCAAATGGCTAGGTTTTCATAAAACAAGAGAGAAACAGACAAAAAATCACTACAAACACAATCCAGAGTCCTTAAAGATACCACATGAATGGTTCCACCCAGACAGAAAAGATCATAGGGGCTGAAAATTAAAAATTTCAAATTTTCCCAGCCATACGTGCTTTTGTAGAGTGCAACCAGCGTGTATACATGACTGTAACAAAGGAAACTTGCGTATACACGGTTCCCTTTGGAAAACACAATAGGTATACACGACTGTGCAAAGAAAAAACTATGTATGGAAATAAAGATAAGGAAAAATAAAAAAGTAAAGCTTGATCAAGAGACAAGGCCTTCTGTCTGACTGAAAAAAGACTTGCTAGACTGTAAAAAGTGATAAAATCTGTCAGGAACCCATAAGAGAGATAAAACAACCCAAACTGGAAATCACAAGAATGTGTTCCCCAGCGGAGTTGCCATTTTTGTTTCTGGAAATAATACCCTAAAGGTCTTGGGTTGATAACCTTCACAGATCAGGGGCATGCCATCACAAGAAGGACTCACTAAACAAAATTTTATGCTAATAACTAGAAACTACAGGTTGCAAAACTTACCCGGATATCCCTTGGTTGAAGTAGATCTTGTGGGGTGCAAACCTCCTGCAACACTTTGTGTTCCAAAATCTGTAAACTAGCAAAGAACGAACACAAAATCCTAGTTGTACAACATATATATGTTCTAGATGTTAGTGGAAATCATGTATAACAATGTAAAAACAATATTAAATGTTCAATTAATGATCGTTACACATGTAAACATCAGGAACATGTTGTACAGTACAACAACCCTCCCCATTCAAATTTTTAGAAGAAATATCATTTAGAAATAGGTCCCCTTTTTTCTTTTTTAGAAATAAAAGACTTAGATGAAATTTGAACATTTTTAATAAAACAAATAATGAGTCCATTGTTTCATAAATCACAAAGTGCTTATAAACAAATGAAACATTGAAAAATCCCCGATCTGATGAGATACAAAAACTTTTATCACATCAACATAATACATAAAGTGTTCACATTTAACTAAGTTTGATGTGATACTGTAATCGCAATTGCAAATCGGAGATATCTTAAAGTTTTACATTTGTTTTGAAAAACTCCGATGCGATGCGATGAATCGCAAATTGCATTTCGGAGAAGCAATGTCATGTATGCTTATTTTATAAATTCCAATGCGATATAACCCATCGCAAATCGCAAATCACAAAATGAAAAAGCAAAATTTTCATTTAGTCAATTGCAAAACTCCGATGCGATGCAATTTATCGCAATCACATTTTGGAGGAACAAACATCATATTCACTCATGTTACCAAAATCTCGATGCGATGGACCCCACAGTAATCACAATCGCAAATCGGGGAATATCATTTTCAACTTAATTCATTTGGAAAGAGCCAATGCGATATAAAATCATCGCAATCGCAAATCGGCAGGGATCATGAAATGTTATTTGTCGTTCCTTTTGATAAACTCCGATGCGATCGATACTTAATTTTTACACTGTACATATGTTATTTATTCATCGCAATTGCAAAAAATCAAAAGGAAAGTTTTATATTCGCATTTCAAATTTTCCGATCTCCGATTGTACGTTTACTATTAAATGGAAAATAAAACGAATAATGATGATTGATTCTATTTTGAATGTGTGAGTGTGAATCTTAGAGAAGGCATTTAAGTTTTAACACGAAGTTAATAAATTGAAAATAGCGAATAAATCTTTTCATATAAGCTCTTCTCCTCATTGCATTTTCACCACGTCTGAAAGATTTTCTCCTTTGTAGAACCATAGAACACCCAATCCTTTCGTTCGCTGAGCAGGTGAGACATTACCAGACGACAAAATGTCGAAGAGATCTAAGAAAGCAAAGGCTGCTGCCGCTGCAAATTTCACTGCTATTCCCATAGTACCAAAAGAAAAACCAGCCAAACTCAAGCTGGTAACAGATACTTCATGCCAGGGACTTGGAAAAATGACTTGGGAAGATGTATACAACTTAATTGAAAAAGAAAACCCTAAATTCAATGAAGAGAAGGCGAAAGTCCCTGATGAAGATGACTTAGATTCTAATTCTAAGACTCCTCTTAAAACGCTTGCAAATTCGTTCCTTCATAGAATTGCAGCTCGGGCAAACATTTTCCCTTACTATGATGTAATTCGGTGGGCAATAGACAATGTCACCATCCAAAACAGGACCTTTGTTTCAGCTGCGGGAACAATGTTTGAGTCTTTCAAAGCAGAGGACATAAAGGCAATGTACCATCTTCCAGACCCGCAAAAGGCCTAAAAAAAAGCTTTTATTAAAGATTTTGTTGCAAGTAATGAAACTCAGTCTGAGCCAATTAGAGAATGGAGGAAAGATCCATAGAAGCATAAAAATGAATCATCAGGTATGTACTCCGTGGAGTCCCTTTCACCTCCATATTTTTATGCTGCCACAATGATGTGCAGACTATTTGGAAATGATAATTCAGCTAGATTTTCAATTCAAATGGTACCTTAATCCATTCTGCTGTGAATTCTGAAATCATGGATTGGGAAGTTATCCTTTCAGATAAGATAGCCAATAGAATCCTAGAGTATAGAAAGGATAAAAACATTGGAAACACAACCCCGTTTTACTTCTGTGCCTACATTTTAGATGCCCTATGTTTTAACTCTGAATTTCCCTTTGTTGGCTGGAAATGGACCTCCAAAGATCCCATTCCTATTCATATTTACCATAAGTTCTTATGGAAGGTGCATTTTAAAAACCATGTTTATAGAATTTGTCACGGTTTCCTCATCCCTGTCTATCAAACCATTTTTAACCAATTTCCTCCCCAGCTTTCTGAAAAAGCCAAGAATGATATATCCCAGATTGGTGACTGGTTTGGAGAAGAGAAATTTACCTATGTCAGAGTATTTGGGAGTATAGTGGAGCCCCATATTTTACCTCTGTATGTCCCAGATAAACTATTAGCACAAGAAATCTCCTACCAGTTAACAGTAGAAGGCATGTCAAGGTGTCTCAAGAATAACAAGAAATTAATGTGGCCTACTTTTCCATTTCACTGTGGGCATTATAATCTTAATAAATTCACACATGCTGAGAAAGAAGTCATCAAAATAAGGGATCTTAAGCTCTCAAAAGTCCCAGGCAGGCAGTACGATCCGAGAAAAGTAGCATTTGATTTCACAACTTCAGTTTCAATTGCTCGGTTCAAACATGAACTTGATGAGTTTGATGATTTATTTGTTTCTATTGATAAATTTCCCCAAGTTTATGACTTGGCTAAATCCAAATTTCAGACTGAGGATATGAATAAATTCATGTTATTTAGAAGTCAAAGACTGCTGAAAGCTCCTCTTGACTAGTTAAGAGTTATGCTGCAAGAATCTGAGAATATAGAAATAGATCAGAAGGAAAAAGAAGATGCAGCCAACAAAGCAGGAAAAGAAACATCTACCAGCAAGGGAAATGTGTAGACTAAAAATGTAAGCACAAGTGACAAGCTTGATGCTCAAAAGGAGAATACTGGCAGCAAAACAGATGAACCTATTGGAAAAGGAACTACAGTTCAAACAGGGAATGAAAGTACATCTATTGAGACCAATGTGCATATTGAGAAAGAAAATACAGGCAGTGAGACTAATGTACAGGCAGAAAACAAAGATATTGGTAATACGTCAAATAATCAACTTGAAAGAGAAAATACCACTGAGAATGTGGTGGATTCTACTGAAATTATTGTTTCTTCCCATTTGCTAAATCAATACGAAAAATTTGTTCAGCAAATAGGATCACAAAATTATCCTCAAGTTGAAATGCTGAAATATCAAGATATGGAAATCATTTCTGAGCATCCTTCAGAAGAAATTGTGTTAAAAGTAGAAGAGATTCCTCCTCTAGATATATTTTATATTCCTAAGCATAGGGCTATTTTCAGGAAGCAGAGGAAGAGAAGAAGAACAGATCAAGAATCTCTTTCAACATCACAAGTTGAGATGATGAACATTTTCTGTAAAAATACTGAGGTGAATCCTTCAGAGGATCTCACCAAATTGTCACAATATGTAGGCGCCTATAGTGTAGCTACTATAGACAAAGCTTTGGAAGTCACCCAAATGATGAAACAAAAGGAAATAAAGATAGCTATGCTGGAGGAACAAGCAACAGAAAATCAACAAAAGATTATGTAGTTGGAACAACAGTTGCAGGATGAAAAGCTCAGATCTAAACAGTTGGAAGAACAACTTGGTATTGAGAAGAAAAAGCTTGATCAACAAGCCTTGAATAAACAACAGCAATTAGCTCAAGAGGTGGTAAAAATACAGACCCTACTGCAAAATGAGAAAACTGCTAAGGTTGAGCAAGAGAAAGTATTCCAATCAAGATTGGACAAATTTAGGGATTATCCTAAATTAGATCAATTTAAAACTGAAGCTCTTGAAACGAGCAAACTACTGTCTCAGCAGTTGACTGAATTGTGTCAAAAGATGGCACAAGCTGAGCCCTTGTGTGAAATAACATCATCTTTAATAGATGAAGGAATCAACCTCAGGGTCGAGTTTGATGATGCAGATGAGAAAATTTCTGAATTTCTTTCATGGAAATGCTTAGAGAAAGGAAGGAATGCAAACCTTCCCAGGATTGAGGAAAGACACAAAGAAATTATGTTTACTGAATGGGAAAAGCAGTTGATAAAAGGATAAAGAGCTACATCGAGGGCCAGAAATATGATGAATAGTATAACACAGTTGATTAATGATAGCTTATATGCCACCAATTTAATTTTAGATTGTATCCCAGGAAAATTACTGAAGGTAAAAGAGAGTGATTCTAAGTGGAAGCAATAATTAATCAATAAGAATCAACAAATCAACAATCTTCAAGGAATTTCATGGGCTATCATGTGGACATATCTAATCAAGCCACACAGTCAACAAATGGAAATTAAATGCCTTTCCAATGCCATTCATTGTATCATTCCAGAGTTTTTTGATGCCACGTACACTGGTCAGTTACATTCGAGGCTAAGTCATCCAACAGAGGTTAAAGATATGCTCAAAATTTGCCACCTGGGCACATTGAATGGAGGGGAAAATCAATGAATTGGTTTCATTTTAATATCGCAAGTCTATTTCTAGATTTCCGATGATAGATTGTAGCAATAGTTTTAGTTATTTTGTTTTATTAAGTTCCTATTTAAACCCCTTTCATGCATTTAGAAAGGGGTCCTGAATTTGTAATATTTTTGACTTGGATGTTACATTTTTGTACTCCATTGACTATTATATTTTTATAAAGGATCACATTTGGTGTTTTATGGCAAATTACCTCTGAGAATTGCATTTCTGTACCTTAGAGTTTGTTTTACATTGAAGCACTGGATCTGGATATTGAGTTGTATCTGGAAAAGTATCAAGATGAATATGGTATTTCTATCAATTTACTATTATTTTTCTTATGTTATAAGATATTCTATTTAAATTTTCTATCATTTATATTTACTTTCTTTACAAATGTTTCTTTATACGTATCATTTCTGAGTGTATAGAAATATTTTATCTTTCACAGTGTATACAAATGATATATAAAATGATGAGTACAATGTGTTATTATAACTCTGTTTAATTTCTTAAACAGAGTTATCATTATTTGATGCTGCATATTTCAGTTAAATTATAATACATTTTCATGGTTATTGATTTGATTGAAACAATCTTAAAGTTGTATTCATATTTGGCACCTAGGTTAGTTTTAGAAATAATTTATAAGTTATAGATTAAATTAGATAGATTAATTCAGTCATTTAGTATTCATTATCCACTCACACAATCATTCCATCACCAACCCTTTTAGGTATTAGGAAACTGGTCCTATAAATCCAGTCGGAGCCACCACACCAAACGGAAAAGGAGCTGTCCTAAGGTCCCGACCAGGTGGTTTTCCCCCAATGTTTGAAGCAGCGATTTTCAAGGCTTCAACATTTTTGGCGCTAGAAGGAGGACCTAAGCTATGAATGGCAGATAAATCCAAATCTACAGGCCATTCTAAGAGCAGTTCACCCTCATCACCTTCTTCAATTTATTCCAAATATCAAATCACCAGGGAAGAAATTGATAGAAATATTCAAACACCCACTACCAAAGTCTCAAACCAATCAGATAATCAACCTCATGAGTCTCCTGAAATACAAGCTTTAGTTCATAAACTCCAAGGGTTATCATTATCATTAGAAGAGTCTGAAATATCTGAAGGTAGTGTTACTTCACAATTTGTTTCTTCCAGACCTCTCACTAGGTCGCAGAGTGAAAAACTTGGTATTCCTCCAAAGGAATTTCCCTTACCTAGTAGAGTTAAAACAAGAAAAACATCCTCGGAATCAGATAGTGATATCATTTCTTCATCACAAACCCACTCATCTGATTCCCAGTTTCAAACCTAGAAGAGCATAGTTATTCCAACAACCTCTACTCAAACCCCAGTTGTTTCTTCAAATCCCTCAATTGTTATTCCAACAATGGCACAAAGACCATGGATTAATCCAGGAGCTGTTGAAATGGCTGCACCTTTACATGATTTACCAAATCATCCTGAAAAATGGCTGCCAAAATTTAGTCCGACCTTGGTATACAGGCAGAAGAACACATCAATAACTTTATGCTTGCTGTAAATTTGAATGGATTTGAGCATGAAGATGTTGTAGTCAGGTTATTCCCCTATACTTTGCAAGGGGCAACAGGATCCTGGTATTTTTCATTACCTTCAGGTTCTATAACAAGTTGGGATATTTTCCAAGAGAATTTCTTAACCAAATATGGAGATGATAGATCAATAGCTACCCTAATCAATGATCTCTCCAATTTGAAGACAGAACCCAAAGAACCCATCAAAGATTTTAATTCTCTATTCAATAAAATCTTGAATAAAATACCTACAAAATCAAAGCCCAGTGAGAAGGTCCAAAGTGAATGGTATATAACAGCTCTGCCTTCAAATATAGCAATTTTTGTTGATAAAGTAGCTAAACCTACTTTAGCCGAGAATATGAAAGAAGCTATTGCAGTTGAAAAACGGATTGTTGCTTTAGATAAGAAAAATGCTATTGAAGAAAGAAAATCCAAGAAAGTTAGCTTTAAGGATGATTCAAAGAAGAAGACACCAAGAGATCCATATGACATGGAAGGCTTACAGAAAGTTCTTAAAACCATGTCTAATGAGATGGTTGAGATTAAAAAGCAAGTGGCAGAGACTTCTACTAAAAGACCATTCAGGAACTTTAGAAGAAATCAAGCTTAATCGAAACCTCCCAATTCAATCTCCAATGCAAAATTGGAAGAGGAAGAAGAAGAAGATACTCCTCCAGTATCAGATGAAGAAGAAGAAAGAGAGGAAATAGCTGAATTACATGGGATGTGGAATTTCATTCTCCCTAACTTGGACAGTGAACAAGAAGCCATTCCTGTAAGTATAAGGAGTAAATCTACAACGGATCCTGTTCAATCTATTCCTAAGAAGAAAAGTACAACTCCACTTACCAAAGACAGATCCCCTGTAAAGAAAACTTCTCTCTTACCCACTCAAAATCAACCATCATCTTCTAATCCTCCTACAACAACATCCAAGACTTGGCGGTATCAGATCCTATGGATTATAACATTGTTGAATACATGAAGAAAACTAGAGTGAACATTTCCTTACATGAACTCAGCAAACTTAAACATCAACAGAAGCTGCTATTGAAAGAATTAAATGCAACACCTATTGCTCCTCTACCAGTGGTGTAGTTGCCAAAGCAGCTAAAGGAATAGGTAAACCACCAGGTAAAGTAGATGCCACTGATACTGTTCTTATTGGAGAAAGATCAAATTCTCAGACACCTCCTTTTCTTTTGACTTATGAAATCTACAATAAGAATTTGCATAATTTTTTAATAGATTCAGGAGCATCCTCTAATATAATGCCTACTTCAGTCTGTGCAAAATTGAACATTGAACCACAAAAGTCTGCAGTTCACATTGTTCAATTGGATCGCTCTAAAGTTCAAGTTGTAGGAGAAATCAATTCAGTTACTATTCGATTAGCTTCTGATCTTAGGATTGTCCAAAGAATTGATATCCTGGTTGCAGATATTCCTGAATTCTATGGATTAGTCATAAGCAGGGATTGGTCTGCAAAGCTTAACGGTTATATCGCAACTGATTATTCACATATGTGGCTTCCCTACAAAGGGAAACCAAATCAAATCAAAATTGAGCGAGAAAAACACATGATGCATACTATAAACAAATTTGAACAAGAAAATGAACCTGTAGCTTTAAATAACAATATCCTTGGAGGTTATTCTACTAAATCATTCCTTGGGAATTTCACAACACCACAATCACCCTTTTTTGTAAATACTTTTATTTCACAAATTGAAAAATTTTCACAATCTGATTCTTCTAGAATTGTTAATGTTTCTGATACATTTGTAGATAAACCTGTAGATAAATCTTTATTTTGGTCATTATATTTCGAAGGATCAAAATCTAGTAATGGCGTAGGAGCAGGATGCATTTTAATTGATCCAAATGGAGAGAAAACTATGCTATCATGTAGACTAGAATTTGAGTGCACAAACAATATTGCAGAATATTAAGCCTTGATCCAAGGGCTTTATAAAGACATAGGGTTAAATGTCAAATACTTGAAAGTATATGGTGATTGTGAAATTATCATAAGAAAAGTAATAAATACCATCCATTACCTTTCAGGTCACCTCAAACACTATCAAACCCTTGTGCAAGACCTTACTACTCAATTTTTAGCATTTAATATCTCTTATATTCTTAGAACTCAAAATAAATCAGCTAATTTGTTAGCTAATGTTGCATCCAAACTTCTCCCTGCTGAAGATTACATTCTTGATAGATTTTCAATTGAATTAATCTTTCGACCATCTGTTCCCGATAATATCACAAACTGGAGAGTATTCTATCATGATGAAGATATATTGAATTTCTTGACTTCGGAGAAATCCTACGATGAACAAATTATTGATGAAGATGATCATGATCTTCAAAATACCTCAAAAAGTAATGAAAATCCTATTCCTAAATCTGTAGTTAAACTTGAGGACCTATATGATATAAAAGACAGATTTAAGAAAGTTACTAATGCTAAAATTCAAAGTTCTACTTTGAAGTTTGAATTAGTAAATCTTGGCTCTGAGTCTAAACCTCAAAATGTTAATTTAGGACTCGAGTTAACTTCAGAAGAAAGAAATGCTTTCATCAAACTTTTGAGTAGATATAAATATATTTTTGCTTGGAATTATGAAGACTTGAAAACTTATGATACTTTTGTTATTCAACATACAATTCCAATGCTTTCTGATGTCAAACCTGTTCAACAAAAGTTAAGAAAAATTCATCCAAATCTTGAAAGTCAAATCAAGGCAGAACTCAATAAACTTTTAAAGGCCAAAATTATTTTTTCTGTAAGGCATTCTAATTGGGTTTCCAACATGGTACCTGTTAGGAAGAAGAATGGAGATATTGGAATTTGCATTGATTTTAGAAATTTAAACAAGGAATGTCAAAAGGACAATTTCCCCTTGCCAACAATGGAACAAATACTTCAAAAGTTAGCTGGTTCTGAACTTATGTCCTTTCTTGATGGTTTTTCAGGCTATAAACAGATATTAGTACATCCAGATGATAGACTGAAAACCACTTTCAGAACCAAATGGGGAACTTATGCTTATCAGAAAATTCCTTTTGGTTTAATAAATGCAGGAGCTACTTTCCAGAGAGCCATGGATATAGAATTTAAGGGTCTGATTAATAGATCAATTGTTATTTATCTTGATGACATAACAATATTTTCAAAGAAGAGAGCCAATCATCTACATGATTTAAAGCAGATATTTGAAAGATGTAGAAGGTTTGGTATTTCTTTAAATCCAAAGAAATCCTTCTTTGCTCTCAATGAAGGAAAACTATTAGGGTTTGTTGTGTCAAAAGATGGTATATATATTGATCTTGAGAGAGTGAAATAAATTTATGATATTTCTTTACCTCATAACAAAAAATCCATGCAATCATTTCTAGGGCAAATCAATTTTGTAAAAAGATTCATTCCTTATTTTTCTCAAATTGTTTTACCTATGCAGAATATAATTAAGAAAAATTCAGTATTCAAATGGGGGTATAAAGAGAAGGAAGCCTTTGATGCAATCGAATAGGCAATCATTAATGCACCTACATTGAATACACCAGATTTTTCTAAAGATTTTATTATGTATACCTTAGCTATTGAAACATCCTATGCTGTTGTTTTAACACAACTTTATGATCAAAAAATAGAAGCACCAATTTCTTTCTTTAGCTCAAATCTGCAAGGAGCTGAGCTTAATTATTCCGATGTAGAAAAACAAGCCTTCGCTATGTTTAAATCAGTTAAACATTTTAGACCTTTTCTCCTAAAGACACACACAAAAATTATTGTCCCATTCTCTGCAGTGAGACAATTGTTAATTTAAAAAGAAGTAGGAGAAAAGAGAGCTAATTGGGTAACAGCTTTGCAAGAATATGATATTGATATTAAGCCAGCCAAGATTGTTAGAGGACAATGTTTTTGCAGATTGTTAGCAGGAGCTCACAATATACCAGAGCATCAATATCAAGCTGATATCATTCAAGCAATCAGATAAGTGTTATTGATTCTGAATCTCAATATGCTGATTTGTTCTTCTACTTAAAGAATGGGTATGCTCCTTCTAATCTCAGCTATAAGAACAAATATGCTCTAAGGTTAAAAGCTAAACATTATGAAATCATTGATGATGTGTTATTCATAAAGAATTATGATTCAATTCTATTAAGATGTCTTGAAAAGACTGAAGAAAAAAAGTTATCGCAGGAATTACATGATGGGCCAGCCGGTGGAAATTTTGGAGGTGATACCACAACTCACAAAATCATCCATGCTGGATATTATTGGCCTACCCTTTTCAAAGATACACATGATTATGTGAGGAAGTGTAAGATTTTTCAAACTGCTAGTGGAAGACAAAGGAAGCCAACTTTTCCTTTGCAACCAGTAAACATTGAGCAACCATTTGAACAATGGGGGCTTGATATTATTGGAGAAATAGTACCACACTCTTCCAAACAACACAGATACATCCTTACAGCAACAGAATACTTCACAAAATGGGTAGAAGCAATTCCTTTAAAGGTAGCCAATTCTGATGCAATTATTGATTTCATCGATCAATTCATCATTACCAGGTTTGGTGTACCTAATGCTCTTGTCTTTGACAATGCATCTTATTTTTCTGGAAATAGTATAATGGAATTTGCAATCAAAAGAGGTTTCAAATTGAAATATTCAACAAATTATTATCCACAAGGTAATGGTTTAGCTGAATGTACTAAAAAAAATCTCATCAAAATCATTAAAAATACCATTGATCGAAATCAAAATAATTGGCACAAATCTTTAATTTTTGCACTATGGGCTGATCATATCACTCATAAAGCTTCAATAGGAACTTCACCTTTCAATCTAGTTTATGGAAAAGAAGCTGTGATACCATCAAATCTAGCTCTCCCATCATTAGCTCTAGCGCAATTTATTGAAGAAAATATTTCATCATCTATTCAGTTGAGATTTGATTAAATTCTTAAATTAGAAGAAGATAGAGAGAAAGTAAAAAGTATTCATGAGAAACATCAACAGTTAGTAAAATATTCTTTTGATTCAAGTTCCACCGGATCCAAAACTTTGCAAATTGGTGATCTTGTTTTGAAATGGGATAAAGCACATGAAGATAAAGATAAGCATACCAAATTTCAAAAGATGTGGCTTGGACCATTTCAGATTGCTGAAAAGATAGGCTCATATACATTCATTCTGCAAGATTTAATAGCAAAGAGAGAATCTCTTCCTGTCAATGGGCTTATTTTAAAGAAATTCTTTTCTTAAGGAGGTAACCCCTTCTTACCTGTACATATTCCTTTCTGCAATTTTTGTTTATTTTGTAAATAAAGGTTGTTAATAGTCTTTAATTGAATTTTTACTATTTGAAAATATCTTCAAGAAAATATCATAAATACTTATTTTAGGTAAATAGGAATTTTTATAGAAATGATTACAGTTTTTGGATAGTTTAAAACAAAATGTTAAACTTTGAAAATTTGTTGAAAACATTTGCATGATGTTTTGAAATCTTGAGAAAAATATAAATCATTATAAGTTTATTAAGCAGAGAAAGGTTATCCATAAAAGGTAAAGACTTTTCCAAGCTTTGGAATTCAAATAACTCTAAAAATTTTCATCTATTGATTCTTAAGGATAAAATTATTTCACCCCATCCATTAAGGTTTTGATTTTTTAGAATGTAATTCTAAGAAATTATATGTCAAAATTAAGAGATAAGAGGTCTCATCATGAGCCTGCTTACCATGATCATAAGAAGTAATAAAACTGACATTACCAACACTGCATACCAAAACAGGGTAATGGCTTATAATTATAAGACAAGGGGTCTCATTACGAGCCAGCTTGTTCAATTTGATTACAACTAGTGAATGGCATTGTTATCAACTGGCTACCAAACTAGAACAATGGCTTTTAATTTAAAAAATAAATAAAAAGAAGAAAAACATAAGATACAATGTCTTACGAATTTATTTTTAAAGAATTACGATCTTAGTTGGATGGGACAATGAAATGGTTAATGGTTAAAAGGTAACCCTGTTGAGACTATGAATGTTTGCAGGCAGCAGAGGCAATGCCTATGACAATAGAGTAAAACACAAAAGCTAAAATTGGAGGAGCCCCCTACTTCATTTTTATAAACCAATCAAGGCTTAAGAAAACCCAAAATGCTTTTATTTTTGAGGAATTAGAAAGAAATTGTAAGTGATTTTTTTTCAGAGTTAGATTTTATTTAAAATTTCTCTAAAATAATTTTCATTATCTTTAAAAATTTTTACTTACTAGAAATATAGTATTAATTTTATTTTTCAAAGATAACTGTTTCTTCCAGTGAATCGCCAATTGTTGTACAATACAAAAACCCTCCCCATTTCAAATTTTTAGAAGAAATATCATTTAGAAATAGGTCCCCTTTTTTATTTTTTAGGAATAAAAGACTTAGATGAAATCCAATCATTTTGAATAAAACAAATAAAAAGTCCATTGTTTCATAAATCACAGTGCTTATAAAAAAATAAAACATTGAAAAATCCCCGATCTGATGAGATATAAATTTTTTTATCACATCAACATAATACATAAAGTGTTCACATTTAACTAAGTTCGATGTGATACCATAATCGTAATCGCAAATCGGAGATATCTTAAAGTTTTACATTTTTTTTGAAAAACTCTGATGCGATGCGATGAATCGCAAATCGCATTTCGGAGAAGCAATGCCATGTATGTTTATTTTATAAATTCTGATGCGATATAACCCATCGCAAATCGCAAATTGCAAAACAAAAAAGAAAACTCTTCATTTGGTCAATTGCAAAACTCCGGTGCGATGCAATTTATCGCAATCGCATTTCGGAGGAACAAACATCATATTCACTCATGTTACCAAAATCCCGATGCGATGGACCCCACAGTAATCGTAATCGCAAATCGACGAATATCATTTGCAACTTAATTCATTTGGAAAGAGCCGATGCGATATAACATCATCGCAATCGCAAATCGGCGGGGATCATGAAATGTTATTTGTCGTTCCTTTTGATAAAATCCGATGCGATCGATACTTAATTTTTACACTGTACATATGTTATTTATTCATCGCAATCGCAAAAAATCAAAAGGAAAGTTTTATATTCACATTTCAAATTTGCCGATCTCCAATTGTACGTTTACTATTAAATGGAAAATCAAACGAATAATGATGATTGATTCTATTTTGAATGCGTTAGTGTGACTCTTAGAGAAGGCATTTAAGTTTTAACATGAAGTTAATAAATTGAAAATAACGAATAAATCTTTTCATATAAGTTGTTATCCTCATTGAATTTTCACCACGTCTAAAAGCTTTTCTCCTTTGCAGAACCACAGAACACCCAATCCTTTAGTTCGCCGAGCAAGTGAGACATTACCAGACAACAAAACATCGAAGAGATATAAGAAAGCAAAGGCTGCTGCCGCTGCAAATTTCACTGCTATTCCCATCATACCAAAAGAAAAACCAGCCAAACTCAAGCTGGTAACAGATACTTCATGCCAGGGACTTGGCAAAATGAATTAGAAAGATGTATACAACTTAATTGAAAAAGAAAACCCTAAAGTCACTGAAGAGAAGGCGACAGTCCCTGATGAAGATGACTCAGATTCTGATTCTGAGACTCCTCTTAAAACACTTGCAAATTCATTCCTTCGTAGAATTTCAGCTCGGGCAAACATTTTCCCTTACTATGATGTAATTCGGTGGGTAATAGACAATGTCACCATACAAAACAGGACCTTTGTTTTAGTTGCGGGAACAATGTTTGGGTCTTTCAGAGCAAAGGACATAAAGGCAATGTACCATTTTCCAGACCCGCAAAAGGTCTACAACAAAGATTTTATTAAAGATTTTGCTGCAAGTAATGAAACTCAGTTTGAGCCAATCACAGAATGGAGGAAATCTCCAGAGAAGCATAAAAATGAATCATCAGGTATGTAATCCGTGGAGTCCCTTTCACCTCCATATTGTTATGCCGCCGCAATGATGTGAAGACTATTTGGAAATGATAATTTAGCTAGATTTTCAATTCAAATGGTAACCTTAATCCATTCTGCTGTGAATTCTGAAATCATGGATTTGGTAGTTATCCTTTCAGATAAGATAGCCAATAGAATCCTAGAGTATAGAAAGGATAAAAACACTAGAAACACAACTCCGTTTTACTTTTGTGCCTACATTTTAGATGCCCTATGTTTTAACTCTGAATTTCCCATTCTTGGCTGGAAATGGACCTCCAAAGATCCCGTTCCTATTCATATTTACCATAAGTTCTTATGGAAGGTGCATTTTAAAAACCATGTTTATAGAATTTGTCACGGTTTCCTCATCCCTATCTATCAAACCATTTTTAACTAATTTCCTCCCTGGCTTTCTGAAAAAGCCTAGACTGATATATCTCAGATTGGTGACTGGTTTGGAGAAGAGAAATTTACCTATGTCAGAGTATTTGGGAGTATATTGGAGCCCCATATTTTACCTCTGTATGTCCCAGATAAACTGTTAGCACAAGAAATCTCCTACCAGTTAACAGTAGAAGGCATGTCAAGGTGTCTAAAAAATAACAAGAAACTAATGTGGCCTACTTTTCCATTTCACTGTGGGAATTATACTCTTAATAACTTCACACATGCTAAGAAATAAGTCATCAAAATAAGGGATCTTAAGCTCTCAAAAGTCCCAGGCAGGCAGTATGATCTGAGAAAAGTAGCATTTGATTTCACAACTTCAGTTTCAATTGCTCAGTTCAAACATGAACCTGATGAGTTTGATGATTTATTTGTTTCTATTGATAAATTTCCCCAAGTTTATGACTTGGCTAAATCCAAATTTCAGACTAAGGATATGAATAAATTCATGTTATTTAGAAGTAAAAGACTGTTGAAAGCTCCTCTTGACCAGTTAAGAGTTATGCTGCAAGAATCTGAGAATATAGAAACATATCAGAAGGAAAAAGAAGATGCAGCCAACAAAGCAGGAAAAGAAACATCTACCAGCAAGGGAAATGTGTAGACTAAAAATGTAAGCACAAGTGACAAACCTGATGCGCAAAAGGAGAATACTGGCAGCAAAACAGATGAACCTATTGGAAAAGGAACTACAGTTCAAACAGGGAATGAAAGTACATGTATTGAGACCAATGTGAATATTGAGAAAGGAAATACAGGCAATGAGACTAATGTACAGGCAGAAAAGAAAGATATTGGTAATAAGTCAAATAATCAACTTGAAAGAGAAAAGACCACTGAGAATGTGGTGGATTCTGCTGAAATTATTGTTTCTTCCCATTTGCTAAATCAATACGAAAAATTTGTTCAGCAAATAGGATCACAAAATAATCCTCAAGTTGAAATGCTGAAAGATCAAGATATGGAAATCATTCCCGAGCATCCTTCAGAAGAAATTGTGTTGAAAGTAGAAGAGATTCCTCCTCTAGATATATTTTATAGTCCTAAGCATAGGGCTGTTGTTAGGAAGTAGAGGAAGAGAAGAAGAACAGATCAAGAATCTCTTTCAACATCACAAGTTTAACTAATGAACATTGTCTGGAAAAATACTGAGGTGAATCCTTCAGAGGATCTCACCAAATTGTCACAATATGCAGGTGCCCATAGTGAAAATACTATAGACAAAGCTACGGAAGTCACCCAAATGATGAAACAAAAGGAGGTACAAATAGCTATGCTGGAGGAACAAGCAACGGAAAATCAGCGAAAGATTATGCAGTTGGAACAACAATTGTAGGATGAAAAGCTCAGATCTAAACAATTGGAAGAACAAATTGGTATTGAGAAGAAAAAGCTTGATCAACAAGCCTTGAATAAACAACAACAGCTAGCTTAAGAGGTGGAAAAACTATAGACCCTACTACAAAATGAGAAAACTGCTAAGGCTGAGCAAGAGAAAGTATTCCAAGCAAGATTGGACAAATTAAAGGATTATCCTAAATTAGATCAATTTAAAACTGAAGCTCTTGAAATGAGCAAACTACTGTCTCAGCAGTTGAATGAATTGTGTCAAAAGAGGCACAAGCCGAGCCCTTGTGTGAAATAACATCATCTTTAATAGATGAAGGAATCAACCTCAGGGTTGAGTTTGATGACGCAGATGAGAAAATTTATGAATTTCTTTCATGGCAAGACTCAGAGCAAGGAAGGAATGCTAACCTTCCCAGGATTGAGGAAAGACACAAAGAATTTTTTTTTACTGAATGGGAAAAGCATTTTATAAAAGGAGAAAGAGCTACATCAAGGGCCAGAAATATGATGAATAGTATAACATAGTTGATTAATGATAGCTTATATGCCACCAATTTAATTTCAGATTGTATCCCAGGAAAATTACCAAAGGTAAAAGAGACTGATTCTAAGTGGAAGCAAGAATTAATCAATAAGAATCAACAAATCAACAAACTTCAAGGAATTTCATGGGATATCACGTGGACATATCTAATCAAGCCACACAGTCAGCAAATGGAAATTAAATTCCTTTCCAATGCCATTCATTGTATCATTCCAGAGTTTTCTGATGCCACGTACACTGGTCAGTTACATTCGAGCCTAAGTCATCCAGTAGAGGTTAAAGATATGCTCAAAATTTTCCACCTGGGCACATTGAATGTAGGGGAAAATCAATGAATTGGTTTCATTTTAATATCGCAAGTCTATTTCTATATTTCCAATGATAGATTGTAGCAATAGTTTTAGTTATTTTGTTTTATTAAGTTCCTATTTAAACCCCTTTCATGCATTTATAAAGGGGTCCTGAATTTGTAATATTTTTGACTTGGATGTTACATTTTTGTACTCCATTGCCTATTATATTTTTATAAAGGATCACATCTGGTGGTTTATGGAAAATTACCTCTGAGAATTGCATTTCTGTACCTTAGAGTTTGTTTTACATTGAAGCACTGGATCTGGATATTGAGTTGCATCTGGAAAAGTATCAAGATGAATCTGGTATTTCTATCGATTTAATTTTATTTTTCTTATGTTATGAGATATTCTATTTAAATTTTCTATCATTTATATTTACTTGCTTTACAAATGTTTCTTTATACATATCATTTCTGAGTGTATAGAAATATTTTATCTTTCACAGTGTATACAAATGATATATAAAATGATGAGTACAATATGTTATTATAACTTTGTTTAATTTATTAAACAGAGTTATCATTATTTGATGCTGCATATTTCAGTTAAATTATAATACATTTTCATGGTTATTGATTTGATTGAAACAATCTTAAATTTGTATTCATATTTGACACCCGGGTTAGTTTTATAAATAATTTATAAGTTATAGATTAAATTAGATAGATTAATTCAGTCATTTAGTATTCATTATCCACTCACACAATCATTCCATCACCAACCCTTTTAGTTATTAGGAAACTGGTCCTATAAATCCAGTCTGAGCCACCACACCAAATGGAAAAGGAGCTGTCCTAAGGTCCTGACTAGGTGGTTTTCCCCCAATGTTTGAAGAAGCGATTTTCGAGGCTTCAACATAAAAATATGGCTTCTTCTATTATTAATGACATGTATAGTATGTAAAAGTGAAGAGATCACCTGAAATCTGCCACGACCTTTGATCATACCGTCCTCTGGGTCCACTCGACCCTAGTCTCTCAAGATTTCTTCCAAGATGAGTGGACAATGGATGTCATATAGGGTGATGAACATCCCAAGGAAACAAGGGTTTCCTGAATATATCTGGGAAGTGCAGGAGGCATGGGAAAATATCAGACTTGGATAGGGCTCCAACACCGTATAATATCTATATTTATCTCTCTCTTCCTCCCTTAGGCCATTCCCTTGAGGGGATTTTATACTTCCTCAAATTAGTTTTTTACATTTGAAAACAGTTAGGCCACGGTCTGGGGTGGTTAAGTTACTGGAACAACTGTAAACCCCACCTCAAAATAGGGAAAATATATATTTTTTAATGATTAAAATGACATACGCGGTTCTCTATGAATGGACTCGCGTGTATACGTGGAAAAGTCTGGGCAGAGTCGAGGGTGGGTTTTAAGACACTGTTTTTTGAGAAAATGTCCAAGTCTGAAGGGAAGGGGTGCCCAAGGCCAAAGTGTAAATCATCAAGTATGAGCTGGTGATAAATGATGCTATAACACTATCGGGTGTACTTTCCATCTCACAGTATGAAAGTGGTCAGAAGAGATGTGAAATTCAATGAAGAGAAGACCATGTGAATTTCCCTTGAGAGGGAGATTCAATTGCATGTAGTTGAGGAGCTCTTAGCTCCAAAAGAAGAACCTCAAGGTTTGGAGTATGCACAAGTAGAGGAACAAAGAGTGGAAGCACCCACTCATGTGAATACATCCAGAGATGGAAGGAAGTGAACCAAGGAGGATGAAAAGTTGGTGCTCGATGATAGAGAGAATGTGGGAGCACCCACATCATAGTGCATGAAGATAAGGTTTCAAGAGTGGCACATTGGCTACATGGATCTTATGAGGGAGATTGTATATATTGAGCCATCCTCATTCGAGGAAGAAGTGCAACAAATTGTTTGGGTTGATGTCATGGTTGAGTAGCGTGCCTCCATCATCAGAAAAATTGCATTGAAAGTTGTCCCAAGACCATAGGGAAAGTCAGTTGTAGGATCCAGGTGGATACACAAGGTGAAGCAGGCAGCAGATGGGAGTGTTGAGAAACACAAGGCAAGATTTGTGGCCAAAGGGTTCTCTCAGGTGGATGGAATTGATTACCAGGATAACTTTTCTCTTGTTGCAAGGTACTCATCAATCATATCTACCCTTGCACTTTTAGCGCAGATGTGATGGCAGATACATCAGATGGATGTAAAGATAACATTCTTCAATGGAGTGATTGAGGAAGAAGTGTACATAGATCAGACAGAAGCATTTGAGACCTTCGACAAAGAGTTGCATGTGTGTAGAATCAAGAGAGCAATATATGAACTGAAACAAGCACCTTATGCTTGGTACACCAGGATCGACAAATACTTCACCAGGTTGGGCTTCACCAAAATTGAAGTAGATGAAAACCTTTACCATATTGTGATAGAAGTAAATTTTTTATCATTGTACTTTATGTCAATGATTTTATTCTAACAGGTGACGAGAAGATGATGAAAGCTTGCAATGCAGATCTTGCAAGATAATTTGAGATGATGGATATGGGGCTCTTGCATTATTTCCTTGGATTTGAAATTTGTAAAAGAGACGGGGAAATATTTGTATCTCTGGGAAAGTATGCCAGTGAGATTCTGAAGAAGTTTCTCATGGAGAGAAGCAAACCCACGGAGACTCCTCTAGTAGGGAATTGGAGGAAGGAAGATGCCACTTCAGGTGAAGTGGTAGAAGCTACCATGTACAGGAAGGTTGTGGGTTCACTCATTTAGTTACTAAACAAACGACCAAACATATGTTATGCAGTTAACCAAATTAGTAAAGCTATGGTTAAGCCTACCAAGCTCTATTAAGAGGCAGGAAAACATGTTTTGATATACCTTAGAGGCACCACTCAGTTTGGGCTATGGTACAGGAAGATAGAGGGAGTGAAGCTTCAAGGCTTCATAGTTTTATTTTGGGTAGGGAGTCCATCGAACATGAAGATCACATCAGGGGGCATCTTTAGTATTGGGCCAGGAGCAATTTCCTGGTACAATAGGAAGCAAAGATCTGTTGCACTTAGTTAAGGAGAGGAAGAGTACATGGCTGTTAATCAAGAAGTTTGTGAGGCCATCTGGATGAGGAAGATACTTATTGAGTTGACTGGTGAGAATATGGATATGACAGTGATTTATTGTGATAACCAAAGTTGCATAAAACTCTCGGTTAATCCAATTTTTCATGACAGGTCCAAGAATATTGATATCTAGTATCACCATCTTAGAGATTATGTGTGTAGGAGGATTATGTCATTAGAGTAAATTCCTATAGAGGAGAAAGATGTAGACATCTTGACGAAGGCCCTGTCAAGAGGAAAATTTGAGTTCCACAGAGGCAAGATTGGGGTAGAAGACAATCTCTTTCTTGTTGAGAGGGAGTGCTGAAAATGGAAATAAGAAGAGGCCTCTAATTAAATTTTCCCTTAATTAAACTATAAGGAAATTGTAATTCCACATCACGTGACAACTTGTACGAGTTAATTAAGTAAGGCAGACTTATTTAGCTCAGTCAATTCGAGTTGAGGGTCAAACTAGAGGCATGTAGAGTTATCCCTAAGTTTTAGGAGATCTAATTGCAGTTTATTTTGAGTTGTAATTATTTACTTAATTATTTGAGTTAAAATTAGTTTAACTAGTTCTAACTGATGGAGGAACTAGTGAGAGGTCCAGTGAATTAATTATAATTTAATTCACATGTAGTGGTCAATCATATAACTGATAATTCACTAAAAACATCTCATGCATGTCAGTTCTGAGGAAGACCCAATTGAGATTGGAGTTAAAGGGAAGTGTAGTATCAGTTGTATAATTAAAAAATTGTAGAGGTGGTGCATGGAGTAATTTCCTAATTAATAGGGGCTCATTTTCCCTAGGGATTTGACAAGAAAGGCATGGAATCCAAAGGCAAGCAATCTGTTAAGTATTGAACCAATGCTAGCCTATGATAGTGTGAGATAGACAGAGATAGTGCAGAGATCTCTCAAGCCTGAGAGAAGCATTGTGTTGTTTCATATTGTTTGACTTATGCAAATACAAATAGCGAGGTTTTTAGTTGATGTTTTCCCGAGGTAAATCTTTGTGTTGTGCGATTGAAATTATTTCTCTTTATTTTTCATGTAATTATGCGATCAATATTGGTTTATGTAATTTGTAGGATAGAGTAAAGTATTTTGTTTTAGCATATTACAATACCATTTGAAGCTATGTGGATTTTCTACAACCTGTCATTAGGGCATGCAGGCTGTTATCACTCCTATAATTTCCCAGGGTTGTTATGCTTTTTAGTTAAAGAAATATTAGAGGTAACCACAATCCTACTTGTAAGCTTTAGGATCTAGCCTTCCTAATGCTTAGAGAGGGCTCTCTCTTTATGATTTAACTTTGTTGTTTTTAGTTGATTTTAGGCTAGTTATGTAAGATTGATTGGTATAAAAATTTTCTTCGGCGGCTTTTTGACTGAGCGCGCGCCTCCCTGCGCGTTCTCCCTGACCTAGCAGCCGACTGCTGGTCTTCCTTTGCTGCGCGAGGCCTCTGGCCTCTGGCCTCCCATGGCCTCTCCGAACGCTGCCGCGGAGGGCCCTGTTGACCATTCCAATGCTGAAGCGTGTTACCAATCTGCTGCAGCTGCGTTTTCAGATCTAGTCAAATCTCTCTAGCCACAGAGAACTCGTCCTGCTCTGTCCAAGTTTGTCAAGAAACTGGATGGGTTGCAAGAGGTCGACCTTCCTCCGACGTTGCCTCGAATGGCTGCTCTCTCCTTAGCTGAGCGGGGGCTCATCGGTCAGTTCACCGGCCTATGGCCCTCACCGAAAACTGTTCAACGGTGGATTGAAAGAAACTGGGCAGACAAAGTTAATGGCAAAATATCCATCCGATTCTGTGGAAAAGGCTATTTCACGTTCCATTTCGAATCCAGAGCAGACAAAGACCTAATTTTCAGAAATGGGCCATACTTCATGGACTCTCGTGGCCTGTATCTGAACAAATGGACTCCAGACTTCGATCCTGAGCTGGATGTCCCTAATGCTGTTCCGGTCTGGGTTCGTCTCCCGCATCTCCCGCTCCACTGCTGGGGAGACGACTCGGTTAGAGCCATCGGCAATGCTGTGGGAAAATATATTGATCGGTGTGAGCCCAAGGATAACATGCAGGCATGTGCGCGGATATGCGTCGAAGTTGATCTCGGCAAGGGTCTCCCAGAAGCAATCAAACTAAAGGTGGACGACTGGACGCATATTCAGCAACTGGATTATGAAAAAATTCCTTTCAAATGCAAGGTATGTCACGAATACGGCCATTTTGCCAATCGCTGTTCTAAAATTGTTAATGCTGAATCTGCTCAACCAGAAGAACAATGGGAAACTGTTAAAAAGAAGAAGACTGCCTCGGGCTTGAAAGCAAACTTTGAAGAGGCTCCTCCCAAATCTGCCCCTCCCAAAACTAATCCCCCTTCAGCTCCACCCAAAGCTTCCTCCTCAACTGTCCCTACTCCCTCCTCTCCTCTTGGCCCACCCACCTTGGGGCCATCTCCCCTGATCTCTTCAAATCCCTTTGGCGCCCTCTCCCTCCCTGATGACCCCCTGATCCCCCTCGAAAATGACCCACCCATCCTTTTTTCCCTTTCCCAATCCTCCCCCACCCACTCCCTCGCCCCCCCCCCCACCCCGAGCCACTAGAAGCTCTTCGAAAGAGCATGGAATCACCCAAGAAAACCAAAAGAAAGGACCTGGCAGGAAATCCAGCAAACAGCAAAGGAACGAAAACGCTCAAAAAGACATCGCCATGGGAACTCAAAATCCCATAGAAACCTATATATTGGGACAGAATATCAAAGAATCATCACATAAGGAGCAAGAGGGACGAGCAACCCTCCGAAACCCAAACACTCAATGATGAAAGTTATATCATGGAATTGTAGGGGCCTAGGGCACCCCTCAAAAATTGCTGCCCTGAAAGATCTCATAGACCAAGAGAAGCCAGGAATTACAATGATTCAGGAAACAAAGCAAAGACTGCAAGAGATGACAAGAATTATAGAACAGTTCAGGCAATATGAGGGACAAATAAGTGAAGCAAGAGGAGCCTCTGGTGGTATCATCACAATGTGGAACAAAAACACTTGGAAATGCACATCCAAAACTATCACTCCATATTGGATCAAAGTCACACTAGAACAACAAGCAGAGGGTAAGAAAATAGTTATTTATAACATTTATGCTCCGAACCATTTCAGAGATAAAGACCAGTGCTGGGCCACATTACAAGAAGACACCAAAAATGAAGATAACAGAAATATCATCATTGGGGGAGACCTAAATCTTATATTACATTCCAAGGAAAAAAGAGGCGGCATCTTTACTCATGATCCTTACAGAACAAAGCTGGAATGCATCATGCAAGAGTGTGACTTAGTTGATATCATCCCAAAAAATCGGAGGTACACTTGGAGCAACCGAAGGCTGGGCAGAGATAACATTCTGGAGCGCCTTGACAGAATTTTGGTAAATACTACCTTTCTCTCTGAGTTTTCCACTGCTCATGCTGAAATTCTGCCTTATTCAGCTTCTGATCACTATCCAATTAGCATTGCTCTTGAAGCACATTGTCCTTTGGGGCCGTTGCCCTTCAAATACAATCCGCTGTGGCGTAGCAATCCTATTGTGGATCAAATTGTCCAAACAACTTGGCATCTACATATAGAAGGATCGCCGGGATTCATTTGGGAATGCAAGCTGAAGAACACAAAATTAGCACTGAAGGATTGGGTGAGACAACACTACAAAGAACCAGAAAATGTCAAAGTTGAGCTCAAAAATAATTTGAAAGAAATCCACAAGAAAATCGAGGAAAATGGGATGTCCCAAGAAGATAAAGCATTAGAAAGAGATATATATTATCAGCTGTACCGGGTTAACAGAGAAGAAGAGAAGAAATGGAGAATCAAGTCAAGACAGCTCTGGCTGCATGAAGGAGACAAAAATACAGCATTCTTCCATGTAAGATTGATTGGTTTTGGTTTTGATTCGGTTTGGTGGTGGAATAACTAATTCAGATGGATAGATGCAGGCATGTTTACCATTGGGCTAATGAAGTCACTGTATCAAGAAATGGAGAAGATTCAAGGTCTAAAGGAAGTGTTCACAGGGCAAGGTAGCTGAGCTGAGTCAAATATTTAGGCTGGATGATGAAATGGTTTCAATCGGGATGGAAGAGCAATTAAGGATTCTCAGATTCAGATAATGAAAGAATAGGACAGAGGTCAATCGAAACTAGGGAGCAATTAAGAATTCCCTACTCTGGATATCAGAAGAAAACATGAAAATGAACTAACAGTTCAAGACATAGTGTTTTTAAACAAGTTCTGAAATAATATTCTCATTATACATTTAGATTAAGAAAATATGCAAGTATGTGAAAAAATTTAATAGAATAACAAAGAACAGTTGAAATTAGTTCACTAAAGTGGCCCAACACATGAATCATGTAATATAATGCCTTTATTTCTCAATCCAGTGTTCTGACTTGAAAATGGTACAATCACCCTCAGGTTTCAGATCAACGCAACTATAGAAATGCTTAGCAATCCAAAATCCACACACAATACTTCGAATTATGAAGTATTTATACAAAAATTTTACAAAATATCCTAAAACTACCTTAGGAATTATTCAAGGAAAAATAAATATCTTCATGCAAGAAGATAAAGACAACTATCTAATTAATGCAAGCTATCCCTTTTTTATTTGGATTTACTATTTGTTGGTTGATACTTTTCTTGTTTCTCTCTTTTGTTGTTGCTCAACACTATCTGTCTTTCACTCTGCTTTGTGATTTTTGTTTTAACTTTAAACTCTGACTTTCATCTGATACTATTTAACTGTTGTGATAATCTTTAATTACATGCTTAGTTACTATTTTACCTTTCACTGTTACTGTTGTTTTTCACTTTAAACTGCTATGTTATTTACCTTTATCTTTTTTACTGTTATTTTACTTGTTTTGATTTTATATTTCAAAGTAAATCAATCAAATTCTCCCAAGCCTCTGCATATGGTAACTTGATTTTTACCATTCTTATGAATATCTCATAAGCTTCTGTGTACTTTGAAAAATTAGGCTTGTTAATGAATAGATGTTTTACCTCATGCTGTAGGTAAAAGAGGTTCTCAAAACTCTGATAAAGCACTTTTCTTGTGGGAATTCCTTTCATGGAGGAATTTTTAGCCTGTTCCATTACTACTTCTCTGATTTTATTATCATAATCCTCATGTTTCATCAACCTATCATTGATAACCAAAGGATTGGGCAGACCTTTCTGCCTCAAAACATGAAATTTCACCATGAATCTAGTTATGGAAAGTTCCATGTTTTGACACTTTTCTTCAAGTTGTACCATTAAGTTCCTCTTGGAAATAACCTTCCTAACTTCTAGGATTATTTCAGTTCTTTCACTAATGCCAATTTCTTCCAATTCCTGTTTATTCTTGGAATTAAGAAACTTAATGATTTCATTGGGCTCCTATGGCTTCTTACCAAGTTATTCCTTGATTTTCTCAATGACTTCACTTGTTGTTTTGATTAAATCATTTTTCTCAAAGATGACTTGAATGGATGGCCAAATATCATTGACAGATTCAATGATATTGGCCCATAACTGCTGCTTGGCTTGGGCAAGTGGTTCTTTCAATGTCAGTTCTTTCTCTAACTTCTGCATTTTCTCTGTCAATTTGTTTGTCTTCTGTACTTCATTCTTATGCATGATTTGAACTATTTTATTCTCATCCTCTAGAATTTTGATTTGTTCTCTAAGTATGTTTATTTCATTAGTCTGTATGGACATTTCTCTCATTTCTTTAACTAGTTTACCTGCTTCATCACTAGGTTGTACTGCTGCTGTAGATGATTCTGTTGCTGAAGTAGTTGCTGATGTAGTGGGAAGTGTTGTAGCTACTGGAATTGATGTGGCCAATGCATTTGCTAAAGTAGAAGGAACTGCTGTAGTGACTGTAGGAATCGCAGTAATAGGGATTACTTCCAAGCTGGCTTCTTCTCCTGCACTAACTTATCCATCTCATTTTCCATTTCTTTCAATTGGGTAGTTAACTGAAGAATGATTTTCAACATATCATATTTTTGGCTTTCATCCTGTAATACTTCTTTGGCCTGTGGATGTTCAGTAGGAGGAAATTTGAGTTGTTTCTTTAATGTAGCAATGTCCGCATTCTTTTTTTTTATGAGTTCTTCTGCAACTTTGAGGTTCTTGGGATCATATCCCACTTCTATGATCAATACTTCTAGGGATTTGATTATATTGTCCTTGGCTTGTGAGGAAACCTTTTCTAGCTTTGACTGAACTTTGATGTTTTCTAGAGTATTTTACAGCTTCTGAACACTCATGGCTTTGTTGGTCATGGTAGAATACAACATTTCACCAGCTTGCTTATGAAATTATATTTGGCCTATTGGATGAAGATCCTTGGCTTGAACTTCATATGATGTCTTCTTATAATCTGCTAATGACTTCGGATGCTTCACTATTGGCTACAGGAAGGTCATCTGCATCTTCCTGGTCTTGTATTCAAATGATGAAAGCAATCTGCTTTGGTCACTAGGTGTCTGCTTCCAGTATTGGGCATAAGTATTTTCTTTTAATGCCTCATTTATGAGTTTGATTTCCTTGTACTTCTGTATGAAATCTTGTTCTTTATATGCTGGTTTACTTGATGAAGACACCTCAACACTGTGTTGCTTCTGAATGATTTGAGTGTTAGAGGTTGAAGGCTGGTGAGTTTCTTCAGAAACTTCACGTGGTGCATCGCCTTTAACCACTGGGTCTATATCAATGATCTCAATAGTTTCAACTTGTTCATTTACAGGATTTAATTTGGGCTTCTTCCTGTACATCAGTTTGAATTTTGTTTTAGTGGTGGTTTGAGTTGAGTATAATCCTTCTTCTCTGACTCTTTTGGAGTTCCTATCTTGTAGGAATGGATTTTGCAGAATAGAACTGGTTTCTGCTGGTTTCTCCAGCTCTTTCAAAGTATTCTCCAATCATTCAGACTGATTGGAGTACTTATCTATCTCTGGATTGGACTCATGGAAAAAAGGAGTTAGTTTAAATTTGATTCTTAACTTTCTTATAACTCCTAAAGGATCATAATTCCATTTGAAGCTTTCACTAAACTTAAATTCCTGAAGACAATTTTTTGCCTGTTGACCAGCAGTCCTATTGTTTCAAATAAAGGGACCAATCTAGTTTTTGATCTTAAATGTGTTTTCTTCTTGGCTGATAGAAATTTAACTTCATCAGAGTTAAGAATCTTCCTGATATACTCAAGTGCAAATAACCTCATTGGGAGGTATTTAGGAAACTTATACGGAATGAGTTGAGATCCATATACCATATCTCAGTGTGGTTTTGATAAAGATACCAATCTCTTGTCCTACTGTGTTCTGATAACTGCAAGACCCTTTTTTATCTCATCACTGACTCTTGGTTGAATGTTGCTGTTCAACATGTTGACAATTTGATAGATGAATGAGTCAATGAAGTCTTTATATGTGAAATATAAAGACTATTTCCTCATTAATGAAGTCTAAAAGATTATTGACTGAGGATTACCTTCAACATCCATTTTTTGAAGATTGATTGAAAATATTTCAGATTGAAAGTATAAGAACATATGGAACAAAACAGATGAATAGTTTAACACTCCCTCCTCTGGTAATTTAACCAGCTGTTCATGGATTGTATCAAAGAGGTACTGGGAAAAATTGAATATAGAAGTAGGAGGCTGACTAGGGGAGAAAATATACAGAAAACCTAGGACTGAAGCATCAACATGCTCATCAGAAAAATAACCCAAAATACAAGACAACATTGTGATGATATGCCTAGTTCTCTCAGAGAATATAGCTACTAGATAAGGAGGGTTAGTCTTGGGAGTTTCTACTAATGAGGGAATGAATGTTTGGAATATTTGGAACCTCTTGGGGAAGTCCAGATTGATATGTATATAATCCCACACACACACACACACACACATATATATATATTCCTGCACATGTTATAATACCACCCTTATTTGAATTTGACCCCGCGCTAAAGCAGCTTGGCAGATTTCGCATCGATAAAAGTTGGTAAGAGGTATTCGTTGGAAGTATGCGATGGAATCAAAATATTCCACGTAGCATGCAGTAGGGTTGCGAAAAAAAATTATTTCGCAAGCCCTCGCAGTGTTAATGATTGGGCATTTAGGCATGCGATAAGAGCTATTGGTCGTCGAATCTGAGGAATTGCGATCGGATAGATGGGCGAATGGGAGGAATCCATCAGGAATTTGATAGGCGGGGCCCAAGGATAGTTTATGAGGTGAGTTTTTGATATATGGAAATGGTTTAGAAATATAAAATGGTCGGGGTGATATAACAAAACTATATATTAAATTAACATAAGGGGTTGGGGAAATACATATAAGTGGGAGTTGATATAATACGGGTTAAAGGTATATATGGGAGTTAATAAAATAAATTTAAACAAGGGATTAATATAAATGTGGGGTTAAATGAATATGATGCGGGATTATAACATGTGTGGGAATATATATCTGTGGGATTATATATATCTGCGGGATTAAAAATACACTAAGTTTTAATGTAAAAACTGATATCGGGAAGGATTTTTAATAGTGGGGCCCGATATATCAATTTAACCATTTAGAATTAGGATAAGGAGGTTTTTGGGGTATTTTGAATGAAAAGGGAAGTTAGTAAAGGGATTTTTACTTTTCCAAAGATAATATGCTTTTTTAGCTAGGAAAGGGGGTTTTTGTGAGGAAAAATGAATGTAGTAATGGGGAAAGGTTAATATGAAGGGGAAGGGGTATTTTTACAAGGGAAATGAGTTTAGAAAGGAGTTAGTAATATGAAATGACCAATTTATGCTATTCATGCCTTGTGAAAACTGCTTCTGCCTACCCATCATTTACCCTAACATTTTTTCTTCATTTATTTGGGTGCATTTGAGCTTGTTGACCCCTTTCTATTTTTCTTTGATAAGAAAACTATCTAATTCTAACCTTATTACTTCCAATGGCTCTTATTAAAATTTTGAGCTCATTATTATTCTCTACCTAACTACTGATCTGCCAAGATTAAACAGTTTGGCTAGATCTTTATTCTCTAACTATCAACATGAAATTTAAAACATGAATGATCAAGATTAAGCTGTTTGACCATCATGGATTGTGGCATTTTTGACAAGCTACACACAATATTATTTTACAAATTAAAGTAAAAAGTAGTGGCATTTGAATTTTCATCACTTTCAGAATCTATTTTTATCTTTTTTGGTGGGGTTCATTTTTTTTTAATATTATTTTTGATCTTTTTCTTTTATTAGTCCTTTGATTTTTCTTTTAGGACTTCACCCTCTTTACATTTTTTATTTTTAATATGGGAAAACAATTTTTTAGAAAGAAAAGTATGTAAAATATTACAAAACTAATCATAGTTAATTCAAAATTATGAATCCTATTATTATAGGACCCTAACACAGGCCTCAAGGTACTGAAGAGGGTTTCTAGATCAATTTCCTAGATAGTGAGATGGAGTTGATAGGAAATGATCCAACCCAAGAGGGCCTACGACATGAAACTCATTTAAAGTTTTGAAGAAAAAATATAAGTTATTTAGGACTTACTCAGGGATGGACGATGCAATTGAAGGCTACAAATTACAAGGTAATTTTGACTGAGGTTGGACTTCTATTGGACATATTGGTGACACGACACTTATAGTTGACAATATTTGACTCAACGATAATACCCAAAACCAACTGAAGACTTTCAAATGAGGTTCAATTAACTGTGAGACAAATTAATTTCCCAACCCAGACACAAATGTGGCAGTGTCATGTTCAAGAGCAACATACTGACTTTAATGAGATTCAAAAAATGAATGTTTCTTCCCAATTTCCCCCCACCATTACTAGAAAGTACCTGTTTATTTTTGAAAATTTTGATTAGGATAACATTTACTTTATCATCCTCAAGAATTTTCTTTAAATTATGAATTAGATCTTAGCACAACAAAACTAACATTCCCATTTAGATCAAGTTGGTATCAGAGCACTAGGTTTACTTGTGCAAAGGGGATTTAATTTGTTTTACAAGTGTTTAAATGCTTACAAGGTTGAATATTAAGAGAGGATAAGACAATCTTGTTGGTGCAGGTTCTCCAGTTGGAGCCAGGAGAAGGAGGGCACATTTTCCACAATTTCTAGCACAAGATTCATCTCTAGTTGTAGTAGAAGCTTCAATAAGCATGTCTCATGAAGGAGGAATTGATAACATATCAGAGGATGAGAAGGCTTTTAGGAAGGATTTCTTTGACATGAAAGAGATGGTGAAGGTCCTCTATGAAGAGAGGAACACAAGGTTGCAGGGTGAAATATCTAGGCCTCCAAAAGGGCAGCGTTCTCCAGGAGGAGGAGGTAATGGAAATGGTGATAAGCCACCATCTACTCCACCATCATCCTCACCACCATATTCACCTTCATATCCATCCTTTTCCACTACTACAACCCTTACACATACTCATCAACCTACCTCAAAAGGAATTGGTAGACAACCCTTATTAAAAATTGATATTAAATTTGAGCTGCCTATGTATAATGGTGAAGTGAATGCAGAGAAGATAGACAATTGGGTTCATCAGTTGGAGGTCTATCACAGAATTCAAAACCTTCAATATGATGATACAAAGATACAACTATGTTCCTTGAGATTGGAGGGTGTAATACTAGTATGGTGGGAAGCCAAGACACAAGATGAGATAAATAATATTTGTAAGATCTCACTCTCTTGGACTAATTTAATTAAAAGACAATTTTACCATCTAGCACATATGAAAAAATCCATCATGAATTGGTAGAAATTCAGACAAATTAAGGGTCAAGTGTGCAAGATTACACCCAAGAATTTAGAAAAAGAGCTCTTATGTTAGGTGTTTATTTGCATTCACAAGACACATTGCTAAAGTATATAGGGGGTTTATATAGCTACCTAAGGCACACTATCCTTATGTTCAATTCCACTAGCTTATATGAGGTTTGTGTGCAAGCCACTCACCTTGATGAAAGAGGGAAAAATATTCCAGAAGAGGGTAAAAAGAAACCATTTAAGGGTAGAGAGAAAGGAAAGGGTTTCAAAGGAAAGGGAAATAAAAATGCATCTGTTAAAAAGGAAGGATTTAAAATGACATGCAAACATTTTTCCAAGAGGGTCATGATGAAGACCACTGTTGGAAGCTTCATCCTTAGATGAGGCCCAAGAAATTCAACAAAAAAGAAAAATAAAAAAATAGCTGCAACCACTCAACAGGATTTGGGATCCGACTCAGGTGATGAAACTAAAATTACAGCCATGGGTATGAAGGGAAAAGAATCCATTGCTAGTAGTTGTGCATCAAATTGTCACACTAGTACTCCAAATGAAGAAACAAGAATTGAAATATTTCATGTGAGGGTTATATCAAAAAATACAAAATTCGACACACTATTTGATAGTGGGTCTCAAGCAAACTTGATATCTCAAGACTTAGTCAAGAAACTTAATCTTGAAACCATTCCTCATCACAAACCATATCCATTGGGTTGGATATGCAAGAACACAAATTTGCAGGTTACAAGAAAGTGTATTCTTCGTTTTGGAACCACAACAAACTTCATTGCCAAAGTTGAATTAGATGTTGTACCACTTGATATTTCAGAAATTGTTTTGGGTAGTCCTTACCTCTATGATAGAAAAGTTATCTTCTATCGCCATGAAAACAAGTATCACTTGTTCAAAAATGGTGTGGAGTATATTGTGAGAGCTCAACGCAAGAAACCACATATTTCTATATTTAATGCAGGGAAAATGAAAAGACTAGTGAATTCAAGCAATAATTGTGTGCTTCTTATGATTAAACCAAAGAATGATGTTGATTATGAAGCATTCCAAGGTTGTGATCCAAAGTTGAAATCTGATTTGTATGAAGTGGTTAATCAAAGTAATGATATGTTTTAGGAGCCAAATGGGTTACCTCCCAAGAGGGGAATCCAACATGAGATACAGTTGCAACAAGATTGTCGTCTTCCTAACATTGGAATGTATAGGATGTTGGTGATGGAGAGTCCTGAAATCGAAAATCAAATCCAAGGGTTGTTGGACAAAGGGATCATCTGACCAAGTACTTCGACATGCGTCTCACCTATTGTGTTGGTGCTAAAGAAGGATGGAACATGGCGCATGTGCATATATTTCCGTGTATTGAACACGATTACAGTAAAAAACCGTTATCCACTTCCTAGAATAGATGATTTACTTGATCAATTGAAAGATGCAAAGTATTTTACTAAGTTGGAATTAAGGAGTGGCTACCATAAAATTAGAATTGTTGAAGGAGACATTTGGAAGACATCATTCAAAACAAAGCAAGGTTCTTTTGAATGGCTTGTTATGCCTTTTGGTTTATATAATGCCCCTGCTACCGTCATGCGTGTGATGAATGATTTTTTGAGGCCATTTCTTGATGAGTTTGTCATCGTCTACTTAGATGATATATTAATTTTCAGTAAATTACTGTATGAACATGTCATGCATGTATTAAAAGTACTTGATATCATAAGGAAAGAAAAGTTGTTTTTGAAGATGTGAGTTTGGTAAAACTTCTTTGGTGTACTTGGGGCATATTGTTGGAGGATATGAGTTGAGGATAGAACCCTCTAAGGTTGAGGTCATTGTGAATTGGCCAATTCCCAAGACAGTCACTAAGGTAACAATTTTTTTGGGAGCAACCCAATATTGGAGGAAGTTTATTGCTAACTTCTCTTTTATCCACCTTTTATCGCAGCTCCTTTGCATGCATTGACTAGTATGCAAAAGGTCTTCCAGTGGGGAGGCAAGCAACAAAAAGCATTTAATGCTTTGAAAGAAAATATTGGTTCAACCCTAGTACTTGCATTACCAGACTTGAGGCAGCCCTGAGATTCAAATTGATGCAAGCGACTATGCCATGGGCACAGTCCTTATGCAACATGGTAAACCCATTTCATTTCATTCAAAAACTTTCAATGGTGCAGTGCCTAACTATCCTACTTATGACAAGGAGATTTATGCATTGGTTCAAAGTGTGAAAAAGTGGAAAAAATACTTGATGGGAAAGGAAACCATCATACACACCGACCACCAACCATTTCAATACTTGCAATCACAAACTAAGTTGCAGCAATCAAGGCACTTTCGATGGATGGGTTTCTTACAACAATTCCACTTGGTCATCAGGTATAAGAAAGGTATTTAAAACTAGGTCGTTGATATGATTTCTAGGCATATTATTAGTGAAGCTAATTTACTCAAGCATAATTCTATTTTACATGAAAGTTATGTTAAGCAATATGCATGTGATAATTACTTTCAAGATGTTTATGTAAGATTCAATCAAGTCAACCAACACTAGCACATTTGGCCCAATTTCCGATGGCCAAAATGTCACTCTTGTGACACATAGGCATCTCAAGAGCGAAACTTTGAGGTGGGGAAAAACATCGTTACTGGTCTCGACGCAATTCTGAAACTTGAGTTAACTGTCGGTAGAGCGACACTATTTCCAACGATTTTTTGGTAGTGTCGCAATTCCGACATTTCAAAGTGGTCGTGCTCTTCTGATGTTTCACTCTTAGTCACTTTTTTGACGTTGCAAAATTCATCGCTATTCCAATGTTTCAACCTTCATCGATCTACTGACGGTTTAAACTTCGTCGTTGTTCCGACGTTGCAAATGTGTCGCAAGTCTGACGATTAACAACACCACAACCGATGTTTATAAGCGTCACAATTTTGACGATAACTAACACCCTAACTGACGCTTCTAAGCATTGCACTTTCGACGAGGCAAAGCATCACTAGTACGAAGATAAACACGACCCCAACTGACACTTCTAAGCATTGCACTTATGATGCTAATCGCAGGTTTACTCAACCCAACATTTGAAAATTTCAGTCGCTCTTCTGATGTTCCCAATTGTTCATCACGCTTCCGACATTTCCCAGTAAGTGGAAAGTAGCGTTGGAATACCGACGACAATAAAAGAATATTGAAAAAAAAACATCAAGGATTAAGTGAAAGAATTGCATATGGTTTCAGTGCCTTGAATTTTCCATTTTCTAAGGATCTCCAAATCGCTACGGGGATGTGGGTAATGCCCCTAAATCTAATGTTGTGGGTAATGCAGGTATTTCCTAAATCAACATTTTATCATTTAAACCCTAATACGAATTCACAATTAAGTCTTTTACTAGTAACGCCCAGATGAAATCAACAGATAGATATCTGAAAAGAAAAACTCAAATCCAAATCCAACCCTTACACTGAATTCTACATTAACATTCTAAAGGAACGCTTTCTTCCTAACAATATAAATGGAGAACTAGTCTGCCACATTCTATGATAATACAAAACATACCTCTAAGAACACAACCATGCCAAATCGATGACCCATGACCCACTTTGACATCTCCAACCAAATCTGCATTAGGAGAAACAAAGACATATTTATGTACATTTGGAGCTTTATCGACAAGGTTCATCAGTGTGCGATGCCTTGATTCTGCAAATAAGAAATATATCAGCAGTGGCTGAGATCAATAATGACATCTAAACCATATAAATTTCTATGTTGTGGGAGATATTATTTGGAAAGCTTTATATTAGCGTTCATCTCTAAAGGAAGAACAACGTGAACTGAAACAAATCTGATTATAAGTTCAACAATATTGATCATGATTCACAATGCCTTAAAAACTAAATAAGAATTTACTTCCATGTTTAGTTTACCCAATATTTTATAATTAGACTTTCAATCTTGAGAGACAAGATACACACTAACTCTAAATCTAATGTTGCGGGGATGCGGGTAATGCCCCTAAATCTAATGTTGTGGGGATGCGGCTAATGCCCCTAAATCTAATGTTGCAGGGATGCGGGTAATGCCCCTGTTCTTGGCATTGGATCACAAATTGGTGGTTCTACAGAATTTGTATGAAAACCCATTTTTTTATAGATTGGGGATGGTTTCCTTTTTCTTGCTAACTGGACTGGAATTCCTGAAATAAATAAATATTTAGTGGCTAGATTGATTCGCAATCATATTTAGCTTATGAATAAGATACTCCAGGGACTAACTTCTATGTGTTTTAGCACCCTTCCCTATTGAGGGATCCTACATATTTCACATTTCTTTCATAGTAAAGGCATGCACAAATAAATACGGCTTGATCCTTGTGGTTTGTTAAGAAATCCTAGAGTTGTCTCAGCTTGTGTAAGATCTGAAACAACAAAGTTGTTGAATATTCCTGATATGGTGGTACTGGCATTCTATCTGCTATAGTAGGCTTAGGGCAGTTGCAAAGTGTGATAGTTGATAGTCGCAGGTTTTGTATTAAGGTTTCCTCAAACCTCTAGCCCTTGAAACTTGTTTCCTTGCCTTGAATTCCCATCAAAGACAAGAATTACAAATACGTTGTTGAAATTCACGGCATGTCAAGTAGTTGTATTGTGGTTACCTAGGACAACACCTTGGCCCTAAGGATTTCCTTTAAGGAGGTCTGAATCAAATATCCAGTTTTTCCATAAGAGAGAATTGGTGTGCATATTTAAAGGTTTGTGACCAAATAACAGTGATTTTGTAGATAAGAATCAACAAATTGGATAAAGGGATACCAGCAAGTTTCTTACTAGAGGTTTCTTGATAGTTTTTTTCATTAAAATTTTAAAACAAGTAGTGTATTTTAGGAGAAATGACATTGTTTTGGGAAGAGCCACTCTATTTATGAATCCATGGTATCACGAATTAATCTAGTTACAATGAATTTAACATCATCATCTGTTTGTATGAGATTCATTAATCTCCCTTTACATATTTGGGAATAAGTCATTACGCAGATTGGTACATGAGATAAATTATCTCTTTCAATTAAATCAAGGACAATAATGTGAGATATACTTGAAGGATAAGATTTGTGAAATACAAGGGATGTAGCTGCAAGTGCTAAAGTCGTTTCAGTAGAAACATTTGAACCAAGACGTTGGTTGTCAATTTTATAAACAATCCAAGCAGTGTCCATATCTTCTGGCCTTTCCCAACATTTGTGATCAGTGTACATATATGGTTCCTAGATGTGTAGTTTCTTTTAGTAGTTAATTCGTGGCCCAGCGAATGGAATCCTTTGAGTTGGCTAGCTCGCCACCCATGAACCCACCGAATTCCAAAACAATCCATGACAAAATTGTTGTTGTGAATGCCATTGAATGGAATCCTTTGAGTTATAAGAATTGCATCAATCAAAACAATTAAGAATTAGTAATAAATTATTGTCTTTCTATAGGACCTATTGTTTACTTGATTAAAATTAACTACAAACATACCTAATGCATGTCATTATGGAGATTCACATTTTATTATGGAAAGGAGGAAATAAAAAATGGAAAATGTTTCCTCTGGTCAACTTTGAAGTTGTGTGAACCCATAAAATTCATGGATATTTGGGTATCTGTGACCCTACTTTAATGGATTTCTCCTTGTGAGCAAAAATCTTATGGATATTAATGGTTAATAATAATAATTTGAATGAGCGAGAAGAATTTGTTTGGATTTACTTAATTCTAAGAAGGGAGGCTTTTAAATTTAGCATCTCTTATCTTTTTTTGTATCCTTGTTCAAATAAAAGGTAGCATGGGTTTCAGGTGTTAGTGCCAGTCAAGTTTTCCTATCACCAGTGATCAAATAGGTATGATATTTCTAAATTTGTCTGAGTCTTTTTTCAAATTTTTAGTATTTCATCGAGTCTCAAAATAAAAATTTGTTCACTGGTTTAGGTTGTTATATGTTTTCTTCTTCCACCATGACTAGGGTTATAAAATTGTTATTTTGTACTGCCATCATGAAAGGTTATAAGTTGTAAGTCATGAAATTCATCTTTATATGGTCAAATTGTCATTTCAAGATGGTATGGTTAAGTTCATGGTTTCATAGTCTGTCATGTGTCATGATGGATTCAAATCATAAAAATAGAATTAAGGTAATGCCATGATAGGTCATCATGAGTGGAAGAAGTATTTTCTCAAAATATTTGGTACTAAATCATTTCAAATCATGTGCAGCAAGTTCTAAAGTTCAAATGTAATATTCTCCAAAGGTTCCTAAAGCCACTCAAAGTAAACTATTAAAGATGAATTGGTGAGCCAACCTATCATTATCAAAAGCGGTATAAAGCTATAAAAACTACATATAGGTTTCATTCTCATTCTCCATTTCTCGAGCAGACCTCTCACCCTCCAGCAATGCCTTCCATCATCTAAAATTTGTAAACCTTAGCCAGCTCGCTACTTTTTCATGATTTCGCTACTCGTTCACTTCATCCACCCTCAAAAAGCTTAGAAAGGATTAAATTCACCTCAATTCTAATCAATCAGACTAATTTTCTCTCTTCTATGCCTTTATTTCTCTTCAACGACAGAGTTTTGGGCAAAACATCATCTTATGGGTGAAAAGGTAGTGTGTCGCTACTATTTTGTTGAAACCATCATTTAAACCCTCTTTCTTTATAGTTTTTGAAACATTGAAGCTGTACTTGAATATTTTGAAGCTATCCACATCTTTCAATCTGCCTTAGGACGCCTCAAAGGTAGCAGAGCTTCCTCCACGCTACGTTTTTTAGCCTGGATCACTACGTTTTCAGCAAAAATTAGTTTTTTCATTCAAGGGAAAAACTAGGATCTCAACATCTTCAAACCAACAATATTCAAGCTCTTTAAAACTTTTCAAAAGGTATTTTCGTCAAGATTTGAAGTGGTTTCCTCCTAAATACTCAAAAATATCATATTCAACAATCTACTAGGGTCTTTAGGCACAATTTTGCTTGTTTTGAATATTTTGACTCAAGTTATAGCAAAAATATTCAAAATTTGATAGAATTACATTAATAAATCATCTCATCACCTTTACCATTTCTTTCAAAGCGTTTTTTCCACATCTCTTCTGTTTTCCCCATTTTTCCCAAAACCATCGCTATGTTTTAAATACCAGACCTATGTTTCAGCTTTCTCCACCCCTTCCCGTCATACTTTTTCATCCCTTCCTCTTCCATAACCTTCCTAATATCCCTCCACACTCCCTCAAATTCTATCAAAAATTTAAAACTCATTTTCCCCTTTTCATCCCCCTCCATTTATCAAACGTTGAAACTCCCTTGTTTCCCTGCCTTGTTTGGTCAAATACAACAAGAAAGGTGTCATCATGAGCACTGGAAAGGAGAAAAATATTTATAATAAAGGAGGAAAATTAAGCCGGATTGAGCCAAAACAAACCACTGATATTATGCAATCCCAATTACATCATAATGTTATTTGAAGAAGCTGGTTGCCTCCCTTTTTGCCAGAAAATCCAAGAGATAGGATTCAATGTGAAGTTGACTAGTGTATTTGTTACCCTGTTTAAAGAGAAGAGATCATCATTGCTGGGGTTAAGTTCATGATATATTCTCAATCCATTTCTTCTTCCACCAAGATAACTCTTCAGGGGGAGATTTGGTTCAAAAGGGATGATCTTGACCTAGAATGTTACAAGATTTTCCTGAAAACACGATATAAAAAAGCTCCTGCAAATACCTTTCCTATGACACACTTGAAGGAAAATATTGTAACATACTTTTGATGAGGGTGATAATGTCATAGTTTAATTGTGAAGGAAAATATTCTCTTTTATATCAGTATCATATCCGCCTCTTGATGCATTTCACCTCTACCTAGAAGATGAACCTGCCACATTTTTTGTACAAGAGTCTTGTTAAAATGTGTAAAAATGTGAGAAGCAAGGTAGGGGATCACTATACTAGTTTATTCCATCACTGTTTAATTAAAATGATTATCCTCCATCAGTTTTCAGCTATTGACATGCCTTGGGAGGCACTTGTACACAAAATTTCTATTTCATGACCTTCAACCTCCATGCGTCAGGAGGTTGGTTCATCTAGCAAAGTAAAAGCTACTCCTACTCTTGAAGGGATTCAAAGGGAAATGACAAGAAGTAGAGCTAAAAAGCTCACCTTTGATTTTGATGACAGGAAGAATGCATCTTCTCCTTTAATGACCAAGGAGAAATCAGTTTTGAAAGATGAAGGTCCACATGAAAGTGAAGAAGAACAAGGAAAGAAACAAATATCTTCTAAGGATTTTCAAACATAATCCCAGACATTTGAAATAGCCGAGGAACTCCTTGATAAGAAGGATGCTAAAATTTTCGAGTTTAAGGAGAGGCTTGCTAAAGCTAAATACATGGTGGCTATTTTACAAAAAAATAATAGGAGGCTCTTGAAAATCCAAGAAGAGGTTGGAAATATCAAATCAAGCACAGTGGTATCACTTGACAAAGGAAAAAGTGTGGTTGCTGATGTGGCAGAAAAAAATAAGAAGGGAAAACATGTAGAAAAAGATCCAAGGAGACCTTTAACAAGAACGTTGAAGAGGAATTTTTCATGAGCCAATGTAACACCTTGAACTAATTTTGAAGACACTTGGAGACTTTTTGTAAACTGGCCATTTTTCTGAAATCTCTGTAAGGGCAAAAAGGTAGCGTTCCCATGCTACCTTTATCGATGGAGGAATCTAAATAAATAATGGGTTGCATTTTTGGAAAGAAATTAGCTTGTATGTTAATGATATGCACTCAGTTTCCTTCTTCGGCAGTCAGTTTTACACAAGAGTGCAAACAAGTGCCTAAAAAATAACTCTCTGCCCTCATTTCAGCACTCACGCTACGTTAACAGACTAGTTTTTGGAAATGCATCTTTCGAGTACTTTGTTGGATGTTTTGTGATGAAAAACCACTTTAGAGGCATAAAATATACCCTCATCAACCTACAACATCTTTCAAAGGCAAAATTTACTAAAGCATCATCATCAAATCACCTCAAAAAGCCCACGCTACATAAACACATTTTTCATGCTACGTTTTCACCAAAAGTCATTTTTTGTAATATTAGGGTGAAATTCAATTTTCCAATGATGAATAATGATGTAATATGATGTATTAAGTGTGACTAAGTTCTAATAGCTCGAAATCCTTTAATTGTAATGATGTAAATTCAAACGTATCTAGTTGGAGAAAAATCAAGGAATAGTTAGAACCTCCCTTGATTTGGGTTTTTGTTAGAGAAAAAGGTGTATCTAGATCCTAAAGAGTTGGATTCAACCCCTAGAGGTGAGGATTTGTAGTTTTGAGTCTATATATGTCTATGTTTGATACAAATGTAGAGGGGGGGTTCGATTTCAGCAGAGTGAGAGGCTATTGGACTATTGTTTTTTTTCTTGAATATTTTTATGTAATTAAATGCACGAGTTTCTCTCTTATTTGTTTTGAGATTCATCACAGTATTTATGTTCAATATGTGTTCATGTATATAATTTCCATGATTATGTTTTTCTGCTAGTATTTTCTGAGAGTAAGTGATAGGAATTCATTCATGTTAGATGCTCCTTTCACACTGATGATGCTTGTTATGTGTTAATGGTTATATTTACATAATTCATTCATGTTTGATGCTCTGTCTTGTAACCTATATTTGTGTTATTTCTTCTAAATTTGCACTGGAGATTCATCCATTGATATATGCCTGTAGTGTAGTGGGCTTTCTTCTCCTTTCCATCTCTCATTTCATATAATTTATTTGGCTGAACATAATGACTAATTTGCCTCAAATATGTATAAAGAAACCAACCTTGAATCCATTTACCAATGGTACTTTCTCTCTTGTTGTTTCGACCCAGAAACCCTAAATCAAAACCTGCAAGTTTTTTTATTTTCATCTGGCTCGACCATCTGTAACTTGAAACTTGATAAAATCTAGGCTTTTTTCTTTAGAAATTGAGCGAATGAAGGTTAGGAGCAGTAAAATTCACTTACATATCAACAATAGAGATAAAGTCATGATATCCAACCTCCCCTTATCACAAAACACTCTATGGAAAAATTCAACAGCTTGGCAGACAAGAGAAAAGAAGATATAAAAAGCAAAGGCAAAAGCTAGAATAAGCACAAAATAAGTGGCATGAAGAGAAAAAGCATTCAATAGTACTAGTGGAGAAGAGGGATGTTTCGAAAACAAGGTACAAGGAAGCCTTGGAAAAGGATAGACTACAAGTGACCATGAGATCCATAAAGGGCCCCATTTGGGGTTATGTCTTCAATGTCACTCCTAAGTTTAGAGAACACTTACAGTACTACCTAGAGTTTGGCGGTCTCCACAAACAAGGAATGAAATTTCTAAGTTAGACAAAAAAGGAGGTTGAGCACAGGGATGAAATGGTAGAAATGATCATTTAGGTCCTTAATAAGATCCCACCTCAAGCACTAGAATTATTGGGAGTCAAGGATCAAACGTTGGTATGTATGGATGTTAATACATGTGTTAACATATGAAAAAGTGGGAATATCACTGATAGGAAGGTTGCTACAGTAGAAAATCATATTAAGTATGACATGGGTTACATGGGACTATGATAGGTCATGGTCCTCTATGCCCATGGGATTATTAGTTAACGCTACATTATTCAAATAAATATAATGGGTTACTAAAGGTAGTTGGGGGTATATTATAAAATGTGATAGACAAAGGGGTTGGATGTTTTCAATTAGCTACATCTATCAAATCCCATATAGATCCTCATAAAGCGCTATGTATACTCTCCAGGCCCCATTGATCACAAGAGCTGGACAATTCATTTAGGATTGTAAGAGGTGGAAATATAGATAGGGAGGAAGGGTGGAAACTACTCTACCTAGTATATTATTTTTCCTGGAGGGACCCCAAATAAGGTGCACCTCTGGAAGTATCTCCTCTCACTCAAATATTACTTGGATAGTAGGCACCTTCCTAGCCATATATTCATCACATTTGAGACCACCTTCCAAAACCGAAAATCAAAGTGGTACTAGAAATGGAAGAGACTAAAGAAATCAACAATCATTTTCGGTTGTAATCTGACATTACCCCCTCATTTTGTAGAGATTACATATGAGTGGTAGCCTTTAATTAAGGGTTAATCCCTAAGAGGGAGATAAATAATCAATAGAAGTGGCAAGCTATTGAAAGTATATATAAGATTCCCTCAAGATCACAAAAAAGGATCAGGAATTTGGATACCAACAGGCTGCTAAAAGTTTGAGAGAATAAATCCTATCATTTTGTATTGTTTCATTGAACCCGTGATGGGAGGATCTGTCACATTAATTCTATATTATATCTATTATTGTTCTCCTCTTCACTTAAACTCATATGTAATCTCTAGATTTTGGGAAATAAGTAATAGAGGCCTAGGACTGAGATTTTTTTAGTCCCCATCCAGTGCCCTCATTGTAATTCAAAGAATTGTGGATTTTCTTATCTAATTAGGACTGAGGCATATTTTCACTAGTGAAATCAGAATAATCAAGTGAACTATGCATGTGTTCTTCCATTTTATATCTTATATTTGATGTTGAATGAATCAATGGATCTATTCTTGTCTTTCCCATTTTATTTTAGGTGTTAAATAAGAAAGTGATGAGTTGCTTCTTATTATGAAGCATGTTAATTTTTATACACTATGTCAAAACAATACTTTGTCCATCAATTCACTCAAATAAAATACATGCATAAGTTTCCATCTTCCCATAGCTATGCACTATCCTCTACAACACTTTGACTAGGTAAGCAAAAAACGACAAACATTGCAAAAATAAAGTTCATAGATTCTTGACCGAGGAAGCATTTTTAGAGTTTAATTTGGAAAATATGTTGGCAAAAGAGTCCACGTAATGGTTTTTACTTGACGAAGAACTATCCAGAGTACAATTACACTATTATATCCTTTTTCAAATACTGCGCATCCTCATGATCATCTTACAACAATCATAAACAATTCTCTTGGAATTCAACAGCCGACAAAGCTCTTCAACAACTTTTACATGCATTGTGTGTCACACTAGTGCTTAATCATTTTTGTCTGACAACAACCATTTTCAGTAAGAAACGAACACCAATTTTCCTTGGGTGTTGTTATTTATTAGAAGGGACAACCAGTTACTCATCATTCTGAATTTTTTTCTCTTGCGAAGTTGACAATTGAAGTTGACAACATTTCTCACTTAGAAAATAGACAATTTACTCATGTAGATCGGATGCTAATAAATCTCTTGTTGACTATCTTAGCCAGAAACCAATTCATGTCTTAGTTAGTATTCTTGATGCTAGGTAAATATGTATGAGTGGAAAAACCACCAATATTATATGTTTTGTAGTGAACACCTTAGTCAACCTGGAGCGTTTCCTGTTATATCCTTTGAAAGTTGAAACATTAGATAATTTGGCTCACTTTTTCCAAAAGACTGCATGCCAATCATTTCAACAAAAGAAATACTTTTCTCGTGGAAATTTTTGTGATTAAAAAATTCTCCATCATCTAAAAATTACTTTATTGTCCCACAAAGTAGAAAATGTTGAAGACTGTTATTCAACATTTTATGTTTCCGTTGTCTAATATTTATCAGAACTCCCATTTTCTCAGCCACTCTAGGCAAGCTGGAAAACATTGGGTTTTCAACTATAAATTCCTTTGTTTCAGTCCAATACATATATTAAAAGAAGTTTTTATGACCCTTGTGCATGCCTTCCAATTAATCATCAATGCAAGAAACAATGGGACTTATAATATCTTAATACTATCTAACACAGTTACAACACGGCACCTCATGGATAGGCATCAGGTTCCGTATCACTTTCAAGCTATAGACCAAGTAAGCAATATTTTGACAGAAGAATTCAAGAAATAACATCATAATATTTTATGTTATAGTACTTAAACCATCAAACAAGGTTGTATCAATTCCTTTTGGACTCCATCTACTAGCCCAATAGTCATATGTGGAACTGGTCATTTCCAAAAAACCAGTAATTTTTAAAACTCATACCTATTTCCCCAATGTGGATGACATATATATATGATATTATAGATAGAATGTTCCATAATGGATACAAAATGAAATACACATGCATGTCATCTATCTTTGATGGGTCAAACCCAATTTACTAATGTGGATTTGAATTTGTAGACATGAAATTTTATATTATTTTGCATATCGCAATGCAGACTCAATATGTAGTCTTTTCAAACATTAAAGATAAATTCAAGACAATTAGATTTTCAGCATGTTGCACTCACCTTCATTCATAAGAGCTTGATCCTTAATGAAAATTGCATCAATGCCATCACATTCAAAATGATTGTGAGATAGAACCTATAAAATAAAATTAAAAAAATAAGTTGTCATTGCTTTGATCTAGAAAAAATAAATAAATAAATGCTAGGTAATTTATTTTAATTACTGTTGTGCTTATTCTATCATTGTGGCATCTCAACAATGACATCATACTCTGCCCTCATGAAAACACATCAGATTCTAACCTCATACTCTGGATTAAGACCCTGAAAAAACCCTAGCATAACCCTGCTAGCAAAACCATCCCTAGCAAAACCCTGCTAGCAAAACACTGCCTCAATTAAGACACTCGACTCCTGATCCTGGGGATACAAAATTTGCCTTAAATTGGAAATAAAAAATTAACACCTAGTTCGACGATAAGCGACTCAGATCCTAGTTTCCACAAACGAATAGAAATCCAATAGACAAATATTAGGGGTTTTAGTGTTCTAAGAAATTCTGCGCAGATCTATTCGTGGTGTTTCCTGTGTGGAGTCTTTACTGTTACCTTCAACTTATTTCGAGATTGGATACCATAAACCATAAATATGACTTCCTCGCACCTTAGAGCCCATAAAAGCATGGATTCGGTCCACACTCTGCTCCAATGCGGCTGAAGAAACGGAAGGGTTGAGTTGAGGAAAACATGTTCAGCGTTCAGGTTCAGGGCGAGTCACCTCCCTTCAGGCGCCTGGCAGTTTGGCAGGGTCAAGTCGGATTCAACCCGAGTCTGCGTGCAGAACAATGACAGTGCGTTCAGAACAGTGACTCGGGCGGTGGCCAGTTTCTGGGTCGAGTCGGGCAGTGCAGTGAAGGGTGTATTTTTTACAGGCGGGAATAGGGAGGCTAGGGTGAAGGGTGAAATTTTTTTTAGGTGGGAATTGGAATTAAAATTAAAAACTAAATGTAAATAATAATATTTTTTAAAAATTATATAATATAGTATTAAATTAAAAATTAAATATAAATAGATAAGATATTAAGGTGTATATAGATTATTTAATATGTAAAACTTACAACTTTCCACACACACGACTCGACCCGAACCCGACCCGAACACGTTTCCTTGGGCACCCTCACACTGCACGACCCAACCCACTCGAGCTAAGGCACCAGGAAGAAAATGGAAAACGGGTCACATGAACGTGCACATTAAGGGAAACACGCGGTCACAACTTAACATTTTTGATACGGCCTTCCTCACACAACCCAACCTGACCCGACCCGAACGTGTTTCCTTGGGTGCCCTCACACGACACGATCCGACCCACCCAAACGAAGGCACCAAGGAGCACCAAATGGAAAACAGTTCGCACGAACATGCACAAGGCACACAAGCAGTCACAAATTAGCATTTTTGATACGACCACCCTCACACGACCCGACCCGACCCGACCCAAATGCCTTTCCTTAGGTGCCCTCACACGGCACGACCTGACCCGCCTGAACGAAGGCACGATGGAGCAAACAGAAAATGGGTCGCACGAACGTGCACAAGGCACATGAGTGGTCACAACTTAGCATTTTTGATATGACCAACCTCACACAACCCGAACCGACCCTACCTGAACACGTTTCCTTGGGCGTCATCACACGACACGATCTGACCCGAACGCGTTTCCCCAGGCGCCCTCACACGATCCGACCCGACCTGACCCACCCGAACGAAGGCAGAAGGGAGAAAATGGAAAATGGGTCACACGAACGTGCACAAGACACATGGGCAGTCACAACTTAGCATTTTTGATACGACCTCCCTCACACGACCTGAACCGAACATGTTTCCTTGGGCGCCGTCACACCGCACAACCCGACCCAACCCGAACCGAACGTGTTTCCTTTTCTTCCCTCACACGACCGGACCTGAACCGACCAGACCCCCCCTGAACATGTTTCCTTGGGCGCCCTCACACGACCCTATGTCCCGACCCACCCGAACGAAGGCACAAGGGAGCAAAAGGAAAACAGGTCGCACGAGCATGCACAAGGCACACTGGTGGTCACATATTAACATTTTAGATATGACCAACCTCACACAACCCGACCCAACCCAACCCAAACGCCTTTCCTTGGGTGCCCACCCACGACACAACCCGACTCGCTCGAACGAAGGCATAAGGGAGCAAACGGAAAATGGGTCGCACAAATGTGCACACGGCACATAGGCGATCACAACTTAGCATTTTTTATATGGCCACCCTCACAAGACCCAACCAGACCCGACCTGAAAGCATTTCCTTGGGCGCCCTCACACGGCACGACCCGACTCGACCCAACTTGAACGTGTTTCCTTGGGCACCCTAACATGACTCAACCCAACCCGACCCGCCCGAACGAAGGCACAAGGGAAAAAATGGTAAATGGGTCACACGAACGTGTACAAGACACATGGGCGGTCACAAATTAAAATTTTTGATATGGCCTCCCTCACATGACCCTAATCGAACGTGTTTCCTTGGGCACCCTCACACGGCATGACCCGACCCGACCTGACCCGAACACGTTTCCTTGGGCGCCCTCACATGGAATGACTCGACCTGACCCGACCCAAACGCATTTTTTTGGGCGCCCTCACACGACCCCACCTCCCGACCCGCCCGAACGAAGACACAAGGGAGAAAAAGGAAAACAGTTCACACGAATGTGCGCCACAAGGCACGACCTGACTCGCCCAAACGAAGGTACAAGGGAGAAAATGACAAATGGGCGCACAAACATGCACAAGGGACACGAGTGGTCACAACTTAGCATTTTTTATTCAACCACCCTCACATGACCCGACCCCACGACCCGCCCGAATGCATTTCGTTGGGTGCCCTCAAATGACCCGACCCTAACTGAATCACCCAAACGCGTTTCCCTGAGCGCCCTCACATGACCAACCCCGACTTGACCTACCCGAACGCGTTTGCTTGGGTGCCCTCACACGACACGACATGACCTGACCGGACCCGAACCAAACATGTTTCCTTAGGCGCCCTCACACGACCCGACCCACCCTGAACACGTTTCCTTAGGTGTCCTCACATGACTCGACCCAACCCGAACGAGTTTCCTGGGGAATTCTCACACGACCTTATGTCCTGACTCGCCCGAATGAAGGAACAATGGATCAAAAGGAAAACGGGTCACATGACCGTGTGTCGCAAGGCACGACCCAACCAGCCCGAACAAAGGCATAAGGGAGAAAATGAAAAATGGGTCGCAAGAACGTGCACAAGGCACACATGCGGTCACAAATTAGCTTTTTTTATACGACCACCCTCACACGTCCCGACCCCGCAACCTGCCCCAATGTGTTTCATTGGGCGCCCTCGCACGACCCGACCCGACCTGACCTGCTCGAACACGTTTCCTCGTGCACCCTCACACGACACGACCTGACCCAACCTACTCGAAAGCGTTTCCTTGGGTGCCCTAACAGGGCACGACTTGACCGGACCAACCCGAACACATTTCCTTGGGTGCCCTCACATGATCTTACCGACCCAACCCGAATACAACGATAGGGATGCAGTTGGTATCGAATCTTGGAAATTATATTGGTTGGTCTCATTGAAACGTTGGCAGGGGCAAGACATTGGTCAGGGTCGAAGCTGCATAACACAACATGACAAGTAGGGAAGAATGTCAAGGGATGATTTTTCATACCTTGCAGTACAGGTTGAGGCGTATGAAAGAAGAGCACCCACGAGTTCATGTTGAACTTGAAGTCTTGGAGGAGAATGTTGAAAAGAAATTAAAATCTGTCATTACAAATCTAACCTTCAGTCTGTCATATTCCCATTTTTGTTGTACTAAATTTCCATATCATGAACTCACATCAAAGAATTAATATTCAATTTATGTCAACATACTCCATTTGTAAATGGCTAGTATGCTTATAATGTTAGATGGAGAAGACTGCACAAAATTGGGATTGTAGATCCTTGCATTGATAAATTTGGTTTCTTGGCTTACAATGTGGTCTCACTAATGGTTCATTTCATTCAAAATTTGTTTTGAAATGTTGGAGGTGTTTTCTTTTATACTGTGTTTCCTTGGGTGCCCTCATATTACAGCACAACCTGACCTGAATGCATTTCCTTGGGCGCCATCACATGACCTGACCCGACCTGTCCCACCCGAACGTCTAAGGCACGAGGGAGAAAAAAAAAAGGTCGAGGGGTTAGGAGTTAGGGGTTAATGGGGTAAGGCTGGGTTTAGGGGGTTAAATGGGTTAGGGTTTTAGGGGTTTAGGGGGTTAAATGGGTTAGGGGTTAAGGGTTTCAGGGTTAGGGGTTAAGGATTTTTAGGTTTAGGGTTTAGGGGTTAAATGGGTTTGGGGTTTAGAGGTTTAGGGGGTTAAATGGGTTAGGGGTCGGTAATTGTGGCTCAAATATAGTTCACCCATGAAAATTATGGTTTCGACAAAGTGAGAGGGCTATGCGGTTTCTTGGCTTATAATGCAGTGTAAGTAATGTTTCATTTTGTTCATACTTCGTTTTGAAATGTTGGAGGTGTTTTCTTTTATAGATTATATTCAGCTACCTAGTGCCCCAACATGACTTGATAAGAATGGAGACTTGTTTGCTTATGTTTTGAGTTTCTTTTGGAAGGCATTGATGTTGGTTGTTTCATAAAGGAAATAAAAATTGATGCAGGTAGTTTACCATTGTTTGTAATGAAGAAAAATACAACCAAACTCTATTTATGTCCACCAGACAAAATGTCTACCATACCTTAATTTTACACGCTTGTGCATGATTGATAAAATTTAAATCGCACACTTATGTACTAGAATTTCACCATTGGCTAACCCAAAACCTTGTATTATAGCCAACTCCAAACATGCTTCATTGGATGCTCTCACACGATCTGACTCGACACATTTGTGATTCATATTTGAGTCTAGAAACCCAGCTCCTATATCGTCAAGGCATGCGAGGAGTCTTTCCATGTCAAATTTTAGTGCATACAGTAAGAATTTGAAAAAAAATCAACGTTGGCCCCATTCGCATGTCAATATTGCTTTATAAATATAATGGTGCAGGGTAATATCATGTCTTAAGTGACCTAATGTTTTCTAACAATTTCAATAATTTCTTAGCTGCAATAATCTGAGAACAATGATGACATTTACGATGATGCAAATAAAGATGAACGAGCTTCTCTCGGTTTCAAGAATAATTTATTCTCTACTGAATAGGGCCAACCATGTGAAGGTGGAATTTCATATGCCCCCTCCCATCCCCCTCACATCACTCTCATTTCCCCAATACCCAATCTATGAAAATTATTTGAAAAATCAAACCTGTTGTCACGTTATAAATATAATATAAAATAAGTACAAAATAAAATAGGTGAATTAATTGATTACCTTTCTATATTTCAATATATTATTATGTATATATATATATATATATATATATATATATATATATATATATATATATATATATTATTTTATTTTATTTATTTATTAATTATTATTATTATTTAAACAATGGTTTAATTAATTAAAAAATAAATTCCTATGCCAAAATGTAAAAAAATTAATTAAAAATATATTCTAAACAGAAAACGGTTCGCACGAGGTCGCAAACAGAAAACGGGTCACAAGATCGTGCACAAGGTACACGGGCGGTCACAACTTAGCATTTTTTATATGACCACCCTCACATGATGGTCCAACCCGAACGTGTTTCCTGTGTCGCCCTCACATGGCAAGACCTGACCCGCCTGAACCAAGGCACGCGGGAGCAAACAAAAAATGGATCGCACAAACAAGCACAAGGAACACATGTGGTCACAACTTAGAATTTTTTTATACAACCATCTTCACACGACCCGACCCGACTCGACTCGACTCGCCTGACCCGCCCTCACATGACCTGACTAAGACGCGTTCCTTTGGCGCCCTTAAATGACCTGACCCAACCTGACCCGCTCGAATGTGTTTCCTTGGGTTCCTTCTTAGTACGGCATGAGCCGACCCGCCCGAACGTCGAAGGCACGAGGGAGAAAGTGGAAAACGGGTTGCACGAACGTGCACAAGGAACACAGGCGATCAAAACTTAGCATTTTTGATATGCCCTTCCACACACGATTCGACCCAAACAAGTTTCCTATGGCACGTTCACATGATACGACCCAACCTGCCCGAACGAAGGGCGCATGAGAAAGAAAACAAAAAACAGATCGCACAAATGTGCACAAAGAACACGGGCGGTCACAACTTAGCATTTTTGATACGACCACCCTCACATGACCTGATCCGCCCAAACACGTTTCCTTGGATGCCCTCACACGACTTGACACAACCCGACTAGGATGCGTTCTTTAGGAGCCCTCACATGACCCGATTTTCCCAAACGTGTTTCCTTGGGCACCCTTACAGTACATCACGACCCGACCCGACCCGACCTAAACGCGTTTCCTTAGTCGCCATCACACGACTCGACCCGACCTGACCTGCCCGAAAGTCGAAGGCACGAGGGAGCAAACAGAAATTGGGTCGCACGAACGTGCAGTAGAAGGAACACGGACGACCACAACTTAGCATTTTTTATATGACCACCCTCACATGACCCAACGCAACCCGACCTGACCCGCCTGAACGCGTTTCCCTAGGCGCCCTCACACAACCCAACCTGACCTGCCCAAGCGCGTTTTCCTGGGCGCCGTCACACAACCCGACTCGACCCACCCCGACTTGCCTGAATGCGTTTCCTTGGGTGCCGTCACACGACACGACCCGACCTAACCCATTTTAACGTGTTTCCTTAGGTGACCTCACACAACCTGATCCAACCCGCATGAACGAGTTTCCTTGGGTGCCCTAACACGACTCGACCTTACCCACCCTATGTGAATGAGTTTTCCAGGGTGCCCTCACATGACATGACCCGTCCCAACCTGCCCTAACGCGTTTCCTTGGGCAGCCTCACATGACACGACTGGACCCGACCCAACATGACACGGGCGGTCACAACTTAGCATTTTTTACACGACCACCCTCACATGACCCGACCCGACCCGACCCGCCCAACCCGACCCGCCTAAACGTCCAAGGCATGAGGGAGCAAATAGAAAACGAGTCACACGAACATGTGGTACAAGGCACATGGTCGATCAATAAAACTTAGCATTTTTTATACAGCCACCCTCACACGACCCAAACCGACCCGACCCGAAACACCCGAACGCAATTCCCTGGGCACCCTCACATGACCTGACTTGACACATCCTGCTTGAATGTGTTTCCCTAAGCACCCTCACACGACCTGACATGACCCGACTTGACCCACCTGAACGCGTTTCCTTGGGCACCCTCTCATGACCCGATAGGTCCCGACCTGGCCGGACATGTTCCTTGGGCGCCCTCACATGACCTGACCCGCTCGAACGTGTTTCCTTGGGCACCCTCATAGTATGGTACGACTCGACCTGAACGCGTTTACTTAGGCGCCATCACACGACCCGACCTGACCTAACCCGAACGTGTTTCCTTGGGCACCATCACACGACCCAACCCGACTTGACCCACCTGAACGTCAAAGGCACGAGGGAGAAAATGGAAAACGAGTCACACGAACATGCACAAGGCACATGGGTGATCAAAAATTAGCATTTTTTATACAACCTCCCTCACACAATCTGACCCGAACACATTTCTTGTGGCGCCCACACAAGACATGACCCGACCCGCCCAAACGAAGGGCGCACGAGGGATCAAACATAAAATGGATTGCACAAACATGCACAAGCAACACAGGTGGTCACAACTTATCATTTTTGATATGACCACCCTCACACGACCCGACCTGACCCGCCCAAATTCATTTCCTTGGGCGGCCTCACACGACACGACCTGACTAGACTCGACCTAACCCAATCCGCCTGAACGTGTTTCCTTGGGTGCTCTCACAATACGGCACAAACTGACTCGAACACGTTTCCTTGGGTGCCATCACACAACTCGGCCTGACCCATATGAACATGTTTCCTTGGGTGGCCTCATACGGCACGACCCGACCAGACCCAACCCGACCCACCCGAACGTGTTTCCTTAGGTGGCCTCACACAACCCAACCTAGACGTGTTCCTTGGGCACCCTCACACTTCCAAATATTTGTTCCTAAACATATGAATTTCGATGCTTTGCTAATAAACGTCACAATTTTGATGCGTTGTCCCAAAACTTTGCAATTCCGATGCTTTTCCTAATCGTCGCAATTCCGACTCTTGGCTCCTAAACTTCGCACTTCCGCCACATTGTTCTGAAACATCTCAATTCCAACGCTTTGTCTCGAAACGTCGCTATTCTGACGATACCCCTAAATGTCGCTATTCTAACAATACTCCCTAAAAGTCACTAGAGCGATGCTTGTTGGAGGGATTAAAAAAATTGAGAAAAATTAGGGAACTTTATGACAATATGTCAAGAGTGTCAGAAAATTGACCATATGTACTAGTGAAAGTAGAGGAATTTTATTACCATGTACATAATAACTTGTTGTATCATTTGGTAAAGCTTTATATTCCACAGGGGGAGAGAGTGAATATCATAAGGGAAGCACATTCTTATCTAATTGCTGGAAATTTCGGTGTAAGAAAAACAATGGCACGTCTTGAGAGGTATTATTATTGGCCTCGTATGCTTGAAAGTGTATCACGTTTCATTAAAGGTTGTTCATTATGTGCAGTGAGTAATCCTAGAAATAGGAAGTTAGGATTGTACACACCACTTCTTGTACCTTCACATTCGTGGGCGAGTGTTTCTATGGATTTTGTAGGAGGTCTTCCTTTGTCAAAAAGAGGTCCTGATTATTTGTATGTAGCTATGGATAGGTTCAACAAGATGTGTATATTTATGCAATGTAAAAATAAAATCACAGCTGAAAAAACAACTCACTTATTCTTTCAGCATGTTTGGGTTCATTTTGGTTTGCCCACATCCATTGTTAGTGATCAAGATTCTTGATTTGTTGGGAATTTTTGGTAAAGTTTGTGGGACTTGATGGACACCAAGTTGAAGAAGAGTACAAAATTCCATCCGCAAACAGATGGTAAAACTGATATGGTAAATAAAATAGTCATACATCTTCTTTGAGGATACTACAACAAGCATCGTAAGTTGTAGGATGAAAAATTGCACTACATTCAACATGCTTACAACCGTGCAAAACACTCCTCTACACAAACATTGCCATTTGAGGAATGTCTTGGATACTTGCCTAGATTTCCATTGGATTTCATTTTTGGGAAGGATGATGTTATTGATGGCCATAGTGACATAGATAACTCCAAGAAGTTTATATATCAAATCCAATTAATACATCAAATAGTTCAAGATCAACTTGAAAAAAGTCGAAGCAAGTACAAAGAAAGGCACAACAAGCATCGTGTAGATCACAAGTTCCAAGTTGGTGACGAAGTTTAGCTTCACATTAGAAAAGAGAGGCTTCAAGGGGAAGGTAAAAAAATGAAACCAATCCGTTATGGTCCTTTCATAATTTTGGAAAATATTGGTGACAATGCCTTCAAATTAGATTTTCCTTCATATATGAAAATTTACTCCAGTTGTTAATGTTTAGAACTTGAGGTTGTATGAGCCTCCATTGATTGAAGATCAAGGAGAACAGGTTATAATTCCTTCCATTGAAGACTTTTCTCCTGAATACCTTGATGAGCTTCAAAAAGACACCATTCTTGACAGAAGAACGAGGAGATCAAAAAGAGGGAGTGTCAACTACCTTCTTGTGGGGCTCAAAGGCACAAATCCTTCAAAGGAAAAATGGATCAAGATTGGAAAGGTGAGGGAACTATACCCTCATCTGTTGAAAAATTGAAAGCGATATTTTTGGGTCCAAAAGCTTCCAGTGGGGAGGAGCGATTAGGTGTTATAAATTATGCTAAAAAACCAAAGTTTTTGGATCAATGTGGAACCTGAACGACTGCGTAGATCTGTTCATTCTGAATCCAACACAACTCGTTTCGCGGAAAAAATACGCCATATGCTCCCGGAAACGAGTTCTGTCTGCTTTGGAAAACAAAGTAGACAACCCATTCAACAATATGTACAGTTGACTGGGCATGCCCACATGGCAGGTTGACTGGTCAAGGGTGTGTTATCCTCCAGTGAATCAGGGAGTTCCAAGTGGCACAACTTGATAGGTTCGATAGGGCAAGTTGTGATTGGTTTATTTTTGGGCCAACCACATGCTGAAACATGGCCTAAGTAGGGGTTGCCACTTAGAAGAATGTGGGGCCACAAAATTTTGGTAAGGGTTGAGCGGAGCCTCGGGGAGTTGAACTATCGACCTCAAAGCAACTAGCACCAAATGTTACCACTACACCACACACATGACTTAACAGGTATAGTCCTCTGCTCCATTTTAAACTATAACCATCGGGCGCATGGGGGAGGGGGTCGGGGTCTAGCCCCAACCCTGGTCACCACCATTAATGGGACCTTGGGTGGGAGGTTAGCCCCGAGTCCCCGCATTTTATGTTAATGGTAAATGCTATATGGTGGCCACATGCCGAAGGTTGGAAAAATCATCGGCGGCTTATTTATTTTAAAAAGAAATTTTCCACCCAAAGGTCGCAGAGGTAATTTTAAAGAGGCATAAATTTCACTCGGAAAATGGGGAAATTGTCACCGAGTTAGCATGGAAAAAGGGAAAAATTGTAGGATGATGCCGACCCTTGAGAAAATTGTGGAGCGGTTAGTGGAGAAAGTTGGGGAGATCATAACTTCTTAAGTTTTTGGCCAAATTTGAGGCATAAAGAGGATATAGAGGCATTTTTGTACATTCTGGAGCTAATGGAACATGTTTCATAGTTGTTTGAGCATTGTAAACACATGTATTAACACTTTTGAGCATATTAGAAGAGGGCCAAGCCATTGGAAGTTAGACCAAGGATATGTAGCCCAAGCGGGGTGAACTCCTTCATCATATTGTGTTGTGTGACTATTTATGGTGATGTTTATGTCTAATAGATGTTGTTGTTCAGTATTTTATTTATGTTTATTTGCTCATGAAATTCACATAAAAACACATGAAAACTCATGCTAAACTTGCAATTAACCTCATCATCCTCAAGAATTTTCTTTAAATTCTGAATTGGATTTTAGCACAACAAAACTAATATTTCGATTTAGATCAATGATTCCATTAAAGGGATAACTCGATGTCGTTTTTTTGTTTATATAATTTTTAAAAGCGATGAAAAGAAAACTCATTCAACTCTTTCAATGTAAAATTTTAATGAGCCCAGAGAAATTAAAGCTCGATGTTTTTCATTTTTAGGGAGTCAGGAGAAAAACATAAGTAAACTCCAAAATGTCCTTTTTCATAAATTTAGTCTTTCAAGCTTGAAAAAAATTAAAATGATGCAAGAGAGAACTCTATTTACCATGATTAGTGAATGTATACCTTTTTCGTAAATAGTCTAGTTTAGTCCAAAAAAGGGGTAAACTTACACTGAATAGAAGATTGTTCATTTACTTTTTTGAGTTTGAATACTAAAGTACTCGATGATATTTTCATGTTTAGAGAGCCTGAAAAGGGCTTAAAAGAGGAATCCACTGTTTAACCTTTTCTTAAATTTAAAGAGCCCAAAAAAGTGATAAAAGTTTTCTCGTTGCCAAAATGATTAATTTTTAATATTTAACCCGTGTCTTGCACATTAAACTCAAAAAATCATCATAAATGCTCCAAAAATATAGTCAAAACATCACAAATTTGATTTTTAAAAGGTCAAAAGGCATAGAATAATATTTTAATGGCCTAAAATTCCTATAAAATTTCAAAAAGTAAAAACGTTTTTACCATTTGACTTTTTTACCATTTGAGAGTGTTTTTTACCAAAATCTTCAGAGCCGGATTTCGAGAAAACCGGTGGATGAAATCATGAACCGTATTCTCCATTTAAGAGATATTTCCTTTAACTTCATATTCATGGTTTTTATTTTGCATTTAAGATTGATTTTTGGCATTTTTGGGGTTTTTTAAAATTTAAAATGCACCCTCGGGGGTGCGCAGTTACCCTTCATCAGGCCTGTGCACCATGTCCCTTTTTGACACAGAGAAAATCATGTTGTGCACGGATTTTATTCTGATAAACTGCACAAATGTGCTTTCTTCCTTAAAGGCAGTCGTGCACAACACCGAGTGTTTTGAAAAATCAAACAAACGCGCAAATGTTTTGCAGAAAATTACCACATGGTTTTCTAATCCTCCTCTACTGCTATTTTCAGGGTATTTTACAAGATTGAGTGGAGGGAAAGAGAACATGAGAACCAAGGTGAAAAATCTCTTAATGATCCAGAAATATTATAAGCCTTAAGAGACTATGGCATATACAAATTTTGGTTGATCCCGGGCATGAAATCTTAATTAGATCTTCTAACATGGATGGCAAGAGCTTGCCAATGTTTAGGATCAATGATTTGTGATAGGAGAATAGTGACTCACCATAGATGAAGATGAAATCTATTTCTTAACTAGGATTTCCCGCAGGGGGATAGTCATCTCATTGTATGGACACAGGCCAAGTGGAGAAACAATTGCAACCTATCTAAGGAAACATTGTATTGGAGGGCCTCAGCTCAAGGATGGAATGATTGACATAAAAACCATAGAGAGGCTTCCCTTGTGAATTATTTCCTTTACAGTTGCATGATTAGTGGGAGTACAATGCTTCACTTGTTGACTAAGGCTCACATGCATATTTTCGTGGAGTGTGCACAACCTACCATATTCAATTTGTGCGAAGGGGTAGTTGTCAATATGAACGGACAATTAACTATATAAAAAACCAACAAACTCAAAAACTTTGAGTATGGTGCCATTTTGATCTCATTTTCTCTAGAGAGGATTCCCCTTCTTTCCCCACAATAGGTTTTGGTAGATGCAGGAGGACCTCGTGATCCTCGTATGCTTTTATGGGTTTCATTGATGGAAGGCCATGGAGGTGATGGCCTAGTTGTGAAATACACTCATGAGTTTTGTGGGTGGTTGGAACGTCATATCATCATGATTGAAGAATTTCCATATGTAGGTATGGACTATACATGTGACCTAGATGTCCCACTTCTAGCAGGGATGCAGTGGGGTGACATGTAAAAATTTCACATTTCAGTTGTTTTTTTGTTTTCAATTTTTTTTCTTTTTAGCATCCAAAACTAAATATTTGAAATGATCATGTAGATGTGGGCTCGGTTAGACCAACAAGATTAAATTGTTTTGATAAACAGGGTGATCAACCAAAAAATCTTATGGTAGCTAATCCTAATGGGCAGAGGATTTGCTTGTGTTGGAGCACAACCTAGAGAGGTTGACTCTAGACATCCTAGAGACCATGATTGATAATTTTCCTCTCTAATACTTGAGGCACGTCATGGGAGTTCCTGGGCTGATCACTCACTTGCTACGAAGAGTATCTCACACCATTGTTTACTACCATGATCACCACCATGCTTAGTGGCTAGTCCTAGGGCTAGATTTTTCTTTTTGTCATATCGACATGTTCATATAATAAAGGACACATGGCCTCATATGTTTTGGATGGAATTTTGTAAAGCCACACTTTTTATAGAAATTTGGATTAATGAAAACTAATACTATTATCTCAGTTTATCGTGTTCAATATGTGGATGAATATTATTATTTACAACTGTTACAAATGTCGATTTAATACACAATTAGTTAATGCATCATCCAATGTATTTAAATTCTTTTGAATGTGATGATATTCGATGTAATCAATCTATCTCTCCAAGAGACAAACAAAAAAAACATTCTTATCATTGTTGGACTTCTAACTGAATAGACACCATTTAAATGTAATAATATGAGCTGAGAATATAACCTAATGATCAATCGATGAATTCCAAATGAAATGGCGTCAAATAATAGTTGAATGACTACACTATAATCTATGATGGTATTGGTTGTTCGACCAAGGAATATCTCATGAATAGAAACTAGCTCATTGGTGGGAGAATAAATGGTCCAAGCCATGAAAGACAGATTCCAGGTACTACGACTAGCACCATCGAAAAAGCCAATGTAATTTCCAGGGAACGTCGACATCTGAAAATATAGTGTAACACAAGATAAGTAGGAGATGTAGCGGTAAATTGTAAAAATATGCTAAACTTACTGCACGCACTCATAAAAATATGATACAATTAATGTACAAAATCTTCACGAAATGAATCACGCATAATATTTTTTTAGGTAAAGATCATTCCTAGGCTCTCCCAAAGAAATGTCATCATAATCAACTAGTTCATAGGACCCTTAAGCTAGTACACATTTTACAATGTAAGCACCATGCCACATGGGATCGAATTTACCAATACCTATTTTATCATGCACTTGATCATAGACCAAGAATAGGTCACCTTCCGAATATGAACGAGGATTCACATTTCAGTCAAAATGTGCCTTAACCTGTTTATTATGAGCCTCACTACCCAGTGCAGTATCACAACGAGTCTCTTTTAGTCGTTCTAGGTATAAAAAATGTTCCTCCTCTATAGACGTAGCTGGTAATAACTCGATGTCCAGTTTCAAAGACAAAATTTCACTTTCAATCGAAAAAACTGCCTCCAGACTATAAACCAAATGGTAGGGAGTAAATCCAACTGATGTCTTTAATGAGGTATGGTATGCCCACACGGATGGAAAAAGCATAGTATGCCAATTCGTTTATGGATGTCGACGATCCTTTTTATCATGGTGGCCAAAACCTTGTTAACAACTTTGACTTAGTCACTCACTTGCAGATAATAGGGGGTAGAACTTTCATGGTGCAAGCCTAGTTGTGCATAAAGTTTGGTCATTATAAAGTTTCGAAAATGGCTACCATGCTCCATGATGATAGCTTGTGGAACACAGAACTTGGAAATCACATGGTTGACTATGAAAATGGCTGCAGTTTTTCCATTATCCTTATATGTAGGCATTGCCTCGACCCATTTTGTCAAATAATCTACTGCTAGGATAATGTACCCATGCCCCCCGCCCGAGTGAGGGTTACATGTAACGAAATCGATGCCCCATCTTACAAATTCCTCGAGGAATTATTTCCCTATTAATAAGGAAATTCCCAATAATTGATTGTGAAATTCCTTGGAAGGCATCTCGATGACCTCATGCATGAGTTGTACAATTTTCTAATTATACAACCGAAAGTTATATTCCATTTAAGATCAATCTCAACTGGGCCTTCCTTAGAACTGACATGCAACAACTATTTATAGATAATTATCAGTTAAATGATGGATCACTACTTGTGAATTAAATCAAATTTAATTCACTAGACCTATCACTAGCTCATCTCTCAGTTAGAACTAGTTAAACTGATTTTAACTCAATTAATTGAGTTAACTAATTACAACTCATAAATAACTGTAAATGGACCCCCTAAAATCTAGGAATAACTCTACATGCCTCCTCTTTGAACTCCAACTCAAACTATCTAAGCTAACTAAGTCTTCCTGACTCAGTTAACACTTAAAAATCTATTATGAGATGAAATTACAATTTCTCTTCCAATTTAAATAAGGGAAAATTAAATCATAAGCCGCCTTGGGGTGCCAAGTTAAATAATCCCTCTCAACAAGAAAGGGATTATCTGCTACCCCAATCTTGTCTCTGTGAAACTCGAATTTGCTTCTTTCTAGTGCCTTCGTTAAGATGTATGCAGCTTACTCCTCCATGGGAATGTACTCTAATGACATAATCCACCTCTACACACAATCTCTGAGATGGTGATACCAGATATCAATATGCTTGGACATTTCATGAAAAATTGGATTAATTGAGAGTTTGATGCAACTTTGGTTATCACAATGTATCATCGTCGAATCCATCTGTCGAACAAACAAACCAACAAGTATCTTCCTCATCCAGATGGCCTCACATGCTTCCTGACTGATTGCTATGTATTCTACCTCTGCTAAATTGAGTACAATTGATCTTTGTTTCCTACTGTACCAGGAAAATCCTACTGATCCTATGTTGAAGATGAATCATGATGTGCTCTTCTTGTCGGATGGACTCCCTGCCCAATCTGCATAGGTGAAGCCTTGAAGCTTCCTCCCTCTATATGCCCCGTACCATAGCTCATACTTTGTAGTGCCTCTGAGTTATCTCAACACATGCATGCCTTCCTTCCAAAAGAGCTTGCTAGGCTTAACCATAGCTTGACTAAGATGGTTAACTTTGTAGCATATGTCTAGTCGCATGTTCACGAAATACATGAGTGAACCCACAAGCTGGTTGTAAAAAATAGCATCCACTACTTCGCCTGAAGTAGCATCCTCCTTCTTCCAGTTTCCTACTAGAGGAGTCTCCACGGGTTTTTTGCCCTCCATGTGGAACTTCCTGAGGATCTCATTGGCATACTTTCCCTGAGATATTGATAGCTCCCCATCTCTTTACCATATTTCATTTCCCAGGAAATAATGCAAGAGCCCCATGTTCTTTTTCTCAAATTTTCTTGCAAGATCCTCTTTGCAATACTTTATGAAATTCTCATCACCTTTCAATATCATATCATCGACATAAATTATAAAATGCTTACCTTTCTACCACAATATGATAAAGGTTCACATTTTATTCACTCTTGGTGAAGCCCAACCCAGTGAAATAATTGTTGATCCTTGTGTACTAAACACGAGGTGCTTGCTTCAGCCCATACAGTTCAGTCTTGAGTTTGCACACATGCAACTTCCCGTCTAAGGTCTCAAAACCTTCCATATGCTCGATGTAGATCTCTTCCTCAATCACCCCATTGAGAAAGGTTGTCTTTACATCCATCTTGTCTATCTTATGTTAAAGTTTGCAACAAGAAACAATGAAATTGGCATCCAGAAACAACATGATAGCACCTACACTAGTGTGGGACTGCAAGTCATGTAGTGATTGGTGCTAGTGATACATTAGTGTGAAATTTAATTCATTTACTAAATTGGAAATGTATCTAATTTAATTATCCCTTAATTAATTTGGACAATAAAATGTAATCTTATCTCATAATCACTTGTAATAGTTAACTGAGTGTGATAAACTTAGTTAGCTCATGAATTTCGAGTTAAGGGTAGTTGGTGAGGCATGCAGAGTGATTCTATGTGTTTTAGAGTTCAAGTTTTAGTTGAGTGCACGAGTTTAATGCATGATAAATCAGTTAACTTGGTAAAGTGAGTTAAACTCAATTGAACTAGTTGTAACTATGTGTTGCACTATTGAGAGATCAAGTGAATTAAATCATATTTAATTCACAATCAGTGATATGCCATGCAACTGATGATTTACTATTATTAGTTGCATGCATATCAGTTCCAGTGGAGACCCAGTTGAGACAAAGGTTAAAGGGAAGTTAACTATCAGTTGGGATATTAGCAAACTGCCCAGATGCAGTTAAAACACCACAGGATTCTCATGATACTCAACGCAGTTGAGAAAGGCTTAAATTCCTAGGGAATAGGGATTGAATTCCTCATGAATTGCGTGAGCAAGGCAGGCTGAATACAGGTTGAGAATTGGTTAAGTGTTGGCCCGATTTTGTCTGGATTAGTGTGAGATGATAGGCAGAGTGAAAGAGACTCTTGTGAGAACAGTGCATTGTAATTGTTTCATGATTCCTTGTGGAATATACAATATATGATAGAGGGGTTTTGAGTAGTAATATTTCCCCGAGAAATGATCTGTGTTGTGGTTTGATTTGATTCTTTCTGTACTTGTTGTGATTCTTGATTGTGTTTATTTTACCGCAATTTATTTGTAGAAGGATTCAGTATCTAGATTTATTACATTTCTTGATCGTATTTAATCCATTGATATACATATTGTTTGTATAATTTCTACATGGTATCAGAGCTGTGTTAGATAATTTCTACATCTTCCATCCAATCTGCACTGAGAGTGCAAGGATGGATTTTATTGATGAGTACCTTATGACTGACGCAAATTTTTCATCATAATCTATCCCCTCCACCTGAGAGAACCATCTGGACACAAATTTGGCCTTGTGCTTCTCCACACTCCCATATTCTACCTGCTTCACCTTGTAGACCCACCTCGATCCTACAACTGACTTCCGATCTGGTCTTGGGACAACTTCCCATGCACTATTTGTGATAATGGAGTCACACTCCTCAACCATGGCATGAACCCAAACTTGTTGTTTCACTTTTTCCTTGAAAGAGGATGGTTCTATCTCAATACATTCGCTCATAACAAACATGTATCCAATTTACTGTTATGGGGGCCTTCTCTTCCTGTGTTGTGATGTGGGTGCTCCCATAGCCTCTCTCATATCTAACAACAATATTCTGTCAGTATCTCTGGTGGGTGGACTTGCATGAGTGGTTTCTACCACTCTCTGTTACTTTGCTTGTGTTTTCTCCACATCCCGAGGTTCATATTTTAGAGCCAAGAGCTCCTCAACTGCATGCAAAGCAGGCTGAAGACAGGCTGATAATTGGCTATGTGTTGGCCCGATTTTGTCTGGATAAGTGTGAGACGATAGGCAGAGTGTAGGAGACTCTTGTGAGAAGAGTGCATTGTAATTGTTTCATGGTTCCTTGTGTAATATACAATATATGATAGAGGGGTTTTGAGCAGTAAGCTTTCCTCAGGAAATTATCTTTGTTGTGGTTTGATTTGATTCTTTCTTTACTTGTTGTGATTGGCCATAGTGTTTATTTTCCGCAATTGATTTGTAGAAGGATTCAATATCTAGCTTTAGTACATTGCTTGATCGGATTGAATCCATTGATATACATATTGTTTGTATAATTTCTACATGGTATCAAATTTGTGTTAGATATTTTATACATGGTTTCAGAACACAAGAAATCAATATAGTGGAGGAGAAGTTGAGTTTATGACTGAATAGAATTCAAATTTGAAAAAGTGTTCTTGGTGCGACAGGCGAATCAGGATCAAGATGGCTTTCAATGGCTTGAGACTGGAGTATGAACTCGAGGGAAGTTCCACTTATATTGTGTGGAAAGAGAGGATGGAGGCAGTACTGAAGGAAAATGGGTTGAAATAATTCATTGATAATGACATTCCCAAACCCATTGCAGTAGATGCCGCAAATCTTGATGCTTGGAAAAAGAAGGTTGCAAGGGCGAAGAAGATCTTAGTAGAGGGAGTACGAGACCACATTGTCTCAAGTCTCCATGGCAAAGCGACTCCAGATGAAATGTGGAATACTTTGACAGATCTGTTTCAGAGTTGTAGTGATCATATAAAATTCGCACTGAAGGACAAGCTCAGGAAAATTAAAATGGAGAAAGGCAACACTGTTTGGATATATTTAAATTTTTTTTTCCAATGTCAGGATGAGCTTGGGAGCATCGAAATTACTGTTGTAGATGATGAATTGGTGAGCCTAGCTATCCTAGGCCTTCCCAAGAGTTGGCATAGTTATAAGGACTCTGTCAATGGGAGGGAGAAGTTGCCAGATTGGGAACGACTTTGGTTAGATTTGGTGCAAGAAGAATTCAGGCGAAATACCAGAGATGGATCTTCATCTAAGGAATATGATGAAGAAAATTATGCCTTGGATGGTAAGGCAAAGAAGGGGAAGGGAAAGAAGTCCTATTCCAAATCTGAGACCAGCGAAGAAGGCAAGGATCATGACATGTCCAGAGTGAAGTGTTTTCACTATCATGAGCATGGAAATTATGCCATTAGTTGTCCACAAAAGAAGAAGAACAAGAAGTCTTTAGGATCTGCAGATGGTGAGGCTTTGGCCTTGCAATTTGAGTTGAACTTCTCGCTGATCGCATGCATGGTGTCAAGTGCGATGGGATCAGGGTGGTACTTGGATAGTGGTGCATCTTTCCACATGACGGGAAGCAAAGAACTTTTCAATAAATTGGAGGAGAAGGACCTTCAGATGCATATCAAAATGGGTGATGATGGGAGATACAGTGCTACCAGGATTGGTACAGTTACCTTCCAGAGATAGTCAGGTAAAATATTCTTATTAAAAGATGTAACGCATGTACTAGGCTTGACAAAAAATTTAGTTTCAGTCGCAATGTTGCAGGATAGAGGTTATGTTGTGGTTTTCTGTGAAGGGAAAGCTTTCCTTTGACACAAAGCCACAGGAAAATCCAAGAAGATTGGGATTCGTGTGAAGAATCTCTATAAAATTGATGTAGATGGTTGCACAACTTTGATGGGTAAAGCAGACAAAGTGGTGAGTTGGGATGAGGGTGAGTTATGGCACAAGAGATTGGGCCATCTACACCACGGAACTTTGAAGGTCATGCAATAGATTTATATGGGGCTTCCAAAGGGTACTTTTGTGCAGATAGAAACATGCAAGGGATGTACCATGGGGAAGTGTGAGAAAGCCATGCGATTGTCCCTTGAGAGGGAGTTGGATTTGCATGCAAATGAGGAACTCTTGGTTCCAAGGAATGAACCTCAAGATGTGGACCAACCACATGCGGAGGATCATGGAGTGGTATAAACCACTCAAGCAGAGAAATTTCGAGCTAGATGGGCACAAAGAGTACATGCAGCTATACCTCCAGGTGTGAGGTGGGGTGATGCACAAAATTAATCCCTAGAAGAAATTTAGGCAGGGTCCTAGAGATGGTGTGTCCCATGGATTGAACCTGGCTACAAGGATCCCATAGTACAACAGTACTAGGATTAGTTAGATTGATGCAGTCATATGTCAGGAGGATAGAAATCAGAGTGACAAGTGTCGGATACTAGAACGCAGATCAGAGTTGGCAGCAGTGCAGAGTGCATGGATGCAAATGTCAATAGTGCAGAGAGTCCAGTAGACATGTGTAGTAGGTACCGGCAGTCAGAAGACTCTAATGACAGATGCATTATACTGATTTAGTTGTTTGTAGGCTATTCAATTTCAGAAGTGTTACATGCAAAATTTTCGTGTATGAGAAACACTAGAGAAGTGTTGCATGTCGCATGCAAGGACATTCCTTTCTTGTTGAGAGGGAGTGTTGAATTTTGCAACAAGAAACAATGAAATTGGCATCCAAAAGCAACATGAAAACACCTACACTAGTGTGGGACCATAGGTCGTGTAGTGATGGGTCTTATTGATACATTATTGTGCAATTCAATTTATTTATTAAATTGGAAATGCGTCTAATTTAATTATCCCTTAATTAAATTGGACAATAAAATGTAATCTTATCTCATAATCACTTGTAATAGTTAACTGAGTGTGATAAACTTAGCTAGCTCATGAATTTCGAGTTGAGGGTAGTTGGTGAAGCATGCAGAGTGATTCAATGCATTTTAGAGTTCAAGTTGCAGTTAAGTGCATGAGTTTAATGCATGAGAAATGAGTTAACTCAGTTAAGTGAGTTAAAGTCAGTTGAACTAGTTATAACTGTTTGTTGCACTAGTGAGAGATCAAGTGAATTAAATCATATTTAATTCACAATCAGTGATCTACCATTCAACTGATGATTTACTATTATTAGCTGCATGCATGTCAGTTCTAGTGGAGACCTAGTTGAGACAAAGGTTAAAGGGAAGTTAAATATCAGTTGTGATTAAAAAATTTCCCATATGCAATTAAAACACCACATGGTTCCCATGATACTCAGCGCAATTGAGAAAGGTTGAAATTCCTAAGGAATAGGGATTGCATTCCTCATGAATTGCGTGAGCAAGGCAGGCTAAATACAAGTTGAGAATTGGCTAAGTGCTGGCCTGATTTTGTCTAGATCAGTGTGAGACGATAGGCAGAGTGCAGGAGACTCTTGTGAGAACAATGCATTGTAATTGTTTCATGATTCCTTGTGGAATATACAATATATGATAGAGGGGTTTTGAGCAGTAAGATTTCCTCGGGAAATTATCTGTTTGTGGTTTGATTTGATTCTTTCTGTACTTGTTGTGATTTGTGATGGTGTTTATTTTCCCGCAATTTATTTGTAGAAGGATTCATTATCTAGCTTTATTACATTTTTTGATCAGATTTAATCCATTGATATACATATTGTTTATATAATTTCTACATGGTATCGGAGTTATGTTAGATATTTTCTACATCTTCCATCCCATCTGCGATGGGAGTGAAAGGATGGATTTGATTTATGAGTACCTTATGACTGGCACAAATGTCTCATCATAATCTATCCCCTGCACCTAAGAGAAACATCTAGCCACAAATTTGACCTTGTGCTTCTCCACACTCCCATATTCTACCTGCTTCACCTTGTAGACCCACCTTGATCCTACAACTGATTTCTGATCTGATCTTGGGATAACTTCCCATGCACTATTTGTGATAATGGAGTCACACTCCTCAACCATGGCATGAACCTAAACTTTTTTTTGCACTTATTCCTTGAAAGAGGATGGTTATATCTCAATACATTCGCTCATAACAACCATGTATCCAGTTTACCACTCTGGGGGCCTTCTCTTCCTGCGTTGTGATGTGGGTACTCCCACACTCTCTCTCGCATCTAACAACAATCTGTCAGCCTCTCTAGCGGATGGACCTGCATGAGTGGTTTCTACCACTCTATGCTCCTTTGCTTGTGTTTTCTCGACATCCTGAGGTTCATCTTTTGAAGCTAAAAGCTCCTCAACTACATGCAACTCAACCTCCCTCTAAGGGATAATCACATGGCTTTCTCTTCATCAAATTTCACATCTCTTATGACCACTGTCATCCTGTGTGATGGAAAGTACACCCTATAGTCGTGAGGTGTATCACTGGACCCCAAAAATATTCCCAAATTTGTTGTTGGGTCTGTTAGGGTTCTATAATAATAAGGATCATAATTTTGAATTGATTATGTTAAGTCTTGTAATATTGTACATACCTTTGCTTTCTACAAATGTTTTCCATATTAAAAAATGAAAAGAGGGTATGTCCTAAAAGAATAATCAAATGACCAAAAGAAAAGACGATAAAAAAAGGATATAAAGTATGAACCCTACAAAAAAGAAACAAAAATAACTTCTGAAAGTGTTGCACATTCAAATGCCACTACTCTTAGTTTAATTTACTTTTGCAAATAAAATTGTGTGCAGCTTGTCCAAAATTCCACAATTCATGATGATCATACAGTTTAATCTTGATTCATTTATGCCTTTAAATTTCATGATATGATAGTGAATAAAGATCTGACCAAACCATTTAATCTTGGCAGATTATTAGTTAGGTAGAGAACAAAAATAAGCTCATAAGTTTAATCTGAGCCATTGGAAGATATAAGGTTAGAAATAAGTTAGTTTACTTATCAAAAGAAAATAAAAGGGTCAACAAGCTCAAATGCACCCAATAAAGGAAATAAAAAATGTTAGGACAAATAAAGGGTAGGTATGATACTTTAAAAAGTTATGGAAAGCATTATTTGGTTTAACTCTGGTCACTAATTTCCTTCTAACACATTCCCCTTATGCTAAATCCCTCTTTCCTCTCTTGGAAACCATTTCCCCTTGCAAAATCCCTTTCCCCTTATCTTAACCCAATTTCACTTTTCCTAAAAACCCTTTTCCCCCTCCTAAATCCCCATTCTCTTGTAAAAACCCATTTTCTGCTTGAATAAACTTTATATTCTCTTGAAGCACACAACCTACTTATCCAAAGTTTAAAGCGCCAAATATATTAATGGACCCCCTCCCCCCCCCCTCCTCTTAATGTATTTATGACATCTCGTTTAATGTATTCCCCAACCCATGTATATATTAAAATCCTCCGCTATCATATTTCCCGACCCCCCTTATGTTGTTTTAGCCTATAGTTTATATATTTCATATTAACCCCCACTTTAATATTTTTCCAGGTACCACTCTCATTTAACCCCCGCTTTCATTTGAACCTCTGCTTAAACCCTTCCCTTTCCCTGGCCCCACCTCTCAGAAAACCTGCAACTCATCTAGCCGCCCGATCACCATTGATCATATCCTACGACCAATAATAATTTTCGCACCCCTTGACATTCAAATGTTTAAAGCCAGGGGGGGGTGCGAAATGGGTGGTTTCATACCCCCACACCCTTGCTATGCGGCACTCCCAGATCTTATCACACCCCCATCCTAAAACCGCCATATTTCTTTTCACGGTGCGATAATCCACCAGATCACCTTTTACTATGCGATAAACCACCAAATCATTTCCGCGCATGCGATGAAACCACTATTGTTTGAAATAATCCACCCTCGCGCTATTGCGATAAGCCCCAAAATTCAAAAGTAATAAACTCTGTCTATAATATTTATTTCACTATTTCTGTTATTTGCGAAAAAGAGACCTGAAAGTTAATGCCGACTGAAAATTGAAGCCCGCATCTGCCAGGACCCCTGCTAAGACCAAAAATTCAATATTCCAGGTAATCTTGAGTACCTACCTTCCTCAATTAAGCACAAAAATTAATAAATTAAACGAATTAATGGCTTCCCAAAGCATTCAGATGGTAAAACCTCTTCAACCACTAGTTTTGAATATCGACCACACCTGTTTGGCCGATACAGACTTCAAAATCAATGAGACTGTAACTGATTCCAACCTTTTAGAGCTCCACTACTGGAGCCATGAAAAATTTGTTGACCAGGCAGATGACATTCATCTGTGGGATTCAAACCTACCTAAATACATATTCCCACAAACCTATCAGTTCCTAGAACTTATCAGACTGTGCCAAATAAACTATTTTCCCAATGAAAGAACTTTAGTTACCCCAAACCAAGAAATACTATTCACAATCAGTGCTCAATCCATCAATCAAATCTTGCAGATTCAACCACAACCTGATGAAGTGCCATTATCCATTGAAACCCTTACTGAGCTTTACTTAAAGTTGGACTTTCCTAAAAGAGTCCAAATCTTTCAGGCTTTCCTCCCTCCATCAGTAGAAACTCCTAAAAACAATCCTCCATACTCAGCTACCTTGTTTTCAGAAAGAACCAGGCAAATTGTTACCATGTTGTCATGTATTTTAGGATATTTCACTGATGAGCATGTAGATGCATCTATTCTTGGTTTCCTATCCATATTTTTCCCAAGTCAGCCTCAACCTACAACCTTCAAATTTTCCCAATACCTAGCAGATGCAATCCATGATCAGCTGGTCAAACTACCAGAAGAAGAAGTATTTAAATACTCAGTTTTTTTTCATATGTTTATATATTTTCAATCAGAAAGGTTTGTAGTTAACCTACAAAAACTGGACACAGACGGTAATCCCTAATCTATTGTCTTTTGGACATCCTTAATCAGAAAGGATTCCACTGAATTCATCTTCAAAGACTTCATTGATTCCATTTTTTATCCAATATTTAATATGCTAAGCAGTAGCATTCAACCTAGAATTCAATGAAGAGATCAAGAAGGTTCTACAGTTTTCAGATCAGAGTAAAACATGAGACTGGTATTTATACCAGAATCATATAGAAATTAGAGTGTATGGAAACCATCTAACTCCATACAAGCTTCCCAAATACCTCCCAATGAGGATATTTTCTTTGGAATACATCATACAAATATTGAATTCAGATGAGATCAATTTCCTTTCATCTAAGAAGAAGACTCAATTCAAGAGTAAAAACCAACTAGGGCCTTTCATATGTAACAGTAGGAATGTTGGACAATTTACAAGGTTTCAAGTTCAGTAGCAGTTTCAAATGGAAATATGACCCCTTGGGTGTCATAAGTAAATTGAGAGTTAAATGCAAATTGACCCCTTTCATTCATGAGTCAAAGCCTAAAATTGAAAAGTACTCCAACTAGTCAGAGTGGTTGGAAAATACTTTACAGGAAGTGGAGAAACAGGTTGATACTAGTTCCATCTTGCTTACTCCAGCCCCACAGGATAGAAATTCAAAGAGGGCAAGAGAGGAAGGCTCATATTCTACAAAAACTACTTTTGACACTAAATTCAAGCTTATGTACAGGAAAAATACAAAACTAAATCCAATGATAGAGCAGGAAGAGACAGTTGAGGCAATTGATAACATTGAAACATATATAGTTGTCAGAGATGATGCATCTCCAACAATTTCAGAAGAAACACATATGCCATCAACTTCCAGTGCACAAATAATTTAGAAATAGAATAGTGCATAAGTTTCATCATCTAGAAAAACAATGGATACAGAGAAAGATATCATGGAGAAATACAAAGAATTAAAAATAAGAAATGAAGCATTGAAAGCTGTAACTTATGCCCAGTACTGGAAGAAAAATCCCAGTGACCACAACATTTTGCTTTCAGCTTTTGACTACAAAACAAGAAATATGCAAATGCCATTTTTACAGCCAAAAGTGCAGGCCCCAAAAACATTAGAGGATTATAAGAATACAACATTTGAAGTTCTTGCCAAAGATGAGCACCCAATTGACCAAATTGAGTTTCACAAACATGAAGGAGAAATGATCTATTCCACCATGACACACAAAGCTTCAAGTGTAAAGAAGTTACAAAATTCTCTAGAAAATATAAAGACACGGTTAAAGCTAGAAAAAGCTTCCTCACAAGAAAAAGATAACAGGGTAAAGTCACTTGAAGATTTGGTAATGGAAGTTGGTTATAATCCAAAATATATCAAAGCAACAGAATAACTAATCAAGAAGAAGAATGTAGACATAGCTGCACTAAAGAAACAACTAAATTACCAAATACAGAGCATCCACAAACCAAAGAGGTTTTGGAAAATGATAATTAGAAGGATGAGATGATGAATCTCATTATTCAGTTGACAGCTCAACTGAAAGAAATGGAAACTGAAATGGAAAAAATTGTGCAGGAAAAGAAAGCCAGCATGGAAGCAGTTCCCATTACTACTATTCCTATAGCTTCTACATCAGTGCCATTGGCTACAACAACTCTAGTATCAATATAAGTTCCATCAACTACATCAGCAACAACATCAATAGTACCAACAACCCATCCCACTGATGAGGCCAGAAAATTAATCTAGGCAATGCAAGATATGTCAATTCAAACTACTGAAATCAATAAGCTCAAAGAACAAGTGAAAATTTTAGAAGATGGCAAGAAATTGGCAGAAGTAATGCATCGGGAAGAAGTAGAAAAAGCCAACAGATTAATTGAGAGAATCCACAAGTTAGAAAAAAGAATTATCAATGAAAGAGCCTTTAGCCCAAGAAAAACAACAGTTGTGGGCCAATATCATTAACTCAGTTAATGATATTTGGCCTTCCATATAGATCATATTTGAACAAAATGACTTGATAAAGGAAGTAGGTAATAAATTTCAAAAGGTCAAAGAAGAGCTTGGAAAGAAACCAGAGGAAGCCTCAGAGATAATAAAATTTCTAAACTCTAAAAACAAGTATGAATTAGAAGAACTGGAGATAGCTGATAGAACAGAAACTATCTTAGAGGTGAAGAAAGTGATTTCCAAGATAAATCTGATGACACAACTTGAAGACAAATGTCAAACTATGGAGCTTGCAGTGAATAGGCTTATGAACAAATTTGATGTATTAAGACATAAAGGTCTACCTAATCCATTAGTAATCAATGATAAATTACTGAGGCATGAAGATTATGATAAGAAGACAAGGTAAGTAGCTAAAGAGACTTCCAACAATTCAACAATGAAAGGAGTTCCTATAGGCAAATTGCTTCTTCAGAGTTTAGACAATTTCTTTTACCTCCAGCATGAGGTAAATCACCTTTTTGTGAATAAGCCCACATTTGCCAAGTATTCAGAAGCAGATGAAATTTACCGGAAGATGATGAAGATAAAGATTTCAGATGAAGAAAAGTGGGAAAAATGGTGTGATTTACTATGACAGGTGAAAGAAAATACATGTAAAATAACGCACAGTTAAAGATCAAACATGTTAAAGAGAAATAATATGAAAGACAGATAAAACAAAGACAACGTGAAAGAAAGACAGAGTAAAGATACAAGTAACATCAATCAAATAAAATAGGGATAGATTTAAATCAGTTACTAGGTGTCACTATCTTCTTGCATGAAGAGATTTTATTTTCCTTAAATAAATCCTAGTCAGTTGACAAGATATTTTGTGTAAAGTTTTGTATAAATACTTCATCATTTTGAAGTATTGAGGGTGGATTTATGGATATTTCTATAGTTGATTGATCTACTACCAGAGGGTTATTGTACCTTTTTTCGAGTTGAAAGACAGGACAAGTAATAAAGGCATTTCTTTACATGATTCATGTGTTGAGCTATCTCAATGAAGTATCATTTCAATTGTTCATGTTCTTTTCTTAATTATTCCATAAAATTGCATGTTTTCTAAATTTTAATGTTATAACAGGAATTTTATTGCAGAATTTGTTTATATACACTCTGTTTTGAAATGTTATCCATTTTTATGTTTTATTCTGATATCTGGTTTAGAGAATCCTTAATTTCTCTCTGATCTTGATTGACCTCCTTCACCTTCCTTCATTATCTGGTTTAAAGAATTCTTAATTACTCCTTCATCCCGATTGAAAATCAATTCACCATTCAACCTTAAATATCTAATTTTGCTCACCTATCCTACCATGTAACACTTCCTTTAGAATTTGATCCTTTTATGTTTTCATGATATATTGACTCCATAGCCAAATGGAAAATGGAAAAGAACCTATCCATCTAAATCAGTAATTCCACCAACAAATCAAAATCAATCCAATTAAGCATACATAACTAGCCTAAAATTTATTAAACAAACAAAGTTAAAGCATTAAGAGAGAGCCCTCTCTAAGCATTAGGAAGGCTAGATCCTAATCTCCAAAATTGGTTGATAGTTACCTTTGATATTTATTTTTAATGCCCATAATAACCCTTGGGAAATCTCGGAGAGATAACAAGGTCTAGCTTCTTCTTGACATATTTGGTTACATGGAAATCAACAGAAGAACCAAAATTTTTAAAATATGACACATGTGGTCTCTTACTTGAAAAATCCTCCTCTGGTGTACTCAGCCCAAGTATTCGATGAGGACGTATGTTCTGCACAAATACTGTTGTATTGCATGCTTCCGCCCACAAATGCAACAATGTGACCTGATCATGCAACATAGCTTGTGATGCTCCCTCAATAATTATGTTCTTTCTTTCTGCAAACCCATTATGTTGTGGGTTATGAGGTGCTATCAATTCTCTTCAAATTCCTTTTGAGGCATAAAAGTTCTTGAATTCATTAGAGATATATTCTCCACCATTGTTGCTCCTCAGAACCTTCACCTTCTTCCCTGTATCTTTCTCGAAAAGTTCCTTGAACTCACAAAAATTGGAGAACATTTGATCTTTCTTCTGGATGAAGAAAATCCAACACTTTCTTGAAAAAAAATAAAAAAAAAATCACATAATACTTATTTTTTGTCATGGAAGCTGTCGAGAATGGTCTAAACATATATGAGTGAACTCTCTTAAGGATCACCTTTGCTCGACTTTCCTTATCATGAAAGGTGGCCTTGGTATACTTCCTTAATGTACGACCTTTGCATGTATCTCTCTGTACAAGTGTACCCTTTGGAAGTCCTCTAGAAATATGTTGCATGATCTTGAAAGCACCATGGTGTAGATGGCCCAATATCTTGTGCCATAACTCATCGATGTCTCGGATCTCCACCTTCTCTACTTGCATGCTCAATGCATAACAATTTTCTACATCCAGTTTGTATAGGTACTTTACTCAAACCCAAATATTTTTGACCTGCCTCATGGCTTTGTGATGAAGGAATTCCTTTCCTTCACTGAAGATCACATCATAGCCACGATCTACCAACATAGTAACTTAAACCAAATCCTTATTTAAACCAGGAACATACATGACATATTTTAATGTGAGTGGATTAACTGACTCCCTATTAAATGTGACTGTACCTACACCTATAGCGCTATACCTCCCGTCATCACCCATCTCGATGTGCATCCGAAGATCGTTCTCCTCCAAGCTATAGAATAATTCTTTGTTTATGGTCATCTGGAATGAAGCTCCACTATCCAAGCGCCACACAAAACCCATCAGTGATGACACCATGCATGCAATGAGGGTGAAATCCAACTCAAACTATGAAGTCAATGCTTCACCTACTGCTCCTCTTGAGGCCTTTATGTGGGTCTTCTTTTATGTACAATTTGTGGCATAGTTTCCATGCTCATGATAGTTGAAATTTTTTACCTTTGACAAGTCTCGGTTATTTCCTGCCTTGCCAGAATCTGATTTGGAATGGGATGCCTTCCCTTTTCCTTTCTTCAATTTTCCACCCGAGCACAATTCTCCTCATTATCAGTCTTTGATGTGGATCCATCTCTGGTACTCCACCGAAATTCTTCTTGTACCAAGTCGGACCACAACTTCTCCCAATATGGTAGCATCTCCCTCCCATTCACAGAGTCTTAGTAGTTATGCTAACTCTTGGGAATGCCTAGAAGTGCTAGGATCACCAAATCATCATCTACAACTGTCACACCAACACTTCCAAGCTCATCTCGACATTGATTGAAATTAGTCAAGTATTTTTGGATCGTGTCACCCTTCTCCATCTTGATATTTCTGAGCTTGTATGTCAGCACCAACTTCCTCTGGTCGTTGTTATTATGAAACATATATGTTAAGGCCTTACACATATCATATGGAGTCACCTTTACATGGATATTCAAGACAATATGATCTCGAGCTCCTTCTAACAAGATCCATCTTGCCTTTGCTACATTATTCTTCCATGCATCAAGAGGTATAACATCTGCTGCTGCGGGCTAGGGAATATCACTGTCTATGAATGCCTTTAGTCTGTTGTCCTCTAGCACTACCTCCATCTTATCCTTCCATGCTATGTGATTCAAATTTCACTCAAGTGCATATTCGAGTCTCAAGCCATTGAAAGACATCTTAATCTGCTACTGGGTCCTGAAGAATAAATCTGCAAATTCGATTTACCTTTTCAAAACAAACTCTGGTTCTTCTCTTCTATTTTGATTCCTGCTCCGAGACCATGTAGAGAATATTCAGAGGGATTAAATTTGATCTTGTAATTTACTAAAAAAAATACTAAATCCTTATACAAATTGCGGAAACCAATTATGATCGCACAATCACATAACAAGTAAGAGAAATAAATTATCAATTGCAAAACACAAGATGTATATGGGGAAATAAACTGCTCAAAACTCCACCATCTGTATATTGCATAAGTTCAAGACCATGAAACAATACAATGTTATTTCCCTCACTGAGAAACCTTTGCATTTTGATGACTGCCTCACTCTGATCTAGGAAAAATTGGTCCAATACTTAACCAATTCTCAAAATCTATCTGACCAATATTTCTTACACATTCCTGGAGGAATTATGTCCCTATTAATAAGGAAATTCCCAAGAATTGTTTGTGCAATTCATTCAATGCATCCTGATGATCTCATGCATGACATGCACAATTTTCTAATTATACAACTGATAGTTATATTCCCTTTAACCTCAATCTCAACTAGGCCTTCCTTAGGAATGACCATGCAACAACTATTTATAGTGAATTATCAGTTAACTGATTAATCACTAATTGTTAATTAAACCATATTTAATTCCCTAGACCTATCACTAGCTCATCTATTAGTTAGAATTAGTTAAACTGATATTAGCTTAATTAATTGAGTTAACTAATTACAACTCACAAATAACTGTAACCGGATCCCCTAAAATCTAGGAAGAACTCTACATGTCCCCTCTTTGACCTCCAACTTGAATTATCTAAGCTAACTAAGTCTTCCTGACTTAGTTAACACTTACCAGTTGTTATGAGATGAAATTACAATTTCTCTTCTAATTTAATTAAGGGAAAATTAAATCAGAAGCCCCCTTGGGGTGCCATTTCAACATGCATGCATCTTGCGATGGTAAACTTGGAAATCATGGCATTTCTAGACCACGGTTATGCAACCTTTGAACATTGAAAGCTAGAAATATCCATCATGCTATATCTTTGGGCAGTGGAAAACTCTGACATATGACCACGACAAGCTCTAGAATGACAGTCATTCAATACCTTTTCGGCTTCCTCCTGAGTTGAACATCGTCTGAAGAAGGAATCATCACCACCACAATAAATTGTATCTCAAAAAATAATGTGTTGTTGGGATTGGTACCGAATATGACGACGCTCGATTCAAGACAATTTTGCTGAAACGTTTGAGTTTGGATATACATGATAATATATCCATACGAGGGATCTAAAGTAATGATTAAAAAGAGGGATTTTTCTAGAATAGAATCATCTGCCACATTTTCTGTCTTAGCATATGGAAAGTCACATAATAGCTTAGCAAGCCACAATGACTTCTTAGACTTATATTTTTCAAATTCTAAATCTAATTCTTGTAGGATGACAATCCATTTAGAATATTTTCTCCCTAGCAACTGTATCCTAAGAATGTACATCATAGGGTTCCAATCGGAAATCACTATTGTTTTGCGCAAGAGTATATAGTGACGAAAACATTGGAAATATTGAACAACTACCAAGGCCAATTTCTCCACATGTGCATATTTGATCTTAGTTTTCGTGAGATTCCTACTCAAATAATATATCACATGTTCAACATTGGAATCTTATTCTAGAACTAAAACCATGAAAATTGTGGCATCGAAGGCATCTAAATACAAAAGGTATTCTCGATGATAATCATGCGGATGCAACAATGGTGTATGGGTTAGCGGGTCTTTAAGTGCATCAAAATATTTTTGAGCAAGCTCATCCCATGTAAATGAGATGCCCTTTTTCAAAACTTGAGTAAAACCTTTATTTAGCTTGATGTAGCTCGGGATGAATCAGGATGAATCACTGGATTGTACACAAAAAATGCATTTATGGGGATTCAAGTGAATATTTTACTATCTACATCTGATAAAAATATCTTTTAGATGCATTAGATGGTCTTCTCATTTCAATGAATGAGCCGGTAAATCGTCTAAGTAAGGTTGCACAATATGCTTGATATCGTGAAAAGCGTAAGACATTTCTCGTTGGAAGGTTGTTCCGACATTTTTTAATCCAAATGGGAGTTTACGATTAGAAAATCTACCCCATGGACAAATAAACACAATTTTACGCTGATCGACTTGAAGTATGTTGATTTGGTTATAGCCGGAAAATCCATCCATGAAAGAAAATATTTCATTGCGAGCACATTCGTCAACAATTTGGTCGATATAATGGGCATGATATTTGTCGCTATAATATATGCATACCCTAATAGTCCCTTGCTTTGTGTTAACTGGAACGATATTGGAAACCCAATTAGTCAATGGGAACAAGATATATAAAGCTTGCTTTGATTAATTTTTCAACTTCAGCTTTTATTGCAGTAGCCTTTCATGGATGCACTGGACGTAATCCATGTTTGACAAGTTTGGCATTCGGGTATGTCTTTATCTCGTGAAAAACTATGTTAGGATCAATTCCTGGCATTTCCTCATAGTACGAGGAAAAAATGTCTCGAAATTCTTGAAACAAGGCTTTGTACATTTGAATATCTTCAGGTGATCACAAAGCACCTATGTGAATGTTCTCAATAATTATTGGTTTGACTCATATGTCAATTGGAGAGTTGTAGATATGTTTCCCAAATTCTTTTCAGATTCAATTTAAAGAATTGAAAAAGGACATTCGGGATTATCTACGATCTCAGGAAAAAATATGGAAGAAAAGTCATTCTCGATTTTATCAAGGGTAGGTGGAAAGCATGAACGATGATGAAAAGCATCCCATGGAATTTCATCCAAAATAATTATTTCCATGATGCTCTCGTTTGTTAGAAACACTCTATGAAAGGGATTAGGAAATTAAATTGGTTCTAACCAAGATAGTTGAGAATAAACATCAGTGATCACATTCACTCGATCAATTTGAGAGGGAGGTGGATTGGAAAACATTTAACCGTCTGATAAGATAATTCAAATGGGCATAAAGGAATATAATTTCCATAAGAGCTCAATTTTGAATCTGAAGGCACAATCCATAGATCATAATATTCAATTGTGCTTGATTTGATCATGTTAACCTAGGAAATGTTAGAATAAAAAATTGGTGGAGGGAGTGCAAAATTTCCCATGAGTGAAGAATATTTGAGCAAAAAAACACCAACATATTCATAGTTAACAATCATTTTCCCCACGAATGGGACACTACCAGTAGAGTTAGGGTCTAAAGTGTAGTATGATAAAGAGTCTACTTTCACTATTTTTCCTTGATGAGGAAACATTATCATGCGAAAGAGTGATGAGACCACTGCTGAAAAATCATAGGTCTAAGTTTGACCTACTAAAAGTTTGTAATTGGGTTGGGCATCGACGACTTCAAATTCGACTGCAATTGTCTTAAATTATAATTCTATAAGTATATCATTCAAAATTCCATATGGAAAAAAATCGTTTCCATCAAAGGCTTTCATAGTCGTAGGAGGTTGATTGATGGTTAGAGAACTAGAGGCTTTCCAAAAAGAAATAGACATAATACATGTAGAAGCTCCTTTGTCAACTATTTTCCGAAAAATGCGTTTAGTTTTGACGAAAAATGGTATTTGAAATACTAGTTGATGTGGGAGTCTAGGTATGTGGCTCTCAAGATCAAAGACGATAAGGTTAGAATCCTTAGGATCAATTACTATGATAGCTGATAATAGAAATTTCCTTTGTGCTAGACATGTTTGCAACACTTCAAGGGCCGACATTGCTAAAGGAGACATTTCCATATCTTCAATAATGTTGTAGTTCTAAGAAGCTCTAGCATGAGGCTTAAAAGATGATTTTTGAACAACACCTTTAGGAGGCGGACGAATCACCATGTCAGAATTTGGTTTTTCAATCTACAATGGTTTACTAGAAGGAGGAGGAATTGAATTGGATGGTTGACTAGATGGGCTAGTATCATTTCCATTTACTACAGGACCCTTAGATCTCGTGGCTATCATCACTTGTGGCGAGATCATCATGATATCCACTAAATGGAAGAAGAGGATTTATTATGTGCAATCATCTTACTATCTTGAGAAGGAAAAGTATCTTTCAAAAAAGAAAGAGTAGGAGAACCTTTAATGAATTTAATCACCTTTTCCCCGATGTGGGCATTCCTTGGTGTAATGATCTTCATCACAATTCTAGTAAGGATAACGAGCATTATTATTTTCTTAAGAGGGTTCGTTTTCATTTGATTTATTTTTTTTATAGGCCATTTTGTCACATCTAGTCATTAGGCCTCCTAATGGGATCAATCAACATTATATTTCCCCTTGTCAACATCATTGCACAAAGCCCTAATTATGCCTCCTTCATTTCCTAGAATTTCTGCCTGAAACTACATCATCTGAGCCAGGTTTAGGACCAACGCTTGCTGATCTTCCTCTGGAAAACATTCACCTACAGGTTTCTCCATTGTGGCCAACGTTGATCACCTATAGGTTTCTCCCCTTTTCACCTGCGTTGGTTCTAGAAATTCGAGAAAAAGAGAGAAATTCTGGAAGCTTCCTCTTCTACAAGAATCCATAGTTTGTTACAACCATTTAACTCAAATAAAACATTTGAATCCTATCCTATCCCTCTTTGTAGTTTCCATCCCTTATCCTTTGATCCCATCCTCCCATCAAAGGGGGATCTAAAACCTTATATTGGTAATTGGATAAGAAATCCCAACTTACCCCACTCCTCTATATATTTACAACCTTCCATATGCAAGGGGTTATATTTTGGAAAGTGATTATACCCTTATTCACCTCAGGTGAGAGGTATCATTCCATGCATTTAGGATGATTGGAGGTGCATATTGTGACAAGGAAAGGACAATATAGCTCGGAGGAGCTCTTCTACAAGATCAACACCTATTTATGGTTGTATTATCCTTCCATTTATATTAATGAAAATAATTTTCTATTTTCCTATATTTTATCTCATTATTTCATATATTTCAATAGCATGTTGATCATTGAATAGAGATTTTAGATGATACTACATAGATCTCGTAGTTTCTTGGATTGTGTTATCTGATAGTGCAAGTTCTAATTTTGGAAATCAGAGCTGGAATTGGAGCATTCAAGCTGAATGAGGAGAAAAGCATGCAACGAATTTTAGGTAGGCTTCATTTCGTCATCTATTTAATTTAAGGAAAGCATTGGATTCCTTGTCTCTCTGTTTTTTTAGGTTGGCCACAAAACCTAGAGGAGATACTTTTGTCCGCAATCATAAATCTTGTCTAACACTCTTTCTAAGAAGAATTTTGTTTCACTTTAACTTTCCCCTTATTTTTAATTCTAGACGGCTGACTCTTGCTAGTAGATGAGTCTATGACATTAATTTCAGAAGTAATTTCTAGAGAAGGGATTTCGATTAGTGAATCTTCTATATCTAATATTTTAATGTTTTTAGAATTTTTATTTTTACCCTTAGATTTATGGATAACTTAACCAATCACACCATAAGCGACGTGAGATCTTGTAGGGGTTGATTCTAGTTGATTTGAAATTGTTGGGCGAGTTATATTTGGAATTTTCTCATGCAAGGTGCCAGATTGTGTATAAACGAGGTCTAGATACTAGGCACGAGAAATTACCTGCTCTTCAGGTAAAAAAACTCATTTGGAAACATCTTTCATAATGATGAGAAGTAATGATTTTTTAAACAATTCAGCTAATATTTGATTGGAAATGAAAACTTTGACCAGATGACACCTACGCCTCCATTCATGTATACGATTAAAAATCTAGGTGGATTTCGATTATTTTAAGGAAGTCAAAAGTTCGGTACCGATATCATATCTGATTGATAGCTGAAAGTGTGTCAAAAATGATGTCTCTAAGAAGTTGAAGTTATGGAAAGAGGCTTGTGGTAACTCGATGTACAATTTTGTTGCCGAACTAGTTAAGTTTCATTGCAAAAGACGTAATCTAATGGAATCATCGATCAATGAGTTTGACACACACCAAAGATGATATTTAATAACATGTTTTGATGGGTACACTCCTAATTTTCCTTCAAACATTGTAATGTCGTTGGGAAACTTAGTAGGAAGTGGCAGCCAAAACATATAATAGTAGATAGGATCATTCGTTAGCTGAGACAAATAAAAAAAATCTAAAGTTGCAATAAACAATAAATTTCGGTTGGGATATGGTTGAAAATACTAATAGCCCTTGGAGTTAATTGTAGTACCTAGAGGAGGATACCTAGGATATCCTAGAATAGTTTTTGTGGTTGGTATTTTCATTCCTCTAGGGTAACTAGGATAAGACATACTAGGTTTCGGTTGAAATGGAATTTGAAACATATGGCTCGGTTATGGTTAAATCTGGAAAGGTGTACTTTGACCCATTTGGCCCAAATAATATTTCCCCTAAATGGGTTGAATTTGTAAAGGTTGACCTTGAACAAATTGGCTCTAAAAAGGCTAGCCTTGAAAATATTGACCTTGATACAACGTCTACATAATTCCTATAGTAGTTTGTCCTATAGGAATCGATGTGGTAGACTGGAAAGTAGGCCCAGTTTGATAAGCATATGCTTGAGGGATAGTATGTGCAGTTTTTGGAACTGATATTTGAGGTGTAGTATGGGTCTTTGTTTGTGATATTCCTGGAATAGGTGTTTGGGGAAAACTTGGAACCGTTTGTTGAAAAAATGTTTGAACAGTGTTTGAGGACTACCCTGGACAGGTTGCTGAACTGGTTGTTGAATAAGTGTTTGTGGAGTTCCTTGGACAAGATGTTAGACATGTTTTTGCAAAATCCCCTTGACAGGTTGTTGGAATTGTATTGGAATACCTTGAATAAGTATTTATGGAATAGGTTGTCTAGTAGGCTGAATAGGTTAATAAACTAGCATTTGTGGAGCAACTCGAATAGGTTTTTGAATAAAAAGAAGGGTTCCAAATAGTATACATCCCTAGGTAAGGATCACCAACCAAGCTAGGTTGAGACACAACATGTTGACTTGGACCTACCTGATGTATCTGACCATAAATTGCATAATTTACAGAAAAAATTTGTCCTCCAGCTGAAGGATATGACCCAGTAAAAGGTTGTCCTATAGGTGGAGGATAGGGTGGTTTCCCCCGAGGTAGATAATAGACACCACTTGGGTTAATTTGAGGATTACCTAAATTTTCAGATATCATGTTAAGATACTGTTCTAATTTCAAAGGTATTTGAGGTGTGGAAGTTATGCCTTGGATACTAGAGGTAGATAGAATCGATGACAAGCTAGAAGTTTTAGGTGAAGGAGAAGCTCCTGAAAATGTTCCAGAAAGCGACTGGTACCCAGCAGGAACTGATGGACCACCATATAATAATGACTCTGGAGAGCTTGAAAAGACATAAGTATCAGTAGGTACACTCCCAGAAGGAATTCATGATATAGTTTGTCTCAGTGAAAAGTAAAAAGGAGTTTGGATACGTGGAATACCTTGACCTCAGTAGTTCAAAGGTGTGAAATACCAAGGATCGGGTTAGAAAATATCAAAAGGAAGTCTAGGAAAAATAGTTGCTTCACTAGTACAAACAAGAGTACGTGTTGATTATTCTTACTCTTCTCTGGTAATGTCTTCAATACTAATGAGGCCAAGGGGTAGACTAGTTGTAATTATGAGTTTACTTCACGATGAAGGTGACACAAGAGTAGGGTATAAAGCAGTTGAGGGTGATTTGGGCTTAGAGATGTCAGATTTAGGTTCATCAATTTCTATTTCAGTGTACTCTGTATCTGAAACCTCACCAGTATCAGATCATGGTTGAAAAAGTTCAATAATTATTAGACCAGATTGATCTAAGCCTAACTTTACTTCTTGTGGTTGAACCATTCGAGTTTCTATTATCCCAGCCTCTACAATGGTAGATGCTTTGGGTTGGTTTGAGGTCCCAGATCCTAATTATTTTTACTTCCCATATTTAATATTTTCCAATTGAATCAATGTATATTTTGTGGACAATCCATGCATTCTAAGTGAATCCCTCAGTAAATTAGTCACAATTAATGTTTATTAAGAATTCAAATAATATTCACAATTCACACCTAAAGTCTCTAAAAAGTAAAAAAACAATAAACACACGCTAGTAAATCTAAGGAATCAATCCCTGCAAACAATTTTTTCACAGCGAAATCACTAGTTGGTGATGAAATCCAACGTCACATAGATCAAGGTGAAAAATCATATAAATATATAGCAAATGGAACCAATTACCTGACAACCTACTTAACAAACACGATCTGGTGCAAGTAAATCCACTTATTCCATCTTGACTAAAGAATACCCTCCAAAAAGGTTGAAGTGAGTCTATTCAACATTTGATCCAAGTACAATAGAGACTTCCCGTTTTTCATCACCTCGGGTAATAGCCCTAATATTATGGTCTCTAAGGTTACCAATTACAACAATTTAACCTGGGGAGAAAATCGCAGATCGGATGTACACGCAAGGGCGGGGTAATAAAGCTAAATCCCCTTAAAAGTTCCTAAACATGGTTAATTTGACGTTTACTTTCAAGTGACTCCAAATTACCTTTCAGCACCGTTTGTAATACATGAAAATCACTCTACCGTAACCAATGAAGTGGGGTCGATCACTCCACTGGGTCTGATATGATCTCGTGCTTAACTCCCTTGTTAGAAAAGCTTCCTAGAGCTAAATTGTGATAACTATATTTACTCCCTATTGCAAGATTCTATTTTTTGTTTGAAACTTTGCAAATTTAACTCACTTCCCTAATCCAAAGCCCTACAACTTGATCTAATGTAGGTGGAAAAGAACCCTAAAAATATAAAAATTTCTAGATTGATTTTATTAGCATTGTGTTTTAAAGTTGTTATTTACTCAATGGGTAAATGGATGTGAAATCAATGATATTATGACCTGAATCAAAACTCTAATGAAAACGAACATGATATTGTGATATTTACATTTCAATGAATTCCTAATTACGAGAAAGAAAGAGATTTTCAAATTTTCAAAGAAAATGCAATAACTCTTAAATTCACTTTATCTCTTTTCAAAAGCACAAATTTCCACTTTTCAATGAGCCAAATATAGAAAGTTAGATTTCAATTGTTTCAACAAATCAAAACCATGAAACTTTCCTTTTACAAAGAAGCACTCAAAATTTTCCAAAATGCATAAGAAACCAATCAAATTCTAAAAGTAAATTTGCTCAAATGAATGTTATGAAATCAATAATGTCTAAAGTGTAATTTTGAAAAAACTTAAATATCAAAAGCAAGAACAACATTTTTTTCCAAATTCAGGAGAAGAATCACATCTCATCAAAACACTTAACCTTGACAAACCCTAGATTTCAATAAAACAAAATATATTTCATAAATGATTAAAATAATCACTAAATCTGATATGTTTGACAGAAAAAAGGTAGGAAGACAGTAAATCAAGATCAACCAATCTTTCTTTTGATGGATCAACAAGAAATCAGACAAATCCCTCACTCTAATTCATGAGAACAAGGAATTCTCAAGAATACCTCTTCAAAAGACTCAATCAAACTCACAGAGACTATATAAAGGTATCAATAAGTATAATGAAGCATAAAAAATAAAAATTTCAGACTTTAATGAAAGGAAAACTCATTTTTTTAAAAATTTCAGGCATGTGTGTAGGCATATAATGTATTTAAGTGCACAAACACATTGTTTATTGTTGGGTGTGGAGCCTGATTATCTTTTTTACTTTGTATCACAGCATTGGACCCCTGTACCTTAAAAGGGGCGGCAACGCCGCCCGTAATTAATCGTTGTCGTGGGGGGTCCAGGGGGGGCGGCAATGCTTTTTAGAGCCCCCCCTTGGCGGGGGTTTCGGGGGCAACGCCCCCGAAGCTAAAAACAGATGTAAAATTGCCTTGTAAAAGTATAGTAATTTCTTGTCAATCTGGGCCGTTCATAGGTGGATGATCTGACAGTAGAAGTTATGTTTAGTTTAGGGTTTTTTGGCCCTAGAAGGCAACCCCCTTGTATATATGAGGGTATTGTATTGCGGCTGTGTATTATATGTGTATTCTCAGAGTGAGAAACGGAGAGGGAGACTGTGAGAGAGAACAGAGGATATTACAACGGATCTGCTGTAGGTTTTGTCTCTTCAATTTTTGCTGGATAATAGAAAGGAAGGACTAGCTGTTTGGGGTGGACTGGCTGTTCGGGGTGGACGTAGCCCAAACTGGGTGAACCACGTATATCTGTGTCTCTCTGGTTTTATGTGTTTTGTGTGCTTGTATTTTTTGCATATTTTATGTGTTGCATTGCTCCATAATATATAATTTTCTAACAACTGGTATCAGAGCCGAAGGTATATTTGGCTGATAAACTCGCAGGAAAGAAGGGTTCCTGGTTCGAGTGGGAGCAATGGCGGACGATGGTAAGTTTAGGGTCAAGAAATTTAACGTCCAAAACTTCCCGCTGTGGAAGATGCAGATGGAAGATTATCTGTATCAGAAATATCTGTACCTACCATTGAGCGGAAAAACAAAGAAGTCGGTGGCCATGACAGACGCGGAATGGAACATTCTCGATAGAAAGGCACTCGGAACAGTACGGTTGTGCCTTGCGGCGTCCGTCGCCTTCAATATTTCGAAGGAAACAACAACAGAGGGTTTTATGCAGACGTTGGTGAAACTATATGAAAAACCCTCGACCTCAAACAAGGTATTTCTTATGAAAGGACTATTTAATATGTAGATGTCGGAAGGTGGATCTGTTGCAGACCATTTAAATGAATTTAATACAGTTACCAGTCAGTTAAGTTCTGTAGGGGTAAAATTTTATGATGAAGTTAGAGCTCTGTTATTCTTGTGCTCATTGCCAGAGAGTTGGAATGGTTTAGTAATGGCCATTAGTAACTCTGTCTCTGGATCTAGTACTTTAAAGTTTGATGATGTTGTTGGTGCTATCCTTAGCGAGGAAATGCGACGGAAAAGCTCTAGTGAGACATCGGGTAATGCTTTGAGTGCAGAGTCTAGGGGAAGAAGAATGGAAAGAGGAAAGAGCTCGGGTTATCGCAGTAAATCAAGGAAAGGCAGATCCAAGTCCAGATCAGGGATAGTGTGCTGGAAATGCGGAAAGAGAGGACACCTAAAGAAATATTGTAGATCTTGGAAGGGAAAATAAGGAGATGCACAGCAAGAAAACAATCATGAAGCAAATGTGACAGGTGATGTGTTACAAGATGCTTTGATTCTTTCTTTCGAAAATGTTACTAATTCTTGGGTTGTAGATTCAAGGGCTTCATTCCATGCCACACCTGATAAGAAATATTTTCATGACTATGTTCAAGGAGATTTTGGACAAGTTTGTTTGGGTGATGATAAACCCTGTAAAATTGTTGGAATGGGTAAAGTTCTTGTAAAACAACAGAATGGAAACCAATGGCTACTAAGGGAGGTAAGGCATGTTCCAGATCTGAAGAAAAATCTGATTTCAACAGGGCAGTTAGGCGGTGAAGGTTGTGTGACAACTTTCACAGATAAAACTTGGAAGGTCACCAAAGTTCTTGTAAAACAAAAGAATGGAAACCAATGGCTACTAAAGGAGGTAAGGCATGTTCCAGATCTGAAGAAAAATCTGATTTCAACAGGGCAGTTAGGCAGTGAAGGTTGTGTGACAACTTTCATAGATAAAACTTGGAAGGTCACCAAAGGAGCGTTGGTAATAGCAAAAGGTGAAAAGGTTGGTACATTGTATTTATGCAATGGTATTTCTAACTCTGTTAATGCTTTAACTTCAAAAGGAGCAGATGCAACATTATGGCATCATAGGCTCGGACACATGAGTGAGAAGGGGATGAAGATTCTTCACTCAAGAAATTTGTTGCCAGGTTTGAAGAATGTTGATTTGGATTTCTGTGAAAATTTCATTTATGGAAAACAAAAGAGAGTCAGATTTCTCAAAGTTGGGAAAGAAAAGAAGAGCGAAAAATTGGAGCTTGTGCATACAGATGTATGGGGACCTGCTCAGGTATCATCTCTCGGTGGCTCTCATTATTATGTTAATTTTATTGATGATGCAACTAGAAAAACATGGATTTATTGTATTCAGAATAAATCTGATGTATTTGATAATTTCAAGAAATGGAAAGCTTTGGTTGAGATTGAGACAGGAAAGAAGTTGAAGTGTCTCAGATCAGACAATGGAGGTGAGTATTGCAGCAAAGAGTTTGATAGGTACTGTTCAGAGCATGGAATTCGTAGAGAGAAGACAATTCCAAGAACACCACAAGAAAATGGTGTGTCAGAAAGGATGAACAGAACAATCATGGAGCGTGCAAGGTGCATGAGATTGCATGCATGATTGCCTTTACAATTTTGGGCAGATGCTGTAGATACTGCTGTTTATCTAATAAACAGAGGGCCTTCAAGTTCCTTGGATGGTGGTATTCGAGAGGAAGCATGGACAGGTAAAAAGGTAAACTACTCTTTTTTAAAGCCTTTTGGTTGTGAGGCCTTTGTCCATATTAATAAAGAAAATAGAACAAAGCTTGAGGCAAAATCAAAGAAATGTACCTTTATTGGATATAGTGTTAATGATTTTGGTTATCGCTTATATGATTATGAAAATCAAAAAATCATTAGGAGCAGAGATGTAATATTCAATGAAAAGGTCTTGTATAAGAATCAGTTGCAGGAAAAGAAACAAGAAAAAGAAAGCAAGGAATACACGGTTCTTGATGAGATAACTGAAAAAGTAAAGGTGCCTGAAAATAATAATAATCAACAACCACAGCAGCAGCAACCACCACAACAGCAACAGGCACCTCAAACACCTGAAAGTGGTGTTAGAAGATCTACCGGGATAAGTAGACCCCCTGAACGATACTCTCCTTCATTATATTATTTATTGTTGACTGATTCTGGTGAACCTGAATGTTATGAAGAAGCAATGCAGGTTGAAAGCAGGAAGAAGTGGGAGTTAGCCATGGAAGAAGAGATGGACTCCTTAATGCATAACCAGACTTGGGACTTAGTCAGGTTGCCTGTAGGTAAAACTACATTGCAGAATAAATGGGTTTACAGGCTGAAGGAAGATGGAGGAAAACAGAGGTACAAAGCTAGACTTGTGGTGAAGGGGTTTGCACAGAAGAAAGGTATTGATTTTGATGAAATATTTTCTCCTGTTTTTAAGATGAATTCAATCAGAACTATTTTAAGTCTTGTAGCAGCGGAAGATTTACATCTTGAACAGTTAGATGTAAAGACAACATTTCTCCATGGAGATTTGGAGGAAGAGATATACATGCAGCAACCAGAAGGATATGAAGTCAAAGGGAAAGAAAAATTGGTGTGCAGGTTAAAGAAGAGCTTGTATGGCTTAAAACAGGCTCCAAGGCAGTGGTATCTAAAATTTGACAAGTTTATGTCTGAACAAGGTTATACTAGATGTCACTCTGATCATTGTGTTTATCTAAAAAGGAAAAATGATGGCGGCTATATTATATTGTTATTGTATGTAGATGACATGCTTGTTGCAGGGTCTAACATGCAGGAAATAAATGTGCTCAAAAGAAAATTGGCAAATTCATTTGCAATGAAGTATTTGGGAGCTGCAAAACAAATCCTTGGTATGAGGATAACTAGAGACAGGAAAAATCGCAAATTAACACTGTCTCAGAATGAGTACATAGAGAAGGTGTTGAAAAGATTTAATATGCAGAATGCAAAACCAGTTAGTACACCTTTTTCTATCCATTTCAAACTTAGTAAGGAGATGTGCCCAAAGACCCAAGAAGACATGGATTATATGTCTAAAGTTCCATATGCATCAACAGTTGGAAGCTTAATGTATGCAATGGTCTGCACAAGGCCTGATATTGCACATGCAGTGGGAGTTGTAAGTAGGTACATGAATAATCCGGGAAAAGAACATTGGATGGCAGTAAAATGGATTCTCAGATATTTGAGAGGCACCACAAATCAAGCATTATGATTTGGTGGTTCAAACATTGCTCTACAGGGATATGTTGATGCAGATATGGCAGGTGACAGAGATAACAGGAGGAGCACTACAGGATATGTATTTACTGTAGGTGGAACAACTGTCAGTTGGGTTTCAAAAATCCAAAGTGTTGTTGCACTTTCAACAACAGAAGCCGAGTATGTTGCTGCTACAGAGACTAGTAAAGAAATGATTTGGTTACAAAGGTTTATGGATGAATTGGGTAAGAAGCATGATATGGGCACACTATACAGTGATAGCCAAAGTGCTATTCATCTTGCAAAGAACTCAGCATTTCATTCTAGGACTAAACACATACATCTCAAGTACCATTTCATACGGTCGGTATTGGAAGATGGAGAGTTGAAGCTGGAAAAGATACACACTAGCCAGAATCCTGCAGATATGCTAACAAAAGTTGTAACCAGGGAGAAACTGAGAACATGCTCAGTTTCAATTGGTCTTCAAGGATGACGATGAAGATGAGAAACAGCCAGGTCCAAAGAGGAGTCATTTTCTAGCAAATGAAGCAGCGGTGGAGTTGCTACAATCAGTCTCCAAGTGGGAGATTGTTGGGTGTGGAGCCTGATTATCTTGTTTACTTTGTATCACAGCATTGGACCCCTTTACCTTAAAAGGTCGGCAGTAGTGCTGTAGTCAATCACTTCCATGGGGGGGTCTAGGGGAACGCAGTGCTTTGGAGCCCAAATTGAAGGCTGAGACGGTGCCCCGAAACTAAGCAGAGATGTAAAATTGCCTTGTAAAAGTATAGTAATTTCTAGTCAATGCGAGCCGTTCATTAGGCGGATGATCTTGTTGAGTCCCAAATTTGCATCTTTTCCATACACTTTTCCATACCTTTTTCACTCTCCTAAACCTCCCAAATTGTCGATATCATGTGCAAAAGAGCATTTAACATGGTTTTTAATTATATTTTTGTGTTTGCTATTTGATCTAGATTTTGTTCATTCAGCTGCGGAATCTTGCCACTTTCCGCAGCTGCTGCAACTTTCCGCAGCTATTTTGTGAAACTCTATACTACAGGTGTCTACAAGGAAAACGAGCCACATGGGCAGGTCAGGAATGACGTGGACATGGTTCGTGTCCTATTGGTTCAAGCAAACTCATCCAAAGAAGCCGCGGTCAAAGGCGTCCACATGGAAGTCAACCATGGAGTCTCATGTCGGCAGGACTCTGTTCGTGTCACAGGAAGATTCATACGGCCGTTTCTAAGCCCGCGGAGGATAAATCGACATCTGTACAGGGCTCCAGAGTCGAATTCAAGCATCCACCTCTCGTAGATTTACTTTCCAACACGGCCATGATCCTAGATCCGTGGACGTAGTGGTCTACGTGCTCTCCACCAGCATGAACTTTAGGAGACAGTTATAGTTCGTTGTTATATATAATGCGTTTGCATACGCATATAGAGTTAGTCGATATTAGTGAATGTAGTCTCTGTTATCTTTTGATTAGTCTGCTCTGTAGTGATTACGTTGCACTTGTGCCGTAACATTACCATTCTGTAATGACTGCTTTTTAATATGAGAAGACTCTGTTTTTCAACTTAATTCATATTTGAGGACCGTTGCCAAGGCTGGTGTAGAGGGCCCCTGCTCAGCTAAGGTTTTGTGCATTAGTGTATAATTTTAATTTCATTTCATTGTGTCATAATCCATTCATATGTTCATATATTGCATTTGTTTCATTTCTGTTTATACACTTCTATAATTTCCATTTCATTTCTGTCTTTCATGCTTTATGATTGTTAATCACTGATCAGTGTTCTTGTTTCAGGTTATAGATAGGCAGCCCGGGCATTTTCATAGCTTTTTGACTAATGACATGGAACTAACATTGTTCTGCTGCTAATTTGCTTTTCATAGCTTTTGTTTAATTTTAGTATTGCTTATCTGCTTCAATAGTTAAATTTAGATATACTAATCTGCTCATAGCATCTTCAGTTACCTCTGAAAGCCACAGCTGGACTGATGGTGAGGGATTGTATTATGAGATGTGTAGTTTAGTATTAGTTTCTTTTCTGCAAATTTAGATATATTAAGCTGCTCATAGCATCTTCAGTTACCTCCGAAAGCCACAGCTGGACTGATGGTGAGGGATTGTATTATGAGATGTGTAGTTTAGTATTAGTTTCTTTTCTGCAAATTTAGATATATTAAGTTGCTCATAGCATCTTCAGTTGCCTCCGAAAGCCACAGCTGGACTGATGGTGAGGGATTGCATTATGAAATGTGTAGTTTAGTATTAGTTTCTTTTCTGCAAATTTAGATATATTAAATCATACATGAAATCTTCGGTTGCCTCCAAAAGCCACAGCTGGACTGATGGTGAGGGATTGAATCATGAGTGTATGGTTTAGTATTAGTTTACTTTCTGCAAATTAAATATCAGTCACTCAAGTTGTTTATGATTACTTCCGAAAATCATAGCTGGACTAATGATGAAGGGTCAGAAGATAAATTGATGTAATCTGATTTAGATTTATTTTGTTGCAATTTTGAATGTCCTTAAGCATAGTTTCTTTTGTGTTTAGTCGGCAGCAAGAATAGTTTGGTTTTCATGCTCACTAGTTTACTGTTTTGATTTATTAGATTAACAGCACCTTTTCATTTCAGCAGTACATTTTCATTTTCTTTCGAGTCTTGCCATTGTAAATTTCAAT